>BMAW01064846.1:410994-456104 GCA_019974015.1 Nephila pilipes | reverse complement strand
GATAATACAAGCAAACAATACAAGTTAGATAATACAAGCAAACAATATAAATAGAATTTCATCGTTTTTACTTCACAACCATGGAGTCCACGTTCATTACCCAATGCTTGTTTGAGCAAATATGCAAATAATGGAAGTGAATATTGACGTTCTAGTTTCACAAATAACGGGTTTTTCCATGCAGTCAAGAAGAGTGACGGTTGCCGCAAATTGTTCTGTTTCTGAAGAAGCTTATCACTGTAGAAGAATTATGTGGATTTGATTTTCAGTATATATAAATAGACTTAAGACAATTAATGGGAACATTTTTAACGAAACTTATTTAATCTTAATGTTTTCAAAATAGAAATTCTGAATCAATGATAAAGTTCCAATGTCAAATAAACATCACTATACACTTCTTGTAATAAAGAAATACCTTTAGTTAAATGTGTAGAAATGACTTGCTTTACGATAATCCCAATAACGTGATCAAATACGATCGTTGGATGAAACATAAGCTGAATCTCCATCAGCAATCTAATCCTACAGCTAAGTTGATTAATTTTAAAACTGTAAGAAATTGAAAACAGTTTCATTTTCGGAATTGCATAACAAATAATAGTAACAATTCAAATCTGATCTGCAGGTGACATTTTTTTATTTTTTATAAACACATTAGGGAACAAATTAGAATTTTGGAATGCAGACGACCTTACCAAAGTATATTAAATAAAAATATTACTACGGGAGTAAGTTGGTAAGAGAGAGAGAGAGAGAGAATCATCCTTTTGTCATGTTCGAATCGTAAAATCCAGGACGTGAAATCACTTAGTAAGGCTATGTTGATAATTTTTGTTTTTTTTTAAATTAATTTTAATAGGCTTTTTCCTGAAGTGGAGTGAAACTGTGACATTCTGTCGTAGCTTCAGGATACAATTTGAAAGATACATACAGGTCTATCTACTCGATGAGTCTTATTCCATCACGACAATGACATGTCGATTTACTTACTAGAAAAATGAAGAGTTTCAGTGGCAATTTTCTTCAACATTCTTCTTACAACTTAAACCTAGCTTCAAGAGATTTTCACTTACATGTTCTGCTTTAATTCCATTAGGTGACATTGAACGCGAGGTATATGATTGGATGAGACAGAAGACCAAACAGTTTTATGTGGAAGGTATTGGAAAACTCATAAAGAGATGGGATGAATGATTAAATGTAAATGGTGATTACTTAAGTAATAAACATGCTTTTAAAGAAAATACCTTACTTTCCATTTCTTTATTACCTTTTGTAATATATTTTCTGACTTACTCTCCTATTACAAACATATTTCAGTTGAAACTTGCATGTCGTACCTCTTTCTGTTAAATTATTCAATTTATCTCGAACTGAGGATATTTGTTTTACCTCCCCAGTTAACAGTTTGAAGTAATTTAGTTTAAGATTATCTTTGTCTAACGTCAAAGAAACTGATCGAAACTTCGAAAACATTTTTGGGCAGAAAGTTAATTCAATGTTCATATAAGTTTGCAACGTTGTAACACATAAATCCATTTAAGATACAGTATTCTTAAAATTTAGAAATTTTCCATACATACGTCCTTTTTCCTATGAATACGTATTGATTAAAGGCCATTTAGCATTACAGTACAGAAGACGAAATATGGAACATATTACACTTGAAAAAATTACTAGGATTGTGAAATAAGCTGTTCTCTAAGAAACACCTGAGTCAGAATATAAAACTAACATTCGAACGCTTTTTTTTATTGGAGAAAGTATTCCATAATTTTGGGTCACATTTAAGAATTACGTGAGGACAGCTTAATGAAAAAAACTATTATAATTCTTACTTTCACTTTTATGAATCTGACTTCGTACGACTGCTGGAATTCGAATACTAATATGAAGATCAGACCTCATAACTTAAGCCGTTTTGAAGCTAATATTTTATTTAAACTAGTTGGATTACAGTTTTTCTCGAATTAAAATTCGTTCGAATTTTTAAAATAAACCTGAAAGATTCAGTTGGGAAGCATAACAGTTTTTAATGAGTATTCACGTCCAGACGCAAAACAACGCCTCCAAGAATTAAATCTCTTTTTTTGGTGAGTGCTTCCTTTTAGTAATCTTCTAAATAATTTTCAACTCCTAAACAGAACAGAATACTCAAAACCGGGGTCTAGGAATAAAGAATTCAATTTTTGAACGAATACTTTTTTGCGAAGATTCATTAACAAAAGAGTCGTAACTCTCCAACAAAGGACAAACAATTGAATAAATATTATTATACTCAAAAAACTCCACAGATAATAAATTGTCAGAAGAAAAGATAGGCCATGAAGTCAAGTGTGACGTAAAATGAGCCAGAACAGTATGTAGGGGGAAACATGAGAAGCAAAGGCAAAAAACTGCTTAATTATCGTATAATTAAAAATATTTAAAAAAAAATCCTTCAACTGATTCCCCCCTCCCCCGTTATTTTTATAAAGTGGCCCAAATGTTCCATGTACCGAATGAATATTAAAAGACACAATATACACTCTATAACGGGAAAAAAAACCGACGCACCAAGAAATAGTTGTCCGATGGAGACAAAAATTGGCGGATAGTAAAATTATGTAAAGCAAAGAAAATGATTAAAATTTCAGAAAAATTGCCTGGATGTAAGCTACCTTACGAAGTGGCATAGAGTGATAAAGCTCCCTGAGAGTCTCTTGCGGTATTTCTTGCCAAATTTGCTCCAATTATCGGGCTAGGTCATCAACATTTCCTGGTAGATGGAGTCTTCTTCTCATCATATCCCAGACATGCTCGATTGGAGAGAGATCTGGCTGATCAAGGAAGTGTTTGACAAGCAGCAAGACGGTTCATAGCAACAAGTGCCGTATGAGGTCTGGCATTATCTTGCTGAAAAATAAGGTCAGGATATTGCAAAAGGAATGGTAACAAACCAGGTGTTCAGAATGTCGTCGACGTATTGGTGTACTGTAAGTGTGCCTCTAATGACGACCAAAGAGGTCCGGCTATAAAGGGAAATGGTACTCCAGATCATAATTCCTGGTTGAGGCCTGTGTGGCGTTCAATAATGAAAGTATGATAGGCAGGCTGTCCTGTGTGTCACCAGACACTTCTTCGATGATCTTCAGTTGAAAGCGTGATTCGTTGCTAAACTCCATACATCCCCAGTCAGCATCATTCTAACCTGATCGAACCAAGAACAACTGTAATCTGGTTCGACAGTGTGCAAACGAGAGTGACAAGTGTCGTAGCGGTCAGTACGAGCGATGATTTCGCTCTATCAGCCGTCTGTGAATAGTCATGAAGGACACTCGTGTGCGGATCGCACGTCTGATGGTTGGTAACGATGAATCAGGCGCCGTGACAGCTGATCTGACAATCACTCTGTCCTCCCGATCTACTGTGGCCCTAGGTCGACCGCTACCATCATGACGCTGAAATCTGCCATTGCCCACCCATTCTTGCCAGCATCTTCTAATCGCCGCATCGCTTCGACCCATATGACGAGCTATTCTCCGATTTGCCCAACCTGCCTCTTGCAATCCAATGATACGACCTCTTTCAAACTCTGTCAGTTGCTTGTAATGAGCTCGAAACCTGCGAAGAGGCATTTTTTTGGTCATTGAAAGGTATCCTGAATCACAATGCAACAAAAAATTTGACCATCAGATTAAGAATCGCTTCTTATATACACCTGCTGAGTGCGCAGTTCCAACGCGCTGAAGCTCTCGTTATTCATTCTTTGGACACCAAATTTTAATCATTTGCATATTCGGTCCAAATGTCTTGCATACGAAATTTCATTACAATCGGGCAACTCCTTCTTGGTGCATCGGTTTTTTTTGTTTGTTATAGAATGTATTTTCGCGTATAAGTGAAAGAATTTCGAAACTTTTCCTAAGCTAAATTATGGGGTTAGCTTACACGTTGATCCATCAGGTTACGAAAATTTGCTTTTTCGATACCCGCTCAAGTTATAAATCGCTAAATTTAGCACGTTTTCATCCTTTGGGCTTATATTTTAGTTTATATGAAGAAATAATTGCAAAATGAAATGATTCTTCTTCTTCTTCTTCTTCTTTTTTTTTTTTATGAAAAGAAGTAATTTTATTTTCAAAAGTGATAAGATTGTTTTGGTTTGCTGAATCATCGGCAATACGAAAAATACGATGTTGTAGAAATTTAAATATGGTTAAAGAAAAATTACCAAACGTTCACTAGAATTAATATAATGATTCAGATCAGGCGAATATAAAAATAACAATGGAAAAGGAATGCTATTTTGATTTTCAAATTTAAATTTTGAGTGTTTTGAATCCAACTGTGAAAAAATGAAGGAATCATATGAATGCTTTAAATCCGAATGTTTTTTTTTTTCATGTTGCCATACTAGTAATGTGATCACGGCGGGCGTTGTTTCCGTCAAATCATGGTTTCAAGTTTTGATGCCACTGGCGACCCGCTTTATAGTAAGGCTGATGCATGTTAAATGTGTCAAGGTTCAAAGTCCTTTGATAAGGGGGGGGGTGGAAGTTTGGAGAGAGGGCACAGTTCAGATATTGTCCTTGCCATTTGACCGAATCTCAAAATGACGAAATCTCTCGCCAATACGACTCATGTTCCTTCGAACTGTATTTTAGTAAATTATTAAAAATTTGTTTCCTTCATTACTAGTTTTGAAATTTTTAATTGAACTTTAGAGGAAAACCCCCGTACTTCCGGCTTAAACTAGCTTCAACTTACGTTCTGATATATAAGGTAGCCTTTTAGATCAAGTATTTCAAGTATTGGAAATATTCAACCTTATTTTCAGAAATGCACTAAAAATTGGTTAATTAGTTTACACACTCGAAAGAAAAGTAACATTGTGTGTATATTAAATTTCTCACATGTTAAAAAGACGTATTCCTGAAATGTTCAGTTAGAGTGCTAGGTCTAAAATTATTTTAAAAATACACGGAATTTCTTCCAATATTGAACTTAAAAAATTTTTTAGCGAATTTTTCAAAATTTTAAGTACTCACTTGTCATCCACAGTTTCAGCTTCCGAAATTCAATGTATTACAATATGCATACATACATACTCTTTATGGCCCTTTTCTTCTTTACATTACGCATACATACAAACTCTTCGTTTTATTAATGTAAGATTCATAGCAATTATTTAATTTTGACCAATAAAAAAATAAAAGGGCTTTTCATTCAAAAATATGGATTAAAATTTCAAATGTATACAAGATGTGTTTAGATTAGTGGAATTAGACTGAATAATTAATGAAGGTTAAGAACTTCCATAAAACTGATTAGGTATTTTTTTTTAAAACAAAGGTATTAAAGCAGCACAGCAAAAAGGACAAAAATTAAACGTTAAGTGATTCGGTTACTTCAATCAATCTTGGGCATGACAAGCAGGTGATTCGTTTTTAGGATAATACAAACCTAACACTTGTGTAGGCGCATTTATGTTAAATTAATAATATTACTGCCAAAATCAGTCTTAGAACTTTCAGTGAATCTAGAACAATTTTAGTTTTCGTAACGAAGCAAACTTTTACAAAAATAAAGTTACATAAGAAGCAAAATAAAGCTGGCAATTTTCTTCGAATGAAAAAATAATTAATAACAATTTTTATGAAGAATGAAAATTTATTTTACCAAACGATATTGAAATGTTCGTCACCATGCTAACTGGTAACAAACAAATCTACCGAGTTTTTATATACATTATACAAATTACAGATTTAATTGTTTGTAAGTAATATTCATATTAAAACTACACAATACAGAAGGGGTATATATATTTGCATTATTTGATACTATTAAATTTAAAAAATGTGTTAATGATACATTATGATAAATAGATGACAAACACATTTACAAAAAATAACCTCCTTTGCTTTTAGAGTCGCAATTCTTTTTGCTTGAAACATAACTGAACAAAATTTCAAAAGATTTTGTCAGAAAAATATTTACGTCATGCTTTTCACATGGTTTTCTAATATGTTGAAAATTGTCCAAACACATAGTAGTTCAGGTGTCATCCTCGTTACTCAATAGTGGCTTAAGACTATGACTTCCGTCTCCAATAACCCGTGTTGCTTCTACATGAATCCATCAATCAATTTCAAAAACTGTGAAACTTAGGAAGGGTCTTGTAAATGACAATGAAAACATACCTATTTTTGTAAAGTGTTGGTGCGAGGGCCGTTCAATATGACTTTAGAAAATATAAGAGAGGGCAGTAGCATCAAAAATAGTTTACTTTTAGTAGCAATCATGACTCATTAGACAGCTGTCTCAGTTATTTCTATCATATGGTTTCATTTGTATTATCAACTGAAAAAAGAAACTTGTGTTTATTTAGAATAATAGAAAAAAAATGAGTTTCGATCGGTGATTGAACACTTATATTTAAAAGGCCTCAAAGCGGAATTGGATGAAGTTTATGGTACTTATTGTCCTTTGTTTGCTGCTGTTTACAATTGGATAAATGAGTTTAAACGTAGCCGTACATCCACAAAAGATGAACGCCGTTCGGAACGTCCAGTAGAAGTGACTACTCCCAGAATGACTGACCAAATCCACGATATGGTGTAGAGAGATCGACGAATCAGAATGTGCGAAATCTTTGAGGCTACTGGCTTATCACAAGGTACAGTGTTTTCAATTTTGAGAGAAAAATTGGGTGTGAATCTGGTAAAATGGGTGCCACGTTTGATTTCAGTGGAAAATAAACGCAATCGTGTGGTCAAACATGAGGTTATTTTAGTGCTTTTTTAGTCGCAGTTCTGACGAATTTCTGCTTCAATACATAGCTATGGTAGAAACTTGAATGCATTTCTACATTCCAGGAACAAAGTAAATATCAACACAGTGAGTCGTTGAAGACGAACGGGCTCCGAAAAAAGAAGTGTTATCGGTTGGTAAGATGATGCCCACGGTTTTTTGGGATTCACACGGAATAATTGAATTGAAGGAAATTAAGTAATCTATACCAATTACTTGGAAAAAGAAGAAGAAAAAAAAAACAATACCTGGAGAATATTATGCGTCGTTATTGAACCTAAGGAAATTGACCTCATTTGAAAAGGAAAAATATTCTCTTTCATCAAGACAATACAAGGGCGGAGTTTCGATGCCCAAATTTATGGAAGCTATTGTCGAATTATTACAACATACACAGTATTCATCAGATTTGACCTCCCCTCGTGACTTATTTTTAATTTCCGAACTTAAAAAAATGGAGACAATGGTTCACGTCAAACGATGAGGCCATGGTCCAAACAAATGCCTATTTTGAGGAGCTTCTGAAATCTTACTTTTTTAGATGGCTTAGAAAAATTGGAGAAACGCTTAGAAAAGTGATCTTTTTCTAAGTACTTATTAAGCAACCCTCATATAAGAGTACAATAATAAAAATAAGTGAACTTGTTTCATCTTTAAGGGAGTGACTTATAAACTGTTCTCAATACAATAGTGAATAAAAATTAAAATCTCCAAGCACAAGTATTTTCAATAACTGTACTGTATCCAGGTGATTATCAAGTACAATTCCATTTTAAATCGGAATATTTCATACATTTTACATTACTTAATTCACATGTATATTCATATACGTATTTGCACAGCGAAATTACAATCATCATTCATCCATTCTCATGAGAAAAAAGCCTCATAATCAAAGAAATTATTTGCAAATTGATCACCAAGAACATTAGTGTAGCTTTAAAAAGAAGTTACAACAATTCAAACTAAATTGGAAATACAGATTTCCTTCTTGTACCTGCTCAAAATCTGTAATATAGAAATAGAACAAGTATGCAAAAAACTTAAGAATTTTTTTTCTTTAATCGGTTAATTTGTGAATGGTAGCCTACTTGTAGTTCGTTAACGCATTAACTGTCATTTATGATAGCAAAAAATTCGATTACTTATTTCCATTTGAAATAAAATAACAGTGTGACTTATAGTTTTCAAAATTAGTTAAGAAAATTTTGTAAAATGTGATCATTAATCTCTGAGTAGATTTTCTAAAAGAGAATATATTTTTACAACTTTTTGAAAATAAAACCACTTACATCTTTTAACTGTCATTTAAATTTTTTTCTGTCTTTCTGATAACTTTTTTCCTTATTAAAGTTCTATGTCTGCAACAAATGTTCCAAAAATAACTATCCTCAATTTTTTTTTGCATTTAAATAATGTAGAACCATTAAAACATATTCTTTAAGAAACTATTTTTCAAAGGAATGTACATAGCAACTCTGTTCTGTAGAAATAAACAAAAGTAAAATTTTCAAACTTGGAGAATTTTTACGTTTGGATTATATTTTCATGAAAGATCTATTGAAAGAATATTAAGAAGCCGCGTAACTCTAAAATAGAAAAAAAATTGAACGTTCTGCAGAAATGAAGTTATAGCTAATCTTGCAAAATACATGAACCTGTTTGCGAGTATCGAATTGTTTAAGGTTGGAAATCAATGCATCGCAAAACAGCAATATCAACTTAAAATGTTTTTACAAAATATTTGTACAATTCAGGATACAGTTAAAAGCGAAATTTTTTTTTTATTGGATTTTGGCTTACTGTATTTGAGAACTATTTAAATTATAATGTTTAATTTTTATAGTTGTATTTTGAATGCAATGTGTTTTTGATTGATTTTGTTTGACTGACGTCGCACTCAAAAGCAACATGAGGGCAATTGACGACGGATCTAATGATTCTGAATGAAGTAAAAATAATGCAGTTAGAAAGTGGTATGGATGGGAAAATAAAATAACGTTATATTTCAGATTCTCTTTTGGGTAGCTTTATTTTTATTCATTACTTCAAATTGCTCTTACTCATAATTTATTACTACTTACAATTTTTGAAGTATTTTGTATGTTATAACCTATCAATGAAATGAATACGGAAAATAGTTTGAATTTTAAGTCTTTTCTTACATTTCATAATTTATGTTAGATCAATAAGTATTAAAGCTAAATAGAATAAAAAATGGTATTATGTAAGGCTATTTAAGTATTTTTAAGTGTACAGGGCTATTCAAAAGGAATCATCCGATTTCAAAATTCCACAATAACTGTTTGGCAGAAATTTACATATCAAATTGACATTATACGTGTTACTAAAGGATATTATATCGGACACTAAAAACATTTCCATACTTTCCCCTTGAATTTATGTTTTACTTATCGTTCTATGTCGTTTATTTATGAAAATATTACATTTTGAAATCGGAAGATTCGGTTTGAATAACCCAATATTTTTGTTGTTAATGAATTTTTATGACAATGTATTAGGTGTAGCTTCGCGAAATGCTCAATTTAATTTCTAGATGCGAAGAGGTTAATCCTTAACATTCACAAACATTGTGAATTTTCAATAAAACAATTTCTTATTTAATTTTTATTCAACAATTTCTTATTTCTCTTTTCTCATTTTATTTCCAACAGGTGCAGCTGATGATGCTGAAGATGTTTTGGACGCAATCGCTTACGCGATCTAAATTATACGTGCCTTCTTCGTTTGTAAACCAAATGTACTCAGCAAAAATAAAATTTGAATAAAATTACTGAATTTCTTTTTCTTGCTTTCCCCCTTACAATAAGAGTTTTTTGCAACTAAACACTGGTTTGTTTTGTATACAAAATTTCTGACTTTAGATTATTACTGGTACTTTAATAAAGTATACCATATAAAATATCATTAAAATTTTCTTAATATGATGCAGATAATAAATCATTTCACTAAGTTTAAAGGTTCAACACTTCGGAAAATTTCTATAAATTTTAAAAAATATTTCTTTTCTAAAACTTCCACGTGGGACTTCAAAAATGTATAGGGATTTTTAAATCTGTTTATGTATAATTTACACGTAATATGGTCTCAAACGTAGATTAGAAATATAAAATTTATCCAAGTGATGTAAAAACCTAAATAAACTTTGAATATGCTGTTTATTTTTCTAATGACAAATTTTAATTTAAATTAGTACACAACTGTAAGATTTATTTTCATTAAATTATCTTATTTTCTTATGCATAGAATCTAAGTAGCAATATATCTCAACAACCTGTTTCATGAATTTGCATTTAAAATACTTCTTTTCTTATGATTTACATCACGTGTGTTTGGATCTCTTATGTCTTTGCTATCTAATATATGGCCCCTTAAATTTTTTCCCCAATATTTCTGGATTTAATCATAAAATTCGATGAAAATTTCGAGCATATGCAAAATTAGTTCCCTGAGAATGATACTAGTTTTGATCATCAACTATGAAATTTTCGCAAGTTATTAAGAGTTTCCCATTTCTTGACGCCTGCACACTGTATAATACATATCACTTGTATTAAATAGAATATCATAGATAATCGACATTTTTTGACCTACAACCCTCTTCTAGAAAAAAAAATTACTTACCATACAGTTTACAGATGAAAAAAAAATAACTACTACAATTCTTGAAATCAATAATATAGTTGTGAGTTTTCTGGACTTTAACACATTGACTGTTACGTTAATTTTGCTTCGGCTAAATACTAGTTACCTCGAAATTTGGCAGTTAAAATGAGATAAAGGTTTAAAAATACTTGCGAAAGTCAGAGAAAGAAAGTAATCACGCAGAGGTCCTCCCTTTTTTAAATCTTTCGAATACATCTTTTTCATGCAATCGAAAACAATACTATAGCCTTTAGAAAAAAAACTAGGAAACAAAATTATATTATTAGTATGCTTGGAAATTCTTGATGGTATGTCAGCGGAAATTTTAATCTTGCCTGTTTAATTTTTAAATCACAGGCTCTGTTGATCGAGCTGAAACTGACGCACATACTCTGGGGTTCACAGCGCATATGGAGACTTTTTCATACATTAGTCAAAAGGTGTTTGGAATATAATTGTACAGTTCTAGTACCTAACTTAAATGCAGACTTAAAATATTTTCAAATATACTGGTTGATTATAGTTAAAGTTTCACTTTCAAAAGAGTGGGGAAAAAGAACTACTGGTCAGAATGATCCGAAATTTCTTCTAGATATACGCGAAGCAATGGGAATTTGTATTGCAAAAGGACAAAAAAAATAGTTGAAAAGTGGACTGATAGATGGCGTTGCATCTAGTCCAAAGGGACTGAAAAACGATTGCTGCAAAATATATGCGAATTTTAAGATGCTAATTAAAAGACGTGACCATCACACTGCACATTAAATGTGTCATAAAAAGGCAGAAAATATGCAGTTCGTATTGTTCTGCGACGTAGAAGGTAGTCATGACTCTATTATTGAAGGATTGGGCTCTGTTTTTGAAGCAGTTTTACAAGAACTTTGACTGCGTGGCAATTGTATTGAAGAAATTCCAAACATTAAAGGGTTTAAAAAGCGGTTCTGGTCCGATGACTACATTCAGTCTGAAGAAAATGTTTGATAAATTCAAAACACATTTGACACATTGGGTTCACATTTGACATGAAATGCAGCAAAGGAAGGAAAGAAATTGTTTCAATGTCCGTGGAGGGAGCGTCAAGTAGTGCTATGGGAATACGCAGTGCACCGGGAAATGCCCAAGCTTGAGACATGCCTATCAGCACGGCTCATAAGATATTACAAAACATCCTGCAATGCTATACATTCAAAATTACGCATATTCGGGAATCAGTTGACCTGCCAAAACGCGAAGCTTTTGACCTGCAATTTCTTACACGAATGGAAGTGGACAGTGCATGACCATGGAATATTTTGTGGACAGACGAAGCCCATTTCCATCTTCAGGTTCTGACAATATTCAAAATTGCGGAATATGGATAAGACAGAATCCGTTACAAATGCAGCCATCGACTCTTCATTCTCAAAAGGTTACCGTTTAATGCAGGTTTACTGGAAGGATAGCACAATTTTTGTGCAAGATGGCACATTTCAAATCCAGTGAAGCAGATGCTCACCATGCATCATTTGCCATTTTCCAGCATACTGATTGCCATGTTCACATAACCTGAACTCTTGCGACTTCTGGCTATGAGGCTACGGAAAACATGTTGTGTACCAGGCTTCGATTCCGAATTCAGGTGAAATGAAATACACGTTATGTAACAAATTCACAACATTATAGTTGATACACTACGATCTGTTGTGGAACATGAAGTTTTGTGCTTTCAAGTTGTGGCAGGAAATTGAGGAAAACATACTGAATATTTTTTAAGCAAGTCGAAGCTGCTTATTCACGACTTTTATTTCTTGATGTTTTCATCACTTTTTGATTTTCTACGGGTTTTGTCTTAGGGACAATTAAAAACCGATTTTTTCCTATACTCTGAGGCCCCACCTTATCATAGTGGATGGGCTTTGAATAAAGAGTGCCACAATAATATTTACCTTCTTTTAGTTAGCCTCTTACAAATAATACAGTATCATCATTCGAGTATCATTCGAGTTGAATTTTGTTAATTCTAAAATATGATTATCGAGTTGCTATTATTATTGTACCACATAGTAATGTTTGTTGTTGAGTATCGTTAATAAATGCAGTACTGTTAAAATTTGTAATGACACACCTCTCTCGTTTGTTAAGACTTCGCATAGTTTATATCAATGTCTTCCTAGCTTCCTTTCCCATAATACGTTAATTTTTATTTTAAGTCACACACACACACACACACACAAGGAAATTTTCATGAAATTAAATTGTTAATGAGTGGTATAAAGCTGTTTATTGCTAACTAACATTTTCACGTTTGGAGGAAAAGACAATAAATGGATTCTAAGATCCAATTCGGTTTCCCTCTGTTTCTATATTTATTTTTTAGAAAATCCAATTTCGAAATTTCGGCTTCTCACACTTATAGATCCTAACAAAATGTATCCAAAATCTTAATATTTTTTTGGTTAAAACTGGGTACTGGTACTAAAACTGGTACTGGGTACAACAACAAAAATTATATCATTGGTATTCCCTCTTAAATATCTTTGAATGGTGTGTCACACGGCATTTCAATAAATGATTAAACATTTAAATTCAGTAATTCTGTCTCAGGGTAAATTAAAATGGATTTTTCAAACTTCATTGAACTCTACAATAAATTAGAATAGAGAAACATTACTTTAATAATAACTTTTTATTATAAATGGAATTTCCTTCTTCACAGCTCAGACAAAAAGATAACCGTCGTAAATTTTTTCGTCCATTCTTTTTTTTATTATTAAGGAAGCAAGGATTTAAAAATACTTTGATAGAACCCTTTGACGAACCTTTTTTAAAAAATTCTCAAAATTCATTCACGTTTGAATACTCATGTTCAATTTCAAAATCGAGTTACAAAGTCAAACGTAGACGTCAAACAAAATAAAAAACAAATTGTAAAGAAAAGAGGAAAGAATGCTTTTTTTCTGAATCAAATCTTATTTTCTTCCTTCAGAACTAAACGTTTGCGTGTTTATTTTTTGTCTGTTTTCAGAACCTTATTCTTAGTTGTCGTCTCATTCTTACCACTAGCATCTTTTGCATAATTCAGCAGTCTTCTGAGTTTTTAGAGATCACAAATTTAAGCAGCGTCGCTTTGAGAGTATACACATGCGCAACGATAAAAAAAAAAAGAACGAAAAATTCTATAAAAGAAGACGAACAAAAAATATATAAATATAAAGATCGATGACAAAATATTTTGGGGTAGGGGCGGAAAGAATACTTCTCGAAAAAAAAAGTCTCCTACCTTCCCTTAGGGTCTGTCGAAGCCAAGTGGCCCTCACAGAAAACCAAGTTTGTGAAAAAGTCGAGAGTCGTCAATCTTTCTTACAAATGCGAATATCTTTTTTTTATTTATTTCGAATGCTGCAGACGATCCCCCCCCCCACTCTCTCTTTCTCACGTCAACGGAATGTGTCAGACGATTTCCAGTTTGCGAGTTTCTATCATACACACCCAATGATATTTTCGGTGCATTCCATCATTTTTTTTTCAAAAGTAAATCGAAATAAACATATTGAAATGAGGTGGGTATTTTCCAAAAGGTAATCGGTGCTCTAAAAGATTGATATACAAAATAAAAAAGGGAGAGTTTACTTTTATTTTTTACATTATAAATTTTTTTACAGAAAAAGTAAATTTTAAAAATTGTGAAAGGAATTTAGGAAAGAATGTATGCTTTCCATGAGATAACTATAAATATATAAGCTTAATATCTAATTCCAAGCCTTTTTATCACTAAACCTGTGTAAAATAAGAAAAAAAAATATGCAAGGATTTAATATAAATATTCGTTAAGCTATCCGTTCATTCCATTTTTTTTGGCCAATGTTTGTTTTGAAATCAATATACTAACTTCGAATAGTAAATTATTAATTTTAGTTTTCCATTTAAATATTGCTTAATTTTGATATTGTAGGTTTAGGAAATTTATTAACAGTTTATGTACATGTTTATTATGATCTTCTTGTGCATTATTGGTTTCATATTATTCTTATACAGCAATTTAAATTACTTTATTTCCTTTTTTGACTTTTTGTCATGTTTAACTTTCAACTGTATTTCCTTATTTTAACTTTATTTCCTTTTTTACTAAATTATGTTATGTATTTTTCAATAGGTTTAGGTTATAACATGGTAATGTTAGCAATATTTTAACGAGTTTCAAATTTACTTTTTATATTTTAAATTCGATAAATTTATTTTGCTATTGTTCTTTGTGATTCAATATCAGTTTATATATATATATATATATATATATATATATATATATAATTTTAATTAAATATAATTTGAAATTATACGAAAAATCATACTAAATTGCAAATTAGAACCTATCGGAACAGATTTAAATTGAGCTTATTTTCATAAAATCCAATGATCACTTTAAATATTAAAAACTATGCATATTTTGTTTTGTCACACAAAAATATTTAAATTTTTCTAATTTTTCTGAACCTATTCAATGATTTTTCTCTTTTTCTCTACATTAATAATGATTATAAAAACCTAACAGCCCTTCCATTTCTTTTGCTGAAATCATGGAGAAAAGATGATAGTTGGATGATAATCCTGTTTCATTTTGATGACAGAAATCTCCCAGGTTTCTTCACGAACAATTTTCTCTCTAAGAGTTACCGAAATTCCTCTTTTTTTCTGTTTACTTTGGACAGAACTAAATCTTCTGTTCCTTTGAAGATAGTTTTTTCCCATTCACATGATTGAGAAATTAGATTTCGTCTGATTTATTTTGAGTGAAAATAAGTTAAACCATGACGTATAATAATGTTCAAAACATATTTTAAACATTGTTTTTAAATTTCGTGACTTTCTACTATATAAGTCCAATAGTCTTTTATCTTTCAGAGTAATTATGAACTATTTATTCTTAACAGTGTTTGAAGAACGACTGATTGTTTTTAACCTTAATAATCTTTTACATTTTTTTTTACTTTGCGACTGGTACTCGACAAACAAAACTAAAATTTTGCACGAATGGTAAAATTATTGTACGCTGCATGCTGTCTCCTTATGCGCTACTTATACGTATTTATTTCTGTAAAGAGTGACATTTATTTTTGTGTCAATACAATGAATCTTCTCTTATTTCGATTTCATTAAAGACGTTTTTTAATAAATGCTAGTCAAAATTTTAATGCCATCATGAATCTTTTTTATTATCATTTTACAACACTTAAAGCACTCGATTTTTTTTTAAAAAAAAGACATTTATAAGCGTTTTATTGTTCTGAACTTTCAAAGAGTCTTCAGTAAATTTAAAGTAATGAAACCATTATATGTCGACCAGGAAGAATTTTGTAGCTTTTTTACAAAAACGAAACTATCGGTTTACTTCTGTGTAATGGATAAGTTCTATTGTTTCTATTCCCATCGTTTAATTTCATCTTCTTACTTCCTGTACATAAGGTTCCACTTTGATTTTCTTACATTCATCGCCGAAAGTGAGACAAAATTACCCCAAACGAGTTAAACACCACTTGTGGACTATTAAGAATAGGTGTTGTGTTTTTACTTATCTCCCCCCCCCCTCTACTATATAAAAAAGTGGCTGAAGGGGCGCGGAAGTATAAAGGGAGTTGTCGACAAGAATACACGTATGTGAGAGAAACGATAGTAACTTGCATGCAAAGAATAACCTCAATTATATATTTATTTTACAAGCCATTCCATTGTATCGATTTTTTTTGCTGAACAACTTCATCGCTGGTCATTTTTTCTTAGTGGATTATTAACACAGACTTCTCACATTTTTTTTAAGTATGCATAAAAATGTTTATAAAATTTTTACAATTGTTCATAGAAATCATTACATTACATTTTATTCATATTTTTTTACATACGAGTATCTTCTGAATATCTAGAGCCGACATTGCTCTTCTTATACTTAAGCAGAACTTTTAGTAAGGAGATAACTATCGAATATTTAATTGGAAACAATTTTATAAGCCTTTGAAACTGTAAGGAAAATATGCTCGTCTTACATAAAAATGATCATGAGCCTTTGATTCTACAATCAAGCATCATATAAATTACTGTTAAGAAGCAAAAAATTATAAAAGAATTTTTTTAAAAATTTAAAAAGCGATAAGATTAGTTATGCCAATTGAATTTTCATCAACCATGACAACCGGTAAATGGGCATTAAAGTGTTTTAATTAATCACTGCAAAAGGGCATTATAGGCTTTAATCAATTAAAACATTCGTTTGCATGAAACAATTATTTGAAATAAATGAATGTGAATAAATTAAAGTATTTGAGAGAGAGGAACAAATGTGAAGTATATTTGATATTTGGCTCCTTCCCTATTTAGATTCATTTAGCTTGATACTGTTCCATATACTATCAGATTACCCGGAAGTTCCCGTATTTGAAACTCATAAATTTATTACATAAAATCAATGAATTTCAAAACTAGCATTTTTATGCTTGTAGTGAAAGGCACTTATAGAGAAACGGTTTGAACCTTTATTTACATGTTCGCCTCTTTCTTGGAAACAAAGATGAACTCGTCTGCGCATATTTTGAAAAACTCGTTTCAAAATACTGATGATGACTCCTTATATCACTTGAGTAGTATGGAAATTCTAAGATCATCGATTGCTAGAGGATTATTTTCATAAATTTCGTTCTTCGGGACCGAAAAAAAGTCAGGGAATGCTCAGGTAAAATGAACAATATCTAGGTTCAAAGAAGATGAAATAGAAAGAAGATGTCACACCAGTAATGAAACTATGCAGATGCTTCGAGATTTCTCATCCAAAAATATCTTTGCTAGCTCATTCTGAGCATCCCCTAGCTTTTTTCTGAGGTGATATATTAAGAAAAATGTTTATGGAAATAATCCGCAAATAATAGATGATCTGAAAATTGCCTTATTACTCAAATGATGCGAGAATTCACTCCCAGCATCGCTCTGGGAGTTACTTCTCTCAAAATATGAGTAAAAGAATTCAGTTTTGCTTCCCGGGAAGGGGGGGGGGCAGTTCGTCATAAATGTAAGTTTCATTTTTTTTTTCTTCTTTATGTTAGAAGTGCATTTCTGTATTAGCATGAGAATGATTGTTTTAAAGTTTGTTATATTTGTTTATTAAATTTGTGAATAGTCAACTCAGGAACTTTTAGAAAATCCGGTATCTTTTATTGTATAAGGTATATTTATATTATTGTCAAGACATGGTACTCTGAAAACTACAAAACTGTCCTGTTAAATTCAGTTTCACCTATACCAACAGCTGTTGCTACAATCCTCATAATTGTAAGCAAAGTATCACAGTACTTCAAAAACTTTTCGATATATCCAGAATAAAATGATTGTCAAATTGTTTTGTTATTTCTTATAATTTGAATATATATAGCTATGACAACATTACTATCTGAAAATAATATTTCCCTTCACTGCCATAACAGGTCAATTGAAAAGTCCCCGGCCTTACACATAGATGGCGCTACTAGAATTAAATCCAAATGTTTTTCAGTTAGTCCTAACCCTCAAAAGATGCGTGTATAAATTTGACAGCTGTCGGATCATTAGTTTGTGAATTATAGCATTTTGAGTGAAGCAACTTTTGTTATTGTGAAAAAAATGGATAAAAAGGAATTTCGCGTGTTGATAAAATATTGATTTTTGAAGGGAAAAAATACAGTTGAAGCAAACACTTGGCTTGATGCCGAGTTTCCGAACACTGCCCCAGGAAAATCAACCATCAAGGATTGGTATGCTAAGTTTAGACGTGGTGAAATGAGCACCGAAGACGGTGGACTCCCAAAAGAGGTTGTTACCGAAGAAAACATTAAAAAACCCCACAAAATGATTTTGAATGACCGTAAATTGAAATTGAATGAAATAGCAGACACTCCAAAGATATCAACTGAATGTGTACATCATATCATTCACGAATATTTGGGTATGAGAAAGCTCTGTGCAAAGTGGGTGCCGCGCGAGCTCACTTTGACCAAAAACAACGACGAGTTGATGATTCAGAGCAATGTTTGAAGATGATCAAGCGTAATAAACCCGAGTTTTTGCGTCGATATGTGACAATGGATGAAACACGGCTCCATCATTTCACTCCGAAGTCCAATCGACAGTCATCCGAGTGGACTGCACACGATGAACCCGCTCCAAAGCGTGAGAAAACGCAACAGTCGGCTGGCAAGGTTATGGCGTCTGTATTTTGGGATGCGCATGGAATAATTGTCATTGACTACCTTAAAAAAGGAAGGACCATCAACAGCGACTATTACATAGCGTTATTGGACCGTTTGAAGGACGAAATCGCCGAAAAACGGCCGCATTTGAAGAAAAAGAAAGTGCTGCTTCTCCAAGACAATGCACCGTGTCACAAGTCAGTGAAAACGATGGCAAAAATCCTTAAATGGGGCTTCGAATTGCTTCCTCATCCACCGTATTCTCCAGATCTGGCCCCCAGCGACTATTTCCTGTTCTCAGATCCCAAAATAATGCTCGCTGGGAAGAAATTTTCGTCGAATGAAGAGGTGATCGCCGAAACTGAAGCCTATTTTGAAGCAAAGAACAAATTATACTACAATATTGGTATCGAAAAGTTGGAGGGTCGTTATAATCAGTGTATCACCCTTGAAGAAAATTATATTGAAAAAAAAAACTAATTTTGCCAAATTTTTTTGTTTTACTATGGTAGGCCGGGGACTTTTCAATTGACCTTTTACGTAAGAAAAAGACAGATTAATTTATTAGCTCTTAACATTGAATGTTCAAGATCATTCTGTCTCTCTCCCTTGAATCTCTCTTAACTCAATTAATCCTAGTTTAATTCAAATGATAAAGTCTTACCTTATCAAATCAATTATTTCTATTCAAACACTTCTCAATTATATCAAATTCAACTCGTATTACTCTAACTGGAAGTCGCCTTAATCCAAACGATTAATTACGATGATTCATTTTAATCTACACATTTATCAGTTTCTCGTCATCATCTATCCTCTTTCTATTCCTTTTACATCTATTTCGATTGTGTAGTGAATTGAACTTAGATATTTAAATTCAATTCAGTACACTTCTGATCTTCTTTTAATTAAGTTTAAATTTGTTTGGGAAGGAATTGTAATTTTATGCAATTCAAATTGCCAAAAAGGTTTTGAGGGTTAGGGTAGAGAAAATCCCTGAGAGCTCATTATCAGATATTTGTGTTAAGTAATGTTATTGAGAAAATATTGAAGTTTCCTGGATTATTAATAATTGCAAATCTGAGTCCTTAGAAGAAGTGTTACGGCTTGTGTTTCACATAGCCACTTCATATTCAATAAATGAATGCTTCTTACTTGATTGAAAATGATTATTTTACTCAACGTGATTTAGTTACCTTTGAGGAACGAACAAGCTTCAATACCAAGATAGAGGGGACGTTTTCTGAGAAAATATTTTTCATCATACATGTCAGTACTTGTGTTTCAAGCAAACTTATAACGGGTTCTCGCTCATATTTCTCTTAAATTAACCTTTTGGCTTGCTTTGTGACGTTATTTGATTTCATAACATCGACTTGTGAATAAACCGTGACTTATGTAAATTGACGTCTTAAGTATTGAAGTGAAGCAAATAGGAAATGCTCGATAGATCAGATACCAATATTGGACGTGTCTGTATCTAACAAGGAGTTTTAAGATGGAGAACCCTTTTCACGCATACCATATACAGATACCAGAAGATTAAAAGGTTTTGAAATAACCGAGAATTTTCTGATAATTTTTGGTTGAGGAGACGAGAAAATTTCGGATCAATATTCGTAATATAAATATTAACTTTAAATTATTCTCGGTCAAGGAGAAAAATAGTTAAAAAAGTTTCTGATTATTGAATTAACTGAATACTTAGTGAAATTTCAAGAAACAAGTCATGAATAGGCAAGCCAAGACGTCTCAAAGCTCTTAGAAGTAGTTTTTAAATCTAGAAGGCTGATGAAACTGAAAAAAAAACAAAAACAAAAACAAAAACAAATATACAGAGTAAAATTCAACTACAGTTGAACAATAAACGTATACATTTATTTATCAGAGGAATATATAACAACGGTTTCCCAAAACGTTATATATGTTCTTGTGATATATTTTGTTGCCATTTATTGCAAATAGTTTTTAAGTTAAATTCAGTCGTGAAAAATGTTAAACGAAGTAATATCAGAACATTAAATTTCAAAAAGATGAAAAAAAAAATTTCTTCCTCAAAAAACAAATTCTGCACTCTGTGTTTCAGAGACTTCACGATTTTTATCCCTTGAACATCATTTGTCTTCATGAGTGGGGGTCGAGGGATTATTCGGAAGGGAGGCAGGGGTGGCTAGGATTTCAATCCCCGTTGGAAAATCTCGTGGATGCAATTCGCGGGAATGAAGTCCAAGGGATATCCCGGTTTTTTTTATTTATGGTGGGCGCGTGACCCTACATAATATTGGATGCTCCACAACGGATTGCGAAGGAAGGGGAAGCGAAGTGAAATGAATGATCAGTTCCGTACGAGATTTGAACGTTGTCCAGGTTTTGGGAGGTTTTTGAGAACAACTCCTATAAATTCTTTTGTGATGTAAATGTTTTGTTTACTGTAAAATATAGGAAGATATGTTGGTGCCATAATTTACATATCCTTAAATGATAGATTTAATTTAAAGTTAGTTAATATATATATATATATATATATTATATTTAATGCCTTGTCAATCAAAATTTAAGAAACAAACGTATCAGATGCCAGAAGCCAGAAAAATAAATGTTGAAAATAGCTACTATCTTGCAATGGTATTTAAATGTTTCGAAAGAAGCACTTGTTTTAATACTGGAAAAGAACAAATGTTATTACATGTATTACGTTACAAAAACACGTATAATTAATGAAATATGGAACAACCTATTTTTAGGTACTATAAAAATAAGAGCAATTTTAATATATCGAATATGTCATTCATTACGAAATTGCTTGCTAACTATGACCTTTTTAAAAATTGGCTTAAATTTTCAGATTCTTTCATCTTAAAAAGACAATTACAATTAATTAAACATTATTCATATATAATTAATTAAATATACTTGAAAAGAGAGATTGATTGGGTTTTTAATTAACATCATGTTTAGAGGGGACGTGATGGCTATTGGCGACAGACATCTTAATTTTGAAACTTTTATAATTTTGTTGTTGTTATGCCTAACGTTTTGAAGGTTTTGATTTTTTGAATTCTATGTGTAATGTTCAAGTAAATATCAAGCAATTTTACGAGATATTTTAAGTGAATTCTTGTCAGTAATTTAGTAAACAAACAGATGTTCGCAGTCTAGAAAATCCATTAAATGTTAGGTCAAGTAAAACTTTGAGCTTTAAAAATAGAATTAAGTTTTTTTTAGGTATCTAGCAACTCAAATTAACAAACCATTTTTCTCTTCGCATATTCCGCTAAAGATACATGCATATCGTTATGCATTATTTAAAAACAAGAATAAATGATTTATTGACTAAGAGAACAAGTTAAATTATTCTTGTGAAATTACGTGTCTATAGAATTTTCTTAAAAAAATGAGAGAGATTAAGTATACATGATGTAATAGTTTTTTTTATGATAATTCAAGTTAATGATTAAACAAGGCTTGAGTTTCATAGAGACAGCTGACGTGATATTTTAGGCGTATCAGGTTTCTGAACGTTAACACTTATCGACACGCAACGTTGTTTTTCGAGATGGTAATCAATTCAGAACTGTCAGTTATTCCCCTCTACCACACCACATTTTGAAAGTCTTTAAACAGTTCAGCTTATTTTCTGTAGAAACTATGATTTTCTGAAATAAATGGTTATATTCTAGGTTTTTTCCTCGATTTTAGATATTTAATGAAGCATTTGATATTGGTTTTTTTTTCGTTTCGTATTAACGTATTTTACTGAAAAATGTTTTAGACAATTTCAGAATACATTTAAGCTTCATGATTTTTTTTAAAAAAATTAGAGAAAAATGTTCTTTTTAGCGAATATCAACAAAATCAATTCGTCTGAATTTGGATTAAATTCGATAAATTAAACTAAATACTTAAATTATTAATACGAAGGAATTTCAGGAGAAATAAGTACAAAAATATTGTTCAGTAAAAATTTTTAAACCTTAAAAGGTTTCTAAAAAATCTAGTTAATGGTGTTATGGATGTAAATTCTTTCAACTAAATGAATTTTATTTTATAAAATTAATAAAGAAATATTAAGGAGACTAGATATATACATATAATAAGAATTACATCCTTCATGAAAATTATAAAATTTATTTTTTTTACAGCTATTATAAATAATTATTCAGTGCCTTTTACAAATCATATTGGTCATATTGTGTATCTCACAGTATCTTTTTAATCATCTATCCTTGTACATGTACAACATTTTACTTATTTAGATATGGATGATGGTATTGGCATTGTTTCTCCAAACCTTTCGTCAAGTATTTCTAGTATTATTTTCTTTTCTAATTATTCTGATAGTACTTTTCTAATGTAATTAATCGTAATGAAACAAATAAAACAAAATGAATAAAACATTTCTAAAATAATTGTCTCATTACCTCTCAACTTATAATTGTCTTACTAGAAATAAAAATTATATAACTACGGTACAGCAAATTAATTTTTCAGGAAGTAATTTTTTTTAAAAAAAACTTGCATTCACTATATTATGACTAAAATTCACCCCAAATCAGTTTTCTTGGTTGTGCAGCTAACGAAGTGCATAACAAAAGTGAACTTTATTATAACGGTATCCCTACTGACGCCTTAAATGATTACAAAAAAAATTAGCGTTACCAGTATTTCGATTTTTTAATAATGTTAAAAAAAACCTTCGCATGGAGTGATTTTTCACCCATGTGAATACCTTTAAAGAGTTAAAGGTGATTAAATTAAGACTTCAAGATACACATTGAAAGAACCTCTGTTTTCTAGCATAAACTTTCGCGGAACTAACATTCTGTATAATCAGTGTTGTTCATATCCCGCCAGCAGATTACATTCATTCGAAAGTTGTGGTCAACGATTTCTTTAGAAATCTGTAGAAATTCATTTTAATTGATAAGACTTATACAGACAGAACATATAATGTAACAGAAGTTTTCTGAGAGAAAAGAAAGCTTTGAGAACATCTAAAAATGAAACTTTTGACATTTTATTCAAGTTAATAACTTATGTTGGCAGAAAATCAAAATCAATAAGGTACATTTAATAAATAATAAGAGCAGAGGATTTTTCACATAATTTATTTAAAGAACTTTAAAAGTATTGTATGAATTAGCTTAAGCCTTTTCTCCCACTGGGACACTTGTCACAGAATACAATGTTTGTAAAGTCCTGTAGCTGCTGTTTTAGCTGTTTGTTGCTGTTTGTATCTGGACTTATTGCTTTCAACGGATATTTGAAACCATTGTCTCCGCAGGACTTTTTGAGCTCACTAACGATGTGAAAGTTACATTGGGATAGATCCGAACTCTTGGAGGCATGAATGACCTAGGAATTTTCACTAAGGGTTTCTTAAAAAATTCTTTTATTATATTAGCTGCATGTGGTCTAGCGATGTCGTGAAAAACGATCACATCACGAGAACATTTATCAGGACGTTTCAATTTTAATGCCATCCTGAGTTTCGTTTACTCTTAACAATACCTCTGAGCACTGAGTGTAGCTCCACACTCCATGAGATTAGATGAGAAATCCCCTATTGCTGTTGAATTAATAAAAACGAGCTCATCCGACTAACAATAAGTTCACAGAATTCCATCACAAGACATGAACAAAATATTTCTTATTGTTCAACTGATTTCCTTTAAACATTGTTTTATTTCATGTACTTAAATAACAGATTTTTAGCGAATGAAATTTTCTTAACATCCATTGAATCCCAAAACCCGATTGCTGAATTTCCTTCTGCCATTCCATTATTCCAGCTTGTCAATTTATTCGTCCTAGTAAAAAGTTCAGTCGTGCACTCGGTTTTACTAAGTGGTCGCCGTAGCGGCATAATGGTTAACGAGCTTTATTTACCGAGCTGAATGTTGCCCTTCTTTTCCTATTCTTTGCCCTACATGTAGCGCTATCTAGCGAAAGAACGCTCACGAATCGATTTCGTTACAGAAGCAACTACATTTTAGGCCCTTCAAAATTATGGTTTTTCCTAAATACCATAATTTTGGTGAAATACCGATGCTCAAAATTGCAAGATCCGTTGTCGGTTGTCGACGTGTTGCTTCTAAGTGAGACTTTAATAAACAATCAATCAAAGCAAACTTATGCTCACAAAAATAAACAATAAATAACCGATTTTTTTCTTGCAGTTAGAAATTCGGATTATTAACTTTATAAAAATATAGTTTGGCAGTTTGATATCGTATTTTTCATACATATGTTATTATTTGTATTTGTTTGAATAAAATAGATTGTTATTTCATAACAATTGTTTTTAAAAAAATGCCACATGGAATTAAATTCTGTTGTTTGAATTCTGTCTTAAAGTTTTTGATTTATAAAGTATAATTTATTGATTCAGGGTTTTACAGAAGTCTATTCTAGCTTTAATCAATATACACTGGTGTGCAAAACTTAAGCAAGAATGTAAATTTTAAGCAGATAACCATGAAATTACAGAAAAGGGTTTTTTGCGATCAGTACAATGAACACGCAATTCAGTAGAAAGGTGATATATATGCAAATGTTAGGAGCAAAACGTCATTAGCGATGTGAGTGTACGCAAAACGCATGTGGTCAAGGCGAGCAGCTGAAGATTACAATAAAAGGAAGAACGGGGGAACAATTAAAGACATTCGCTGCAAGTGCAAGGGAATGTCTTTAATTCGTGAAATATGGCTAGAAGAAATCACTTGTACGATTCACACGTGGAAGAATGATCGAAAAGCTGGAGGAGGGGCGTAGTTTGACCAGTGTAGCTGAAGAGTTTGAAATCAACTAAAGTGTCGTTTAGCGCGCGCTAAGAAAGCCTTCCAAACCATATATACAACTATTAAGAAGGTTGGTGGTTGCTGCCGTTGAAAAACAACTGCAGTGGATGACCATATATCATCCTGCAGGCGATACTAGTCAGCAAGCCCATTACTAATCAGCAAGCGCCATTGCTCAGCAACTGTGAACAGCAACAGGGCGACAAGTGTCGCGTTTTACTGTGGCCAGACGCCTTCACAAAGGTGGCCTATTTGCTCGCCGTCCTGAATGATACATCTCTTTGAAAGTTGGCCATCAGTGGTACGTTTAGAGTGGTGTATGGAGCACAAAAACTGGGCATCTCATCGATGCAGTCGTTTCAGGCCACAAGCAATTCTCAACTCCAGTTGATTTGGAGAGAGGTCGGGACACGGTTCTATTCCCAGTTACATCACGGAAAGAGACCGTTACGGTGGTCCTGGAGTTGTCGTCTGGAGAGGAGGCATTATGCTGAGCGGGTGGACTGAACTACACGCTGTTAACAGAGGTTCAGTCACCAGAGATCGTTATTGTAAGGAGGTGATTCTTCCCCATGTTCGTCTGTTCCGAGGTGCTATTGCACCTGATTTCGATTTTATGGATGACATTGCACGGCCACACCGGACTGCTGATACTCAGCAGTTACTGGAAAGTGAAGATATCACTCGAATGGATTGGATTTCGTTCTTTCCTGATTTAAATCCCATATGCTGAATGCTTTGGGGAGACGCCTTATAGCACGATTACATCCCCCGGGGAACACCGAACAACTGAAACAAATGCTGATTGTGGAATGGGTACTCTTATCTCAAGAACTGTTGGACAATCTGGTGCTGAGTATGGAGAGCGAAGCAACCATTGCAGTAAGGGGAGGGCATAACCAGTACTAAGGAACATCAGCTTGCTGTTCTTCGTCTTGGACAGACAATCCTGTGTAAAGATACTATGAGTTCGATAAAGCCTTTTTTTGTTTGATTCTATTACATATGCATTGTATTCGATTTTGCTCAACTATGTTTTTGTCATCGTTTAAGTACAAAATGCTGTCTCTCATTTCTGAATTTCATGTCTCTCAGATGATTTCTTTTGGATTTATGGCAAAAATAAAAAAAAAAATAAAAAAAAAATAAATAGATAAAATTAAAAACCACCACCTGTTGCTTAAGTTTTGCAGACCAGTGTATAACTAATTATTTCATCAAATTGATCTAGTTATTCAAAAAATCATTTAAACTGTTATTAGTTTAGTGCAACCTCGGTAACAACTAGAAATTCTTGATGCATGGTTCATAACATGTAGCATATTTTAGTATTTGAAACACCATTTTATACTGATAGTAATAATTTCCATCTGTCCACCTAGACAAACTGATTTTCAATAAACTTATGATGGCTTTTTTTCATTATTTAACTGTATAATAGTCATAAAGTCTAATTAAATAGTCAGAAAGCTTAAGACTCCATTTGCAGATACGTAAGAGAAGGACAACAAACACACTTTATTATCAGATTATATACAAGGTCGCTCTCACTCATTTCCCTCTTAACTCGATTGATCTAGTTTTTGTTCAAATAATAAAGTCTTAGCTTACCAAATCACTCGTTCTGATTCAAGCGCTTTTAGACAATAGCAGATTCGACTCCTATAATTCTGATCATGGGTCACTCAGTTTTTGGGGGTTGATACGATGATTTCACTCCAATCTACATCTATCAACTTGTCGTTATTTTCTAACTCCCTTCTTTTCCCTTTCAATTATATACCTTTATCTTTAATTTGGTTTACTACAGTTTTTATCTTCATGTATTTTATCTATTCACTTTTCAGTTTGGTTGGAATGGAGTTATTATTTCATGCATTTCAAATTACCAAAGCGTTTCTGAGGGTAGTGAAGGGATAATCACGAATAGTATTTAGTCATAAATCGTGTTTTAGTCTTACAGTCTGTTCGAATTATTCTGAAACAATCGCATTAAATAACTATTATATCCTCTAATTTAGCTTATATTCATCCAATATTGCTTTGAAACGTACAGCAATATCATAGAAACACATCTTTAATATCTACAAGCTATATAAAACGCCTTCCATCCCTTAATAAAAACTAAACGGGCACGGATCCAACAGAAGTTAAAAAAAAAATATTTCTAAAAATAACATGACGAAATAAAGGGAAAAGAAACAGAGAGAGAGAAAGAAAAAGAGACAATTTTTAAGTCCAGATTCCAACATTTTTACTCGGGGTTCTCTAGGAAATCAGTTTGGAGGAAACACGAATTGAATTTAAAGTGGAGAATTCTCCTAAGATTTACTGCGGCAGGCTATTTTTTGAGGTATTTATTCCAACATAATAAACGGGTCGAAACAGGAGTTTTCCTTCGTAGAAACAAGAGGGGAGGAGTTTGCTTTTGGAAGGGGATGACTACTTTCCATTTTTGACTTTTGCGCTTTTGAATTACATGTTCGTGTTCAACAACTTCAATGAAATGGTTTTGTTATGTATTTTTTCGTCAGCAAAACGACTTTTCTGTTTATTTCGGAGCTCGCCGTAACGTTATATTTTACATTAATACTTTTTGAAAAACACAGCGTTAAGTTGACACTGATATATAAGCCTCCGCCCTTATTGTATATGAAAAAAAAAAGAACAAACTCTTTAAATTTTTCTTTCCTTTCTTTTTTTATTTTCTGTGCAGCACCGAAATTATTTCGCACATTTTTTTTTAAATGTAGGAAACAAACTTTGAATAAAATTACCTTTTCTCTGAACCACAATGGAACGAAATTAGGTGAAGTAGATGAAGATAAGAAGTGTTATGAATTAAATAAGATATATTGATACATAAGCGAAATAGAACTGAGAGGAAAGAGAAAGAGGACAGAGGATAACAAAAAGGTGATATATGTATATAATTGTATATTGGATTGAATCCTCTTAATTAATCTCTAGTATTGAAGTGACTCCTTGTATGAGTAATAAGAACCAAATCTTCTAAGAAAAGGAAATGTTTGAATTAAAACGTATAATTTGATAAGATGAGATTTTATTATTTGAACATAAATTAGGATTGATCGTGTTAAGAGGGATTATAAATGGAGTGATCTTGCATATTATTTGATAGATAGTAAAGTATGTGGTTCTTCTTTTACGTATCTGCAATTGGAGTTTTGAACTTGTTGACTATTTAATTAAATTCTTTAAGATAGCTGTAGAAAAAATTAATGAAATATGCTACAGCTTCTTTTTTGAGTTTCACAGATGTATGATTGGGAACAAAAACAATTGGAAATAAATTTCTGATAAATAAAAAGTAATTTAATTGAAAATTAAAATTGCAGTTAAACAAGTGACTAAGAAAATAGTAACTACAATTGCACATAAAGTCAACAAAATAAGTAAATTCTACCCCGAATTAAACATATGTGTGAACGTCATATGCCAGTTCTTTCAGTTTTCTCAAAAGCTTTCACTTTTTTAAAAGGCCAAATTTAGCACTATCAAAAAGTGTATTGTGAAAAATTAGATAAATATTTCGCTTTAATATAACTAGTTATAAAAAATGTCAGTAGCAAACACTGAATACATGTTACTTTGACAGTATAGACGCTAAAAAATTGCACGACTATTGACGAAATATCTTATAAATGTGTCAGATTACAGGAATGATATCAGAGATAGCCACCCTACTCTATGAACAATTAGTCACGATAAACAAAGTTATAAATTACATAGAAATAAACTAATTCTCTGTTTTCTGTTTCTTCGAATGAGAAATCGGAAACTTGATCACGATCCTTTTTTAGAGATTTCAATAATTTTTTGCAATTTTCTTTTCAGCAAAATATTTTCGTAGATTCATTTTATTTTACTTTGATCATAACTGTAGCGTCTACTATTCTTATTAGTGACTAAAACTTTCATTACGAGTGATTTGTTGTTATTTTCTGTTTTGTTTGTAGTGTATTTATCGAACAAATTCAAGTAACATTTCACGTTAAAAATTTCGTAGTTTGTGTTCTTATTCGTCATATATTTTTGTACAAATATATCATTTTGATATTACGTGAGACAAAAATTTTTCAAAATGATTTGATTAAATATTTTCAAGTACTATTTTCCTTTTCATCAAAATTTAATAGATTAATTAAAACACATATATCTTTTTAATTGTTTTATAAAACATAATCACGATTAATTTCTTTAAAGAAGTTATTAATATAACCAGGACTTGATTTCAAAGAGGAACACTCTGGAATGTAACAAGATCTAGTCTTTAATTCGTAAGACACTTGTAATCCTAAAGTTCTTTGGAAATCAGACTGTCAAATTAAGAGCTAAAAGAGTACTTTTTATTTGCAAAATCATTTTATCTTTCTCAGCAAAAATGAATCTCGATTCGATTATGACTGTTTATTAATGTCTCCCTGAGAAGCAACACGGCGGATCTCGTAATTTTGAGTCTCGCTCAACTGACGAGGAAGACACTTGCGTGGCACCTCCTCCAAACTTCCACTCTATGCCTCATAATTATGGATTCTAGACCGCCACCAGATTTAACGCGCATCAGTTTCGTTACACGACGCGTCTTTAGGGCCATCAGGGCTCGAACCCATAATTCGATAGAAATAACGTCGGTAGAAAATCCGCGACCATGACCACTAGGTTGCCACAAACGCTAGAATTCAGATTTGAAGTGATTTGAATAGTTTAACAACTTAAGTTAACTGAAATCTTAAGATGCTAGAAATTTTGTACTTTTAATTGTTTTGCTGTAAAAAGATACGGGAAGCTTTACTGATTCCATAGATATATTATTTAAGATAATTTTGAATATACGAGAGTCTTTCAAAAAGTCCATAGAAAATCCAGATGATGGAATCGTAGCTTTGAAAATGGTTTGTTTTTAGAAAACGTCATGACTCACTTGACTTAGTCTATGGCTTAGTTATTCGTATTCGTAATCATGAAGCCTTTCGCACCTCAAAAATTCTTCGTCATTACTTTTCTAGCCGATGAGACCATCGTCTTTTTTGAAAAAGAATCATGGAAGCAAACCAATGTTTTGTTTTTGCTTGATTTTCGATGCTTAAGGAGGAATCCAGGTCTCACCGATGGTAAAGACTTAAAATATACTTTATATATGGTGCTGATATCTTCCACATTATAAAATGACGATATTTCCTGTACAGGGTTCACATGCATTTTTTTCAAACATATACTCTCAAATTTTGGGTATTTCACTATATTTGCATAAAAATTAAGGGAAATTTGTAACATAAAATTGAAATCTTTTCAAATTTCATGAAATTCTAATTTTGAAAACATAATTACATTCAGTGTTTAGAATATTATATTTATAAATATTCTGCAAATTTTTAAAGTTATAAATACTGTGGAAATTTTAGATGTATGTAAATGTAATGTAATTACTTGACTTACAAATGCATATACAGTTATTTCTTATTATATACATAATTACTTATATAGATAAATGTGATATTCTTTGCTTAAACAGAAACATGAATTCTCAGATAGTTCAGTGATATTAAAACATAGCTTATAATACTTTTAATTTAAGAAAATTAGGATTAATAGTAAAATAATCTCCTTTTTCTTTCTCAAAGACGTCAAAGTCTTAAAAGCATGTAAGATAGCTAGTTTGTAGTTAAACATTTCAAAAAACTGTTACCCTGATTATAAACAATTGTACTTCAAGTGAATGTCCTAAGCTTATTTTTCTAAGAAAGTAATTTAATTCTGAACATTTAAATCCCTTCTCGATTGCATAAAATAATATCCTTACATACTAAACTACAATACAGTTACTTTCAATTCTTTTCATATTTATACAAATAAACTTTGGGAAATGAATAGGAGCTCATTTGAAGATATTGTAAATTATGCATTCAACTAAATGTTCTTTCTGTCTGGAAGAATAGGAAATAAAGCAATTTATTGCTATCGCAGGCTATATAATATGCGTTACTAGTATATATATACAACTATCAAATAATATATGTTTGTCTCAGTGCTGCCACCATGAATATATTTCTATGAAATATCAAGCTAACATAACTAGATGTGATTCAAATATAAGTTTTAAATTGGAGTATAGTTCTTTTATAATCCAAGCTTCCTCTTTCTGGCCCTGTCAGTAATCATGCATTTTTACTCTGGATGGCAAGTTGTAGAAAAATTATTTTATGCTTTCTACTTCTATGAAACAATAGAATAAGTTAGGCTATAAAAACAAAACAGTATATTTTTGTAGTTTTGTTTATTTCGTGTTTTTGACACTTTATATGCTGAACAATATTAAATTTTATTCAATAAAACATGTTTTTTGCTGTTTAAATCATCATTTTTAGTAATTTCCAATAATCTGGCGTTTACTGTAATTTGATGGTGCTCTGGTCAAATATCTGCACGAGTACTAAGAGAGTACCGTACTCATGCTTTTATATAAAAACTAGTCTTTAAATAAGATTATTGAGTACATGTGGATTTAATAAATCTGATGAGGAAAAATTAAATAATCATTCACTGAATTTTAAATTGTGTGAAAACTTATGTTTCATTCCTCCATGCAGAAAATCTGAAAACTTCCGCTACTTCTCACCAAAAGCAAAGGCTTAAATGAAAAAAAAGAAAGCCAATGAGAAATAAAAAGGGCTCACAGAAAACAAAAGAACAAAATGAAAAAAAAAAAGGATCTTCCTGTTTAGAACAAAAGGGGGAGAAAAGTTTGAAAACTTTAAAGAAGCGATTAATGGTTCCTTTTGTAGCAGCATTAAAGCCTTTCTAGACACCAGAAAGGTAATTACCATTCATTTGTATGTAAATAAAAGGAAGATTCTTCGAAGAATGAATCGATCTATGCAGTTCTAGAGGACTACGAAAACAATAAAAATAGTGCTAGAGGGAAAAAAAAAGGCTTAGTAGATACAGAGATAGAGAGGAACGAAATTTGCATGTTAATTACGTTTCCGTTGGATTGTTTTCCTCCATTTAAAGGTGAGTTTAGAAGCCACTCTGTCACTAACACTAAAGATTTAAGAGTGATGAAGCAAAGGAAACGAGTTGCAGAGGATTTTGGAACTAATATAAGAATAATTTGCATCGAAGGAGAAATAAAGGTTGCAAGATTCGATACATACTGAAGAAAATTTGATATTGGTAATAATAGAAAAACATGCACATAATTTTCATGATAGAGGGATTTTAAAGTAACTGAGACACTTCTACATGGAAAAATGACATTATTTTTATGCCGTTCAAATAACCTTCCCTTTTTAAAATTTAAGGTAATAATTATATTTTGACAGTGCAACATCTGTATTCTTATACATTTTATTAAATAAACTCACATTTATATACATAAAAAATTATGTAGGAACAATTAATAATCAGTAGCTATATTTACATCAGTAAGTCGTGTACAATCAGTAGGCAGTATAGGTAGTAGTATGTTAAGTAGTTGCATTAGTATCTTTAGGCAAATTTTTCATAACATCTTGTAAAAGTTTTCAGAGTACGTGTAAATATTACATTCTATAAATTAAAAAAAAATTCTAATTTCAGAATTTCAATAAAATAAAAATTTCAAAATTTTATTTTGTGATTCAAATTTTTTTTATTTTTCATACAATTATAATTCAATACCTGAAATTTAGGAATGTTCCTTTAAAAAGAGTATAAGTTTTCATTATGTAAGAAATAATCTCATTTTATAATGTGGCAATTTTCAGGATTATGAATAAAGTAGATTTTGTGGGAAGTGCACCAGAATTCTTTCTCTTCATCTATGGAGGGGTGCATTTATTTAGAATCTTAAAATTCATTTTTGAATGTTTTATTTATCAATTATTTATAAATAATAAATATACGGAGTCAGTGAAATGCATTCAATTTTCTTTTCTTTACTTTTTTTTTTTTTACAAAATAAGAAAATTTTAAATTTGTAGCATTTTAGTGCAAGCTGCCATAATGCTCCCATCTTAGAATAATCAAATAAACTTTTAAGCATTCGTTCTTCATTATTCAACACCACAGACTTCTTAAAGTTTAGTCAATAGTCAAATCCGGTTAAAGACACTCCAAAAAAATAACACCGGTTAAAAAAGAATTTTTTGAACAAGCATGGGCTTCCTTTCAAACTTCACACTTCGCGAAACACATTTTTTATACCTTAATTTTTTTTCAATAAAAATAAAAATAAAAAGTAAAAATTTATTTTTCATTAATTTTTTGAACAAGATAATAATTAACAAAAGAGAATTTAATCAATAACCCCTTCACAATGGCGACATATTTGGCTAGAAACTTGGCATAAAATTTAGTTCTTTAAATAATTAGTTTTAATCAGTTAATTTTTATTAATTAAAATTAAAATATCATATTGTCACCCAGAACAATCGTCTATGGAAAATTTCAGCTCAATTGAGGGCTTTAAAATGTGAGCAAAAAGCTTTTAAAATTTTGACTCAGACGTACAATGGGAGTAGAAGAAACCCATTTAAAAAGTATAACATATTTTATTATCTATCAAAAAATATTCCAGATCGTTCTCTCTTGAATCCCTCTGAACTCACTTTAATAATAGCTTACAAATAAGCTCTCAAGTCTTAACTACAGTGAGCTTACTAATTAACATACTAACGCACTGAGTGAGATACTTTTTGAGTTGACAGTAGATTTGACTCCTAGAATCCTAACAAGGTATCACTTCTAAACAAATTTACTACTAGCGATTAATTACAATAATTCATTTAAATTTTTAAACATCTATCAGCTTATTTATCACTACCCCTAGTTCAATTCATTACACTTCTTATCTCCATCTAATTTACAAAATAACATTTTATTTGAATGGAAATTAGTTATAATTTTATGCAATTCAAATTACAAAAAGTTTCCAAGGTCGAGAAGAAAAAAGAATCGAGAATTGTCCAAGTTCACAAATTGTGTTATAAAATATTTTGGATCTTATATAAATGCTTGATGTTTACCAAAATATTTTGTATTAAAAGGAAATTTATAATTTTGCTTGAATTTGATAATAAAAATCGAATTCAACTTCTTGATTCCATGCACACTTTTATTTATAAGATTACTGAAATTAAAATAATGAAAGAGTGATTGAACGCACTCTGATTTACTTTACATCCAAGACAAATTTATTCGCCATTTCTTAATATTAGCAAAATTCGTATCAATGAAGTTAAATGTTTGAGAGGTTTTTACTAGAATGTTTACATAGTTGCTTATAAATTTTGTATGTCTTAAATTAAAAAATAATATATAACTGGAGCATTTCTTTTGAAGGTTTCATACATATTTTCAACTTTTATTTCATACTTTCTGGGAATTTTCTAAGTTCCTTAGAAATATAACAAACATTAGGGTAAAAATATTAATTTTCGTGAATTGATATATACGTTCACCATCGTCAATGAATCTCATTATTTGAACCTGAGAATGGATGACGTGGAATATACCTGAGGGTGAACCTAACTATTTTTACTTCCAATCTACTTTGTGTGAGATCCAGTTGAATTAACTTCGTCGTTTTAATTCCTTTTTTATTGTCTTGAAGAATTGTACAATTAGTTCTTCCCTTTCTAAAGCCATAAGAAGTACACTTACCACCATCTATTTTAATTTTTAAGCAATAAACATAAGTGGAAAATGAAGAAGACATTATTTTATAAATTTATTTGAAGATACTATTATATAAATCCACTTTTTATTAATGCAGTCAACATGACAAATATAAAAAGCACAAAGTGATATTTAACCTGATGGCGGTAAACATACTTCCCACGAAAAAGTCTTAAAATGTCAAATTAATTTGATCTAAAAAGCCAAATGATTTTTTCTTAAAAAAAATTCAATCTCAATTCCAAAAATATTTCATATACTATTAATAGAAAAACAACAACTGTATGAGGAGTTAATTTTTAAAATCTATTTCTAATAACAATTATCCGTAAAATTCAATATAGCTTTATTAATAGTTATTGATACACACATTCTTTGGAAAATATAAAATTTATTAGTGCATTTTAAAACGTAAATTATATATTTTTTAAATAGTACACATATGACGACCATATTCATATTATTTTACACTATCTATCCACACACACACACACATACGCACTCACACGCACATGGGCTCGCGAGTTTTCTTTGAAGACTAAGGCATCCATAGTTATAACCCTTTCATTTTTCATCTAATTTTCTCTATTCTAATTGTACCTGAAAGATATACATGCTTTCTACGTAATACATTAGTAATTTTTGCCCCAATTTTAATTCCTATTAATACACTTGCGCAAACCCTACAGAAAAGAATCAGGATGGTTTTGTTGACAACAAGTTTTAATGACAGCTTTTGTCTCCTCATCGTCAGTAGAAAAATGAGGTTCTTTCAGATGATCATTCATTTTGGGGATGAGATAAAAGTCATAAGCTTGGGTACAACGACGATTCAACCCTGTCTCCGGGTAGAAAGAGAAAGCGTCTTCAGTAATCAGCACGCCAACGACACCAGTATATAAAGAAAGCAAATGAATTACACTGAAAATACAAGTAAATTGAAGTACAGGAAGTAGAACATGTATTTTTATGCAGATATTTCTATTCATTAATGAAAGAAGAATAAAAAAATATTGAAAATCAGTAATAAATTTCTGATATCAACAGAAATATGTTAAAATGGGAATTAAAAAATTTTGAGTATCACGCATTTTTATTTCACTCCCTTCTAAACATAAAACAATAATCATAAACTAAAATAATTGATTAAAATATAAATTATTATCAATCAAGTAATAAAAAAGTATTCAAGGGAAGAAAACTGCAATAGTCTCCTTACCGGTCAGTTGTTGTGACATAATTTAACAGCCTGGTGTAATAAAAAAAAAAAACTTGTATACTTAAAAACTAAGTTACTTTTCCTAAATATGAAAAATCGTTACAATTGAATACAAGTATGTAAATTTAGAACTCCCCACTTTTCTGAGAAAGAACTAAATATCGTTTCCTGGATATATTTACAATCATAATAAGCCTGAAGAATGAAAAAAAAAGTCGAATCTCTTAAAGACTTTTCTTCGATGATCCATTTAAAGGTTCCTCGCTAATTTTTTTCACTTCTAGTCGTTTGTTTTTTAATTACAGGAAATGCGACAAAGTTTTGAAAAGGTACTAAACGCACTGATACATTCACTTCGTTGCGAATTAATTAAAATCGTTTTTTGTTTCTTCTAAATTCTTCGTCTCGTTTAATTTGCTTAATCGTTTGGCTCTTAAATAAATGATTTCACTAGAAGAGGGAAAAGAAGAAAAAAGAGAGGGGGAAGTAAAAATAATGCAAACGACATTCTGTTTTATTGTTAGGTCTCCGAAAAATATTTTCCCAGAAGGGAAATAGAATTCTTTTTGTGTGATAGCATTAAAAATAACCCTTGGAATTTTTAAATTTTTAGACGAAGGGTGATTTGCGTATTTATCAGCTCTTTAAAGAAATGGGGGAGAAGAAGGATTTTGCAGTACTAAAATATGCAGATGATAGGATATTCAAATTTCAAAATAGGAAGAAAATTAAATTTTCAAATTACAAATAAGAAAATGGTATATATTTTATAAGACAGTGACAGAGAGAAAGAGAGAACTTATCTTACGCAACGTATTTTCTATATATTAGTGTTGCATTTTCGCATACACATGTACATTTTGATAACAAAGATTATTTTAATATTATATTAACTTCTTTATTAAATTGTGTTAGTAGGGTCTCAGGACTTAACTGTTATGTGTGAAAACGAAAAAGCACCATATTCAAAACAGTATAATTTACCAATGAAACAGGCAGAAACTTCTCACTTTTACCCTATAATATTTCATATATATTTACATTAATTCTCATATTTTCATGTAGTTTTAAAGACACTTTAAAAAAATTATATAGAAAAATGAATTGCACTTTTTTTCAAAATTAGAAAATCAATTTTTTACTGCACGTTGGTTTCTGAAGTACATCAAAATTTACAAAAATAATGTTATCACGTAGAAAATTGTTCAATTTTGAAGTTATACATGCTTTTTAAGAAATTTGGAGGAATAAAATCTTTTTTTTTTTAAAAAAAATGTAGTTATTAAGAAAATTTTGGAATTTGAAGGAAAAATTCCAGTTAAAATTAATATAAAAAATTTCTGATAATTTGTGCAAAAAATTAATATATAAGTCATAAAGAAAAATTTATTTAATTTTAAATTTATTCAGTAAACAGTGCTATGCATCGGTTGCTTAAAAAATTGAGTTAGTGAACTATTCTGATTCTTTTCATTGTAGTCAAAATGCCTGGTGATGTATAAATATAGTAAAGTGATGAAAAAAAAATATTTTGTTAAAAATATGTATTGCAATAATAAATAAAATATTTTACTTGCCTTCAATAAAAAAGGACAAATTCTAACCTTTCGGGCTTCGAATTAAAAATTTTATAACGATTAATAATTTTAAAAGAATTTGTGAAGTTTATTGATTAGAGTCACAGTTCTCTTACATGGAATAAATTGGATTAAAAATACTTAGCCCACATCCAGCAACTTCCAGTAAAACGATCTAGCTTCCGAAAATAACTTTTTTAAAATTAATTATATATTTGTGTACATTAAATCATTTATTATAATTCATTTGTTTAACTAAATCGTTTGTTGTAACTGTTTCCGTAACTGACATGTACAAAGTCTGTTTAATAAGTATCTAGTTAAATTCTGAAAAGAAATGGGTATCGAAGTTATATATATGTATTGTAAGTTAATTATTCTAAAAGTATGACGCTCCCGCAACAATGTACTACTTGCAGTGATTTTTACAGTTTTCATGGAAACTCTGCAAGTCGGAGGAAGCTGGCTGCTCAGACAACCAGTCAAAATCACTCTGGCGGCATTAGTAATCTAAAACGGATGACAATTTTTTACTCTCTTGAACAAACTGATGTCTTAAGGAACCAAATCTATAATGTAGGGTTGATGGTGCAGCTTTGCGACGATGATGGTCATTTCAATTCACATCGTATGACTGGGAGAATTATTGAGGTAGGGCATTCAAATAGGCGATTTAGCGGTGATTACTATTACTATTTACTATTTGTTTCCTGAAAAAAAAACCTTTTTATAGAATCAATTTTCGTATCGAAGAAGTCAAAAGCATCGATGTTAAAAAAAAGCAGTTGGTTATTCAGATGACGGATAACTGAGATTGGGATTAGGTCCAGTATATTTGTTCTTGATTAGGACACACTTATGAGATTAATGAGATTAGTAGAATTTTCAGTTTATCTTTAGTCCAGGTGTAACGTTGGGCTACTCGCGGTTTTCTCTACACTCAAAGGGAACTTTTTGTAATTTGAATTGCACAAAATTCCAACTACTTACCAACCGAATGAAACGTGATTTGTTAAATTAGGTGAAGATAAAAAGTGTAATATAAGGAAATAATTATAGTGATATTTAAATGGAATAAAAGTGAAAGGAAAAGAAGGAGGACAAACGAAAACCAAAGGCCAATAGATGTTTGTAAGTTAATTTGAGTGCATTGTTGGAGTTTATCGTTTGAAGTGAAATTTATTACAAGTGACTATTAGTTAGAGAGTAATAGGAGCTGAATCTGCTACATTCAAGAAGTGTCCCTCTAGAGGCAACTGAGTTTGTAAGCTGAAACATTATTGTATAATTCTAAGCTAGGATGCTGGTGAGTTAAGAGATATTCCAGTAAGAGTCATAATACATTTTCTATGAATACCGGTTGCAAATTGTGTTGTTCTTTTTCTGACCTCTCTTCAAATAGACTTGTTGGACCATGGTAGCCTAGTGATGATGGTCGAGAATTCGCAGCCGGCATTGTTTTCATCGAGTTGTGACTTCGAACTCTGGTGTCATTAGAGACTCACCAAGCTGCGGGGCTGATTCACGTTAAAACCTGTTCAAGGTCTCAAGTCCTCCAAATGGCGTGGAGTAGATGTTTGGAGAGGGAGATGAACGATCAATGGACAGTGCTATAGTCAGTCATTCCTATTTCTTATTCGTAATATCCATTTTCTCGTTCCTAATACGTGTATTTCAGAGTTCCAACATATTTCATTCAAGAAATTTTCTTGAGTTTGAACTTAAATGTGTAAATTGTACATATATCTCTTTGTAAAAAATATTTTCTGCAGTATTTTATACTTGCTTTTAAAATTTGTCTCCTAACGTTCTCTTGTTCTAAAATATCCTTTATTTAATTTCTTTTAGACCTTTGTCAGAATTTAACTTTGATAACCGAATTTTGCATTTGTAAGGCCGTATATATTTGGGCCTCAACCTCTATGAATCTATCTGAAAATTTTTATGAACTTCCTTTATGTGAACTAAAATATAAGGTTGCTCTAAGACAAGTTTATTATATTTGTTACCCTTTTTACACCAAAGTGCTTGAAGTTTACTAAGATATTAAGGAATTTTAAGAAACTTGCAAGACTTTTTTAAATATTAATAAGAGCTTTAAGTACAATTACTTTATCAAAATTTGGGGTTCTATCATAAATCTATAAATAATATCTGTTCCAAATATTAACTCCCAATTATATTTAAAACATATTTATAATTACATAAAACCACCTTTTCATTAGATTTGTTTCATTAACCTGCATTCAACGAAGAGTTATTTCAAAGATCCCTGGATTGAAAAATATTGGATTTTTAGTTTTATTAGCTATAAATAGTTACATAAACGGCTATAATCTTCTTTTTCTTTTATTACGTTTGTTTTATTGATATATATATATATATATATATATATATATATATATATATATATATATAGAATATACTAAATTTCTTCATCGTATATCATTAATACTATGAAAACCAGAATAATTTTTAAATTTTCTGAACTATCAGGAATTCCGGAGTCTGAAATTGTGTCTCCCATTCAGAAAATATATTAGAAGACCTAAGAATGAAATCACGAATTTTTTGCAGATAAACTCTTCTTTCGATGGCTAGGACAAGACTGCAATTGTAGAATCGATAGACCAAAAATAAAACCTTTTTTTCCCTCTGCTATTGAAAAAAGACGGACAGTTACGATCCTCGTATATTCAACTTTCAATTCAATTACGTCGCACACTGCGCTCTTTACGGGACTGTTTGTCGTGGATTGTAAGGAAGTTTACGTAGGGGAAAAAGACGGAACAAACGGGATTTACGGACGGGCATGTTGCCTCCCAAATTTGCCCGGACTGACCATTACGTGAAATGTGCGTTTCTCTATGACTTTGTGTATTCTCTTCTTCTGATGGTAAATTCTCTGAAAGTAGCAGTAAAGAGTGACATAAATCCGTAATTGCGAACGAATGAACCGTAATGTGACAAAAGATTTTCTGTTTCATTTCGAGGAGAATAAAATTTTTCTAAACTGTTGGGTGATATTTATTATTCATACTAACAGATGAATATGGATGGCAAATCGTTTATTTAACAAATTATTACCGTTTCTTTATGGTTCTTTGGAAACGAGCGTTTTGCTATCTATTGAAATTTGTTATTCTTACAGAAAAATAAGGAGTTTATTTATTTACATTTTATTTAATAATCAAAGAAGTAACACCGTGTACGAATTAACTTGTAAGCAATACAATAAAACCTATAAAAATATAATGAAGTCTATTTATTTGTATAAATGAGAAAACATATTTGGGTTACCATTCATGCGAGTCTGCTTTCCATGGTAATAAACTTAATTTTTAAAAAAGCACATTATGGATAATTAAAAATTGTCTTGAATTTTTCTCACTGGATTAAGGCTGTTTTTTTCTGATGTCAAGAAGCTTGGAAGGAATTACAAACATATTTTCAGACAAAAAATGTTCCGTATATCATATAAATTCGTGACTTTGTAGCACATACGTATGCCCATAAAACTAGATCTTTAAGATTTAGAAACATTTCATAAGCATGTAGTTTCTCGCTTTAGCAGGCGAAATTCCTATCCCTTTAGCATAAGAGTTTAAGAGACGAAATGCACACAATTGTACCAGAAATAAGAAATTGACTTTTGCAGAAAAATGAATAGTGTTATAAAAATACGTTACTTTCTCAAGAATAGCAAAGTCAGAAAATAACACTAATGTATGATGTTTTTTTTTATTATTATCGCAAAACGTGTTCTGATATTCTTTAACATTACGTGAATGCAGTCTTAAACCAAAAGCCTTATAAAAATTAATTTTTTTTTTAAATCTATGACTCATTGCCTTATTTTGTACGCAATAGAGAATACATGAAATGACTGCGAGTTGGGTCAATTTATTCAAAACAATTCCATACCACCATTTTTTTTTTGCTTTAAGACATTGAAACTATTTATTCTTAAATTGGTTTCGTTTCAGCATGATATAGGGCAGTCAATTTAATTTTGTTACTATTACGAACTGCCATTATTTTACATTTCTTTAATTCATTTCATACGCAATATTTGCGTAATATTGAACTGAATATGTTCCAAGCTTAACTTATGGGATTTAGATTTTAATCACATAACACACAAAGATAAAATTTTGCTAAAAATCCCATTTAACTCTCCCACAACAATGAGAGTTTTGGATAGTTTCCAATAAATACAGGACGATGGATGTTTCAAGATAATGAACAGATATGTAAGCGATGAAAAGTTATTTTCAATTGAAATGTATTATAGTTTTCAGCATAAATAGATTCCAATGCAACCATAGACATAAGACCTATATTGCATTTAACATACGCATTATTATATTATATAAATTTGCATATATTTTAATACAAGAGACTTGGGTTTCACTTACATGCTAGAGAGGAATTTATAAAAATAAGCAGCTCATGGCTCCAGTCTCCCGGCCATTTTGATTTCGTGAAGATAATGTTAAACCTATGGAATTTCTACTACCGTCCTGAAAGCTATACCATTTTATTTATTTGAATGTAAACATTTTATCCGAAAAAGAAGAAAATGAAGAAACCTTCATTTTCTGCTGAATTACATTTTCTTTCGATTTTTGAAAATAATTAAGGATATTTTTAAGGACCAAAAAACACAATCGAATCATTTAAAATTAGAGTAAAATTATCTTCGGAAATCATAATGTAATTCCACAGAAACCTTCATTATTTTGTACTCTTTCGAATACGTTTTTCTTTATTCAAATAGATAAAATAGTATAGCTTTCAGGATGATAGCAGAAATTCCATAAATTTAACAATGCGTTAAAGAAATCAAAATGACCGGTAGACCGGTAGACGAGAGCCTTATGCGTGAAGTAGGTTTACATGTGATTCATTAAGTGAGCAAAAAAATAAGTCTTGCTTATTTCTGAAAATCAAAAAAATCTAACAAGTGACACAAAACGTGGTGAAAGAAAATGTTATTCGAGCAAAAGTTTATCATATCGATTTACCAAATACGACATGAAGTTCAAACATACTTAAGAAAGTTTTGAGACAAATATAAACCTTTTCCACACATATTCTCTCAATTCTTTTTCTTATTTTCATAAAAGATAGTGCTCTATTTTCAAATAATGAGCTTAATAATATAATGCGGTTGGAGAATTCTCATTTGCTGAAAACCATGTTCCATTCTACCCTTTTAATGTTCATCCTGATGACATGCTTTTCAACAAGTCCCCTCTCCTCTTTTCCTTTCGAATCGTTTTGAAAAGGGCTTAAACGTTCCACAAAAGGATTGAAAACCACTAACACCTTCCTATCCTAATTGAGCTAAATCGTCCCCTAGTCCCACCAGGGTTCCCACAGAATCCTTCAGACGAGAAAATCTGTGACAGGGGATGTACTACAGAACGATCGATTTCCAAACGGGTGCTGTAGGAGGAAAGAAGAGGTTGCCTCATAAGCATAGAAATGGGTCGCATAACTTGGTAAGGGGGGCAGCAGAAAAGAGGCATGGAAGAGGGTATTGTTTTGTGCGGCCTCCCCCCGTCGAAGGATCGACTACTGACAAGTTTGATTAAGTAATGGCCGAATGAATGGACGTAAGGGAACATGCCCGTACAAACCCCAATGCGAGTGGGTGGAAGTCAATTTCGCACGCCACTGGTCGATGGGAAGACATTGGTATGAAATGCTGTCAGTGGCGTGCGTCTTAAGATAAGTAATTTAGAAATGTTACGGTCTTTAATAATATGGTCTGAGGCACGCGAAGTGAAATTTGAATAACTGGTAAATGTCGGAATGATATAATAAGATAATTAAAACCCTGTTATTCTTTGAAGAATATATGAAAGATTTTTCTTATATCAAAAACTATCATAGGATGGAAAACGAAAATGAAAAATAAATACTCTAATATCTTAATCTTTAACGTGTGTCACCTTAAAAGCTATTTGTAAATGAAAAAAACAATAATATATAACTCTACTACTGTCCTATTAATAGCTCTTAAGCTAACAATTACACAAATCGACATACCGTCCTAACTATAATAATAGTTTTTTTTCCTATATATCTGACGTTTTATTTTCTAGCATTGATAATTTTACGAACTTATGTAACAGTAATAAGTTCTTGATAAGATATTCGTAATTAAATATAATTAGTTAAAATTGTTATTTCTGTTATTAAAATAATCTTTCTTCTATCTTATTGTTGTACTGCAGCGAGATTGCCTAGGATGTATTTACATATCGCATTGAACCATTTTCATTTATGAGTGTTAATTTATTTTTCCTGCGAATTATACATAAATGTTTCTTATAAACACAAAATATTAATTTGAAACACAAAAAACTAAGGTGTTCTAGTTTCTTATAGCACAAATTGTTTTCTTTACTCTTTGTGCCTCTTTGGGGATAATTCATTAGATTGTTTATTTACCAATAATTTTTGTATGTTTAATTCATGAAGAATGTAATTTTATAGGTTGGTCATTTTATAGGAGTTTTATTTATTTCTCTCTACCATCGTCAAGGAAATTAGTTTGGAGTTTGAGGACATATGTGTAAACTAAAACACATGGAAGATATTATTTTCAGAATGATAATGAAACTATGCTACTTTTCAATAATCACGAGCTACATGATTATGTTTTATAAAATGGTTTTGATAGTTGAAGTCATGTACAAGCTCTTTTAGCCAAGATTTTCATACCATCTGTAGATTGAATCCCTATTCAGTAAATCCTATATGGTAATAATAAGGTGGGTTTATACTCCCATCAATTGATGGATTGTTTGTTTTAAAGTTCTGCAGAAACTACAAGAGTACTGACAGTACCTCGTCATTTGTCAGTCAGTTTGAGGGCGACTTCTAAGTTTTAGGAGGATCTGACGTAAAATAATAACTATAGGTTTCTATGTTCAAACTACACACACTCCAACGTGATAACTTGACCAAATAGATTTAACTATTTCACTCCCCTTCACACTGGTGTTTGCAATGATATCAGAGAGCTAGAAAACTCACGGATCGGCTGAACACGGCTGTCGGCCTGAGACTCTGACCCTTAATACTCTGCACTCGAGTCTACTGTGCCAATAGTGATTGTTTGTTTCGTTGCATTGAGTGCAACGAAGACCAGTCGATGAGAGCAATACATGCTTGG
>BMAW01064846.1:371630-409286 GCA_019974015.1 Nephila pilipes | reverse complement strand
TTATTACGCATTATTACAGTATTCACAAAACACAACGTATTTGGAGAAAGATAAACAATGTTTCAAAGGAAAGTGAAATAATATATTATGAGTATAATGGTATAAATCTCACTAGGGTTTCTATGTGAAAAATGCATAATTTTACCTTTTATAATTTTGACTAATTTATTTTCAAAATCTGATCATTATCTATCAAAAGTCTGATGTTTTGACCTTACATATGGGGAAAGGAATTTAGAAAGGGAAATTTTTAAAAATCTTGTTATAAATATTGATAAAGAATTAGTTACGAACCACGGAGACTGGCAAAATCAATATTATTTTAAATCTATTGAATTGATAAATGATTTGCATCAGGTTTTGATTCCTTTTATAGCATCAATTTTAATTATCGAAGTTAATAAAGTAATGCTAAATTTGATGTCGACGAAATATTATTTTTCTACATGAAAGATTTATGACAATTCTCACTTCTGTTCATTATAATAAAAGTAACACTGACTAGAAGAAAGAAATTATTATTAATTTTTTTTTCTTTCCAAGGAAAAATTTCAACTAATCTTCATTCTATATACAATGTACCTAAAACAATGTATTAATCCATTAACAAAACATTTATAATTGAACTATTTTTTCCCTTTGTAAATTCTAGTGCTATTGAAAATACCTATAATTAACGCCTCTTATATTATTACAAAAAATAAAAAATTCTTAAGTTTTTGTAAAAATGTATTATTTTAAAAACTTTTAATTTTTTTTATACGCATGTAATTTTTCGTGTCAAAAAAATTAAGAAAATGCACTTTTGAAAAGTATTGCACTGAAATAGCAGTATATCTGATATCTTTACCATTTCGAAAACTATCTAGTTTGTGCATTTTTTCTTTTACATCATTAAATATGCATTATACAGATTTCTTAATGAAAATCTGAAGTAATATATCTACTTATATTTACTCAGGCTTCAAATTTGACTTACGATATTCATCAAAATTACAATTCACAAACCCTGCATTCATTCATTTGTATAATATTCTTATCAAACATTTTTAAGTAAAGATAATAACATTTCGTTTAAAAAATAAATTCTGTCAGTTAAAATTTTCACACACCGATTTCTTTTCTTTGATGTAAGCGAAACAATTGTACATTTCTTCTTCATAATGCAAAGATATCATGCCATTTCCAACAGAGAACAAGATCAAAGCTGGTACAAAACAGTTACTCTTAGTTAACTGCAGCAATAATCCTTGCTAAAATTCCGTTTTTGTAATAATTCTCAACTGAGGTCTCGGCTTCAGTCTCTAATCTATTAAAGTCCTCCGTTTTCTTCCGAGGAGGCAACATAAACCTATACAGTCCGTTTGTTGTTACTAGCATGCAACGCAGTTTCCGGAGAGGAAACAACAACGACATTCATTGTCGCCGTCTTTGGAATGACGTTTACGATGGAATGGCTTGTTGGCCAGAAGACGACAACAACCAAAGGAGATGGGTTTGATAAGTTGCATAGAGACGCTCACATCGTAATAGCTTTAGGGCATTCTACTTCTATCCGTGGATATATCCGCAATAATGCGGCATCACTGATCATATATAATATATGACATTTAACTTCAGATTCAAATCTTTGTACTTTACACCTGTTTGATCTATTGATTTCTAATATTTTTTCTCGTCCTTGCATTATTTAATTTCAAAAGGATTGCTGAATTTACCCTAAAAGATTCTTGCTTTCATCAAAACCTACTTCAAAACTGATAACTGTAGTAATTCTTTCTTTTTTTTTTTTTTTTTTTTTGAGAAGTATATCGCATTTTCAATGAAATACCAAATCACTTGTTAATCTTACTTCTTTACTTAATGAAATGAAAGATATTTTTATATTTATTTTAGAACTCTACAGCTCGTAGAATTAAACACTCATAAATATATATATATGTGTGGTGTTGTGTGTGCAAGTGTAGAGGTGTGGAAGAGTTTTATTCTTACTGAAAATAAAATTTATTTCCTGTGAAGATTACATTAAACTATTTGATAAAGCATAAGAAGCTAGACCTACATTAAGAAAAGAGAGGAAACTTCCTCAATGACAAGAAGCTAAAAGTGAAAAAGAGCAGCTGGTTATGATGACTTTTGCAGTGGATAAGAAAGGGAAGTCCCGAAATTTTGTTAACGACAATTAAAAGGACCTCCTATGACATTAACCTTGATCTTAATGAAACAGAGATATTATAACCAGAGTGTAAAGTATATTACATTACGCACATAAAAGTTGCTTGGTAGGATTTGATTGGGTGTTTCCAAGAGAAAGAAGGAAAGGAAAGAAGGTGGGAAGATATATGGGTTCATCAACACATCAATAAGTATAATTTGACTGGATGTGGTTGAAACCTTTTTAATTATTTCATCCAATTTTGTATCCATATTAAGGTTCTTCTGAGTATTCCTTAATATTATTTTCCCCAAAACCAATTTTAACACATCTTTGAAAAATGGATTAATTTAAATGAAACTGTTCTCCCATTCATGACTTTTAAAATGCAAAAATAAATCGGAACTCTTTCTCAGCATTCGCAGTTAAATATTGATTTTCACCATTTGCAAAGGTTCCTTATACACTTTCCAATGTTATTGTTCTGAAATTTTTTTTAGTTTCCTTATTCAGTGGACTAACACATGGAAGGTATATACTTGAGCTCTGAACTATCGCCCAAGTAGGTTAAAAAAGAGTCCATCCTAATATTTGCTACACACTTGTCTTACACTGATTCAATCCAATATCTATGAAAAGGTCATTCGACCCAAAATACTTTGAAAAAAAATAAACAAACGAGTACCAAATCCTGAAAAATTGAATTACTTTTTAACGATTCTCCAAATCATCTTCTTTATAAACTAAACTCTTTAAAGCGACATTCCTTCACATTCGCCCACTTGCAACTCGATTCCCAAAGAAAAGAAAAACGAAACTATTTCTCCCCTCCCCTTCCTGTGACGTCACATCCTCCACGTGGTTATTCCCGACCGCTCCGTCCGTTCCGGTATTTACCTCCGAGCGTCCGAACAGGAGAGGATGAAGAGCAACACTCCCGGATCCCGGAGAATTTCTCACGGATAGTCAGTCTCCTCACGCCGTATTCCTTCGAGACTGGTCTCGAAGCCTGTCCTAGTGGTGATCAGAAAGGTTTTGGTTTGTTGTGAAAAAAAAGTGTGTTTTTACTGTCACATCATGTTGGAAATGGATGCTGATGAGATTGCAAAGCTGGTGGACGGTGCATATAAGGTGAGTGGAGGGGTATGTCAGATTTCCAGAAAGGGATGGTCAGTGGTTTACGAATACAGGGAGAAATGAACATACATATTAAGAGTAGGATAATGGGCAGTATATTTTTTTCCAAAAATAAAAGATCTTGGGAATGATGATTAAATGTATTTGACGGAATAAATACAAAAAAAAAAAAATGTTTTTAGTTATGTTTGTAGGATATATAATAATTATCACATTCTAATAAAAGAAATGAAGGTATTTACGCCACAGCTATTTAACAATCACTTTGTTACTTTAATACAAATGCAATAGTTGTGTGTTTTCGTATATGTAATTCATATTTTTTACTTAATTTTATCATAATAATAAGAAATTATGGTATTTCCAAGTGGTATCATAAAGTTTTAATTATTATTATGCATTTGTCGAGATATGTGGATGAAATGTATTCTTCATATTCATTAATATTACATAACTCTGTACACTGAAGCTGTTCATTTTGATTTGTTCAGTTTCAGGAATCCGTAGATTGAAGTAACTAGCAGTATCGTAAAACTTTAATTGTTTTCAAAGTTTGTTCGTAAAAGTTTTAATTATTACAAAAAATATCGAGATATATACTTAATTTTATTTACTATGCTTAAGATCTCTCTACGCAGCTAAACATATCTACCGGCGTTTCTTGACCTTTCAGGACCGTCAAAGTACAATTCAGCAGATTGAATTTAGTCTTCTCCATACTGCGAGTTACTTCAACCTACGGCTTTCAGAGACCAAAGAAACCAATATTAATTGCTATAATTTACAATGTTCCGTATATAAGGATCACTTAATATACAGAATAAATTTTATCCAGATATCTTTGTTATTTATTAATAAAAATTAAAGCTTTACGATATCCTCCGACATACAGCGAAAATGATGGGAGCGAACTTGGTAATTTTCAATGAAAGTAAATATATTGCGTTAGCGAGAATTACAATGAATATTTTAAACAATTAAAATAATTATTTTTTCCAGAAAACGGTTAAAAGTAACATTTCTATCGCAGTGAAGAAGTAATTTTACAAATTAAATGATCAAATAAATATAAATAAATAAATAAAAGTCTTAAGAAATTTCTAGAAAAACTGTTTATTGGTAATTGTGGAAAAGGAACTGGATTTTAAAAGTAAAAATTGATTTATTAATGTATAATGATATTGAAATAATTTCAAATCAAACTTAAAATATAATACTTGAAAATAATCTTTTATTATTTTGTGAAAATAAACTTTACGACAGTACGTTATTATGTTTTTAATTTATTGTTTTTTTAAATTTCTCCAAGTATAGTAGTGAAACTTTTATTTTCAATCCATAGATTTATGCTAGAGATGAATTTTTAACTATTGGCATGGCTTATGAATTGTCAGCGAGCCTTAAGAAATCAGAAAACAAATATAGCTCATAACTAGTACAGCAAATAATTACTAAATATTTTGACTTAGAATGATTTACAGTATTATAATATAGTTAAGCCTCCTCTAACGGGATTAATTTGTACTGCTTTCAACGGACATCTTGTTATAAGAAACAAAGAATCAGGAAATGCATTCTGATGAAACCACGTCATAAGAAACATAGAAATAAGATAAATCAGATTCATTTATATTTTATTGTACGAAACTAAGAATGAATTACATTTAATACAAATTACATGAATTTGTACAACGTTAGAATCTCAGAAATAAATAAATTGTACATTAATCAGGCTATCCAGACCTATAAAAAACTTATATTCTCAAAGTAACAAGCTGTCATTGATACGATTAATAGATATTTTTTTATAATATAATTGACAATGAATATGACAATTTTTAAGTATTGGCATATAGCTTTATTAAATATAATACATAGTTCATATAATGAAATTATAGATTCATGCATGGTTTTGCAAATAACGATATTTTTTCTCCATCTTGCAAACGACTTAAAATTTGGAATTAGTCGACAAGATATACGTACAAGGTGCGGCCATTAAACAATTAGACTCACGCTGTAAAACATTTTATTTTGATTTTATATATATTTGTTTATTATCACCTTCAATATACACTCCTCCTCTATCCCTACAACGCTCCATGTGAATCTGCAATTGTTCGAAACAATGATGGAAGTTTTCTCCTCACATCTCCTTCAGAAAGCGTGCTGCTTCTTCTTTCATAACTTTAATGACTCAAATCCTGGTCATTTTAATGCAGATTTCACCTTAAGAAACAGATGAAAGCCGCATGGCTCAAGATCCGGCAAATAAGATGGATGGTCTAACACTGGGATGCTGTACTTGGCTAGAAAACCTTTGACAGACAATGTGGAATGAACCCGAGCATTATCTTCGAGGAAAAATTTGCCGTGCTAATTTTATGTCAATTTCTACAATTCCAGCAATTACACAAATACTTAACCGACGGTCAAATCGAAACAGATTACTGATTTTTTCGATATTATCATTCGTTTTTGACGTAAGAGGGTATCCAGGCGTAAATCATCTTCAACGTCTTTTAGGTCATCTTAAAAACGCTTAAACAACTCAGAAACACGTGCACGTGATTAACATTCTTTGTCATATGCTTCGGGCAATAAATTATAAGTTTCAGTAGCGTTTTTTACAAGTTTCATGTGAAATTTTCTAACAATTCGTTGTTATATTGTTACACACACAATTTTTCCGGATAAACAAACAAAAAATAACACTCTAATGCCAGTAAAGGCTACGGCTTTGCGTACAGAATCGATAGGCGCTGCTTTCGAAAGAGAAGGTTTCACGCAACAGTTGTCATTCTCTGATGTTCGGCACATGCGTACTTCTTCTGTAGCATTGTCTCTGTCACGTTATTTAATATCCACACCTCTCATATTCTTTTAAAAAAATTTCTGCTTTTAATTATTTCAACCATTTTTCAAATATACAGATAATTATTTTGTTTCAAGTAAGTATTACGGCAGATAATTATTTTTTGCTTAGATTTTCTTTAATGTTGTTAAATTCCATGAACGTAAATTAAAGGAGTCAAAAACTTTTCTTACACATACGTTCGAACATCTTTAGAGAATACTGTAGAATAAATTGAAAGGCAGTAATAATTTACAGTATTCTTATTTTTAGGAAAATTCCCTGAAAACAAAAATTGATAAACAAGGAAATATACTCCATAAATGTCAATAACAAAAATTTAACATATCGAATAATTGCTGCTATTGATAAATTTTTCCAGCCATTTGAGTTGATGGAATATTCTTGAACGAAAAAGCGCATTATAAGGAGACCGCGTTATAGGAGAGATGTAGGGATTTTCGCTCCGAGTGATATGTAAATCGCGTTGGAAAAACACCGCGTTATAAGAGACATGACTATGTTCCTTTTATCGATATAGATATTTTATTATTATTATAAAAAGCAAATTGCATTGAAAGGTTTTTGAGGGAGTTGTGATATAACTTCCTGGTGAAGTAGCGAGCTTTTAATATGAGGTTGGGGGGTCATTTATATGATGCTTTATTTCGGTGAACACTGCAGAGACATACACGGGCAGTTCGTGTTCGGGCCTTAACTCTGTTATCTTAAATACAGTTAATCCAAACGGATAAATTTTAAAGCTATGATCTTGCTTTTGGTCCAGTTTCAAATTACGAAACGAACAATTCAAGCAAAGAGATTAAATTCCGAATTACCTTTATATTTGAAGATTTTTAAATTCTTTACGCATCGCAATTGTTTGATTCCTTTTCTCATCTTAACATAGAGCTGAAACAAAATAAGAAATTCACGAAACTTGTAAAATAAATGTAGTTTTGTTCATCATATTTAACATTCACGTAGAGTTATGTAACATTACCATATTTTGGGATCATTCTGGTTATTTTAAGTTTCTTACAATTTTACTCCAAAGTTTTTTTAATAAAATAAAAAACAGACAGACTCGATTTAACATATTAATGAAGTCATTTTGGCTTGAAATTTCACTTCTATTAGAGAAATGTAACGATCTCGATTCATATTGGCGCTTACAGAAAGTACGGATCAAGTGAGACACACACAAAAAAAAAAAGCGCCAAAGAACATTTGAGAATAGACATTCTCATAGAAAATAAGGAGCCATTGAACATTAAAAATAACTGTTTTAAAAGTTTTTGATGTTTTTCATAATATCTTTATATTTTTCTCATACCTTCAATTGTAATATCTTTTTATATCTTTAACCTTGGTATCTTAATTTTTTTATATATATTTTTAGTTTTTTACACCTTTAACTTTAACATCTTCAAATTTTTGTTTATATATCTTTAATATATACTTAAGGATTTTTTTGTATATCTTTATCATATTACCTGTTTTTTAATATCTTTGAGGTGGGATTTTTTATCAATTTAAATAATTTTTTATTAAACAATTTTGAAATGGGTGGAAAATTGATGGGGAAAAGGCTAGATCTAATGGAACATGACATTAGCTTAAAATTAAATGGATCGTTACCAACAGCTCTCAAATAACTCTGCATTGATTTAAATTGAAACAAATTTTTAAAAAAATCAATGAAGCTTGGATTTTGTGGAAGACCAAAAACTGAATAAACATACGAATTATTTAAAAACAATATGCATCTGATTAGTATTCCAATTGGGGTTTCCACCTACTAAGTATTCTTCTATCAGCATTTAGAAGAATATAAATCATTTGAAAAATAAAACTTAAATAATGGTAATTAATTTTGACAAATTTATATAGTAACAAAAATTGTATTTGCCAAATGTTCTCTATTAAAGTTTTTACTAACTTTTCTTTTTAATGCATGAGAAAAAGATATTTGTCACTTGATGCCAAATAGTTCTTAAGAGCTTTTTGACATTTAGTATTAACAATAATTGCATTAACGCAAGAATTCTTGAAAATACTGAAGAACCCTTTTAAATACTTGGCTATTTCATTTCAAATAAAAATGCAGTCAGTTTTTATCTAAAATTTAATTTACTCTCCATATACAAAACTTAATTTAAAAGCATTTGAAATGATACATTTCGTCATAGAGAGGCTTCTTAATTCAGTCAGGCAATCACTCAGTAAAGAAGAGCGCTTTAATTGAATTCTCGAGCTATTCAGAGGCATTTCTAGAATGTTTTACTGAAAATATGAGGACCACAATTCAAATATGTGCAAGCTAAAACAACACATAAGGAAAGCACACTCGAGTCACCATAACATGTAACGTTCGAGCGGAGTTTGGGGTAATTTCAAGTTTATATACCACATTAAATCTCTCATCATCTAAAAGCTATCTGGAAAGATATAAGCTTAAACCAACTTAATATTAGATTCATATACTCTTCTCTCTGTCTGTTAAATAATAAAGGGTGAAAGAGTTTTAAAGAGTATTCTTAATGTAATCAAAATTTGAGAAATTCTGAGGTTTTGACATTATATACTGCACCGAGGAGTATTCAATTAAAAATTTAAATTTGATAAACATATGAGGAAAATTCAGCTTAAGCTCCTTTAAGCGTTTATAATGTATTATTATTATTATCATTACAAATTATATTTAAAAAAAGATAAAATGTATCTTAAAAACATCTTCGAATTTTTTGTAATTTTAATTATGATTTACAAGAGAGAGAGAGAGTATAAAAGTATTTTTCCGTTTAGTATGTTTAGCTGAGTAAAAAATTGTTCGCTCTTTATTCCATGCAAATCAAACGATTAATCAATTATTCAAATAGAATTGCTGCAGGAATATACGTAAGAAATTGCCATTTTAAAAACTGCAAATTTTCAAGAAAACATTTGAATTATGAAGGTAAAAATTATATAATTCTATTTGTGATTTTAATATTATGCGTAATTGAAGTTAAAGGGATTATTTTAAGTTAGCCGAAATATATATTTTTTCCTGTGGTTCATTTTTTCATTTTAATTTCTATAGTTTAATTGCATCTTTTGGAATCTGATTTGGAATATTAAGGTTTTTGTCAATTTATTATAAAGTAATTTGCTGAGTTCGATGGTCAGATCCTTAAAACTAGTATAACCAAGTATTTCAATCCTAAGGATGAGACAGCATTAAAAATTGCTTTTTATCCCCTTTTTTACTTTAGGGTCTAATTTTTCTTGATTTCTATTTTGTAAGTCTTAATGTTGTTTATATCTTTTAAGACTATAAAAATAAATGAAATATTTTAAAGTATTAGTAAAATAATATATATATGAATATATATATATTTGAATAATTAAACGAATTAACAAAGTAAAAAAGCAAAATTAAAGTTAGAGAAAAAAATTTGTCAAAAATTTTGATTCTAATTAATTTAAAGATTTAAGCAAAGATGCATAATGGAAAGAAAAAATGGATTATTTTTGCATGCTTAAAGACATTTAAAAAAGAAATGTTATAAAAAATTAAAAACAAAACATTTGCGCTATTAAAAGATTTTTAAACTTCACTTAAACTTCGACTCTTCCGTACAGCACGTGCACAGACGTATAAACAGGATTTGTAAATGAAAATTTTTCTGCTAGCCAGAAGCGCCAGTTAACGTTACAGTTTGTCTGTTCATAAAAAAAATAAGTGATTGAAGTGAGTTTGAACGTGTCATGATTGTAAGCGCTAAAGAAGGAGATTCCAGTAAGAATAGCTTAGAAGTATGAATATCTCCTCTCGTACAACGGTATCGGGATTCTTCAAAGAATGTCAGCTATGCCTAAAAACTCAAAGAGAAAGTAGAGTAGTAGGCAGGAATTACTTGAAAACGAAAATGGGTGGTATTCAAGAACAAAAGTGTATGTAACAAAAAAAAGAGCAACAACAGTACAAATTGCAGCGCAATAGAATTGTCGTAAAGCATTCTGTTCGCTATAAAGGAATAGAGAAGGAATCTTAAAATGAAATGGCTTTAATATCCATAGGCCAACAAGAATCTCGTCAATTTCACTGAACAGCATAAGAAAATGGTTTTTGTGTGCTACAGAACGTCGAAATTGGACACTTGATGAATGGAAATAAGTTATCCGATGTTAGGAGTCAAAATTTCTTCATGAAGGAGTCAAAATTTCTTCATGAAGGAGTCAAAATTTCTTCTTCTCCATGAAGCTGGTCATAGGTCTTGTGTGCCATAAGAGGCATGTAGGCCTGAATCAGGTATGCCATATGACACTTGTTCAAGCGAATGGCAGTGGAACCCTTGTCTGAGGAGTATTTTTCTTGTATCATCTTGGTCTTTTAATTCTATTGAAAGCATTCGTCCATGCCAACATCTACGTCCTAAGTGCACATCGTTTAATCACTTACACAGGGTATAGCCATATTTTTTTCTGATGATCATGGTTATTTTAATTTCGACAGTAAACTGAACTGGAAGTCATATATTAAATTAATTTCAAGTCGCTTTCTCAGAAAAGCGACTGTTCTAAAGTGCCTGCCTGGATCCTTGTGAGAATGCGATAGGTCAACTTTAAATACTATCTATAAGATTTTTATCCTACCTTTATTAACTTACTGTTATAAGTAACCTATTAAGGAAGGTGATCAATTTTGAAAAAAACTGAAACTTGTATAAAATGAATTTCAGAGGTTCATTACTGGGGCCATCACATCAACATCTGATTGATGTAATGTTTTTATTGACAAAGCGTAATCAAGACAATACCTCCTGCCACTGGGTTAGCAAAATATCCGTTTGGTTTGTGAAGCATGGAATAGAGTTTCAATTACTTTAATAATCCCTCAGTCTCTCAGTCTCAACTCAATTGAGCATTTGTTGACGACGTTGAAAATTTTGCCAAAAGCTCCAAAATCCCACTTTCTAATCTAAGGGAACTTAGATCTTCTATTTCATTTGTATGAACTAGTGTTCTTCCTCAAAGGTTTCAGTAACTTGTAGATTTCATGACTAGAAAAATGTCTGCCGTCATCAAACCAGAGGAAGTCCTAGATTATATTAATTATGAGTATATGAGTGCGCCTAAAGTTTTGACATTTGAATGTGTATCCAGTGTAATAAAAGGGAGATGACAAAAATAATTTATTACATAAAAAGGATGTAATCAAATTATGTGTTTAAATAAGAATCTTTTGACTGATCTTTGGACATATAATAAATTGCATGTTATTTTTGAATTTATGTACATATTTTTTTATATTTTTCTATATCATAGTAGGAAGTGAAAAGGAAGAATTGTTCTTCCTTTTCTTACTTTTACTCATAACTATTGAATCAGAATCTTAAGATATCAACAAATTTCTATTCTGGAAAATTATTTTGAAAGTGCATGCGTCAAAGTATTAATGAAGAAATTTTAAGTCCAAGGAAGTGATCTTTCACTTACTTGCCTGCTATTTTAAATGTCACAAAACAAATACTGTTACTGACTTAAAACAAGATAGAATCAAAATATTTTAGCTAGATCCGCCGAAAACTTCTGAAGGCTAGAAATAAGAGACTTCTATAATTTCGAAACACTTTTATCATAAAACATGTGAACTGAAATGCATACCTATATTTCAGCTTGTTTCAGTATGTATGAAAGTGTTAAAGTAATATTTCGTGTTATTAAATGAAAATTTTAATCCAATCTGGAATACAACCAATAATGTATCTAAGATTTATCAGCGACGTCACGTATATTTAACATTGAGTCATTGTCTATCTCTTAACAAAGTTTCCTTATGAGTAGAGCAATATGTCATACTATTATAATGTTATTCGTATTATGTTTCATATTCTTATGAAACAAATGCTATCTTAGATTTCAATTTTAAATTTTAAGTAAAAAAATATAATACATACTTGTGTACAAAATTAAGAGAATTTGCATGTCTGTCTGTTTTCACAAAAAGTATGAAGCCAAAGGTGCTAATTAAATATCCGATTTTAGTTGGATGCTTTTATTAACATCGCATTATAAGCAACACGAGGACTAGTGGCGATGGATCTCGTAATTTTGAACCTCGGTCAAGTGACGAGGACTATACCTGAGCTGGCACCTCTTTTTCTAACTTCTACTCCACGCCAACGGGAAAGCTTCGACTGATTTAACATGCATCAGCCCCGGTTAAACGGTGAATAATCTCCCATTAGAAAAATTATACAAATATTCAAATGAAGATCCTATCTTCACCGAGAGTTCAAAAAGCTCGAATGAGCAAATCTAAATTCAAAGCATTTATGATTGTTTTTTTTTTTCGATATTGGTGGGATTGTGAACCTTCACTGGGTTCTTGAAGGTCAAACTATTAAGAAACATTACTACCTTCACACTTGCTGAACTCCGTTAAAGAATAATGGGGAAACAACCCAAATTGGGAAGGAAAATTTATTCCGCATTGTCTGTCAATGGGTTTCTAGCCAAATTCAACAATCCAGTGTTAGACCATCTCCTTATTCACCTGATCTTGCTCAATGTGACTTCTATCTGTTTTCCAAGGTGAAACTTGCTTTAAAAGGAACAAGATTTGAGTCCATTGATGATGTGACAGAGAAAGCGGTAAGCGTCCCGAAAGAGCTGGCAGAAGAAGACTTCCAGCACTGTTTCAAAAAATGGAGGGACTAGGCTTGAATAGAGGAAGAGTGTATATTGATGGTGATAGTAAGTGTATATGTGTATAAAATCAAAGTAAAGTATTTTAAATCGTCAGTCTCAAAATTAAATAGCCACATCTTGTATTCCTATTCGACGAAAAGTTTCTTTAAATATTTCTAGGTCGAAGGGGTAAATCGCCACCTGTTATGGTCGACGACATTTTGCACACACACAAATACTTCTTCTACTTATTTTCTCGAAAAGTTATTTAAATCATTTAGAAAAATCATTACATATATATATATATATATATATATCTTGCTATATTGAAATTAATTGCTTGGTCTTATAAGTCTAGAGTCTTTCAAGTAAATATCAAAAAACTTCTAAATTGCTCCACGGTATCACCAAAACTAGCTTGGCTTTAAGTGCTGCAACATTTTTGAATTCCGTTGTGTTATCTTGACTTTAAAATCTATTCCAAATAATCAAGCTTGATAGCAATTTACGTTAGCTTTGGAATTCGTGTCTTTTATTCATTTTATCTTTCAATTTACCGTTAATGCAATTTGAGAACAAACTTGTCTCACAGTCACATTTAATGAAATTACTGAGGTAACATTAGATTCCGTAAAGATGAAGGTCATCGCATTGAGAGTAGAAGAATAAAAATAACATTAGATTCAATATATAATTTGATGCATAGTATATAAATGAATGTTGATATATATAAAAGGATTTTAAGAGTGAAATCAAAGCAAAAAGGTATTTGTGCATCTAGGGTTTATAACTTTTGTAAGGTAAATTTTTTCTTGTTGCGTATATCTATTCAAAATATCATCAATTGATTTACTTTTCTAGTTTAAATCATAATGCATATTAACATTACATGTCTCATAAAATATGAATATTCAGTTTTATTCAGTTGCTGCATTGGAAAAGAAATTGTTAGTAATTTTATTTGTATAAGTATACTGTACATGCCGTATTCTTTCGAATATAGTCCTAACCAGTTATTGGCCGATAGTGCGATTTTTATTTTTGAAAATCTCTCCAAAATTCAATCGACGTATATAACTGTCGAATTGAATAAAATTTTCCCGTAGCTGTCAATCATATTACCGGGAGGGTAAGTATGTTGTAAAGCTGGTATAATGGAGAAAATGTTTTCTGATCAATTCACTGTAAAATAAAACTGCAGACGCCAACGAAGATTGACATAACGCTTGTAACTCCCTCTGTAGCTGGCACATTGTAATTAATATTAATAAAACAGCTCATTTTCATAATTCATTTTTTGAAAATAAAATAACTCAATGCCATGAAAAGAATGTACCTTTTGTTTAAGATTTTTTTTCTCGTGATCTTAAGGTACATAAACTAATAAGATAAAAAAATATAATATATTGGGCGACTTATTGCTCGTGCGTGACTATCAGAAAAGTACCAATGTTTCTGCGAACTAGTGGATCCACATAAGCAGACCCTGAATGTAGTTTTAAAAATGTTTCAAAAATTATCGGCTAATACATGTAAATATACGGTATAGTTAAATGTACAAAAATAGGTATTTGAAACCTCTTTGCAACTTACCATTAAACAATTATTTATGTAGTTAAAGTTTAAATGTATGCAAATTTAGCTTTTTTTATAATTAATTACATGCTATACTTATGTTATTATTGACTTCATAATAGATCATGGAGGGCATGAAATTTTTTTTTGAAATATTATTAATGATGAGCCATTCAGGAAACCTTAGTTTTTATAAGTTAAACTGATAAGATCCTGTAAAACTACGACTTGTACAGAATTAAAATTTGGCAGCCATTGTGTGGATTTGTTATGATGACAATTGTGGATTTGTTATGATGACGTCTATAGCGTCTGGATACTGTTGGTAATGAGTTATTGTATTTGAATCATTTCTTCCGCGCATAAGCAGGTTTGCCGTCTGTAAAGAGACGGGTGTTTACCTTCTGGAGAAAAAGTATTCTCTGAAAAGCTATGATTTACCTCAACGTACTGCACCTATATTAAAAAATCTTCCGGAGAGATGTTATTATGTAGACATTTGTGATTATAGCACAACGTACTGAGCCATTTGCTTGATAACCTTCCTATAAGAGGAGCTGTGTAAGAAACCTTTTGATTATAGGGTGATGTACGGCTTATATTGGAAAACCTTCAGGAGAGAAGGTGTTATGTAAAAACAACTCTGACCTCTTCACTGCTTACTGAAAGTTCTGTTTCTTCCCTGTTGCATGATATATATCATATATATATATATATATAATAATAATTAAAACTATGCAATACTGCTGGTTACCTCGAGCTTCTGATACCTGAAGTCAAACAAATCAACACAAATAGCTGTAATTTACAAATTTATGCACACAAGGATCAGTCAATACGCAGAATAAATCTTATCTAGATATATATGTTATTGCTTAGTGTTAATCAAAGCTTAAAATCATTTTAAATTTTTATAAATAATAATCTATAATAATCTACACATAATCTGTTGATACATTTTATAGGGTATAGTTAAGAGAAGTTTAATTTCTCAGCACTGAAATGTTTCCCATGATTAAGTGCAGTTCCAAATCCAAAGTAATTTTTAAATAATCCGTTGGTTTCTCATAAATTTTAGTGCGTAACATTTAAACTGCTTTATAATGCCTTAATGCTGTTTAAAATATTAGAGTAATATTAAGCTAATTTAAATGCTCATTAATAATTATTACTCATAAAGCTTGTAGTTATCCCTTCCACATTCTTTAAAAGTAATCATTATTAATTATCGCTTTCTAAAACTACTTTCCGAGATTTTTCAGATCAGTTCCAGCGAAGCATTAAAAATACTGAGCGTAGAAAAAAAAATTCTTCTTTGTAACAAAAAAAAAAGTTTTTTTGCTGAAGATAAATGAGTGAAATCGACTTCGTATGCATTATTTATAAGTTTTTTTGAGTGAATATTTAAGTAAAAGATATAGATTACTGTATTTTAGTTGGAAAAAAATTTGTTCGTACTTAGCTGAAATATGTCTAACTATTTGTCATTGTTTTAATATGCATTAAGATAGAAAGCGTTTTTATTTACTTGTGGTATGAAAAACAAACAAAAAAGGATAGAAAATGAACCTAATTTTTTGTTGTAATGATGTTATATAGAAGTGTAAAAAATGAATAAGTAGGTGGGGTTGAATAGAAAAAAAATCAACACTTTTTTTCTTTAGTTAATTAGAGATTAATAAGTAAAACAAAACAATTCTCCCATTTTTATCGAAGGGTGAACAAATTACCGAGTATTAGTCTATAGAAAGTTGTGTTCAACTACCAAACTTAAAGATAATTTTTTACAGTATAACTTTTTTTTGGAAATTATGCGTTCTTTCGAATAAGCATTGCACGTGAATTACGTAAAAGTTTGATAAAAGGAGTTTGGTCGAGTAATTTTGTTTTAGTTAGATTTACATAGAAAATTATTCATAAAATTTATATATTCTCTATATTATAATAGTTGAAGGGAAAAATAACAATCTTCATATTATTTTGTTTTGTTTTTTTCCCTTTATATATATATATATATATTTCTTTCTTTTCAAATGGCTTATAACTTGTTGCCATCTATTGACGGAAAGTAGGAAACACTAGGAAGGAGGAAGCTACAGCCTCTGAAGGAAGCCGGTCTTCTAAGTCAGTGGATTAATTTAATAATTTATAATGATATAACATTTTAATATTTCTGTAAGTAATGTTGGTAATAAGGATTATATCCTATCCATGAGGTTAGTTTAATTGAAATCTAGGCACCAAACTTATATTTTTAATAGCTTATTATTTCTTCATAGACAGTAGTTTTCTGTTAATTGATAATAAGGAGTTAAGATTAAGAATACTGAGGAGCTAATAGCACAATGTCTAATAAAGAGCTAAATTTCGATCTCTCCTATTGATAACAAATATTTACAGTCAGAATATAATGTTAATCATCAAGTGATAATCCTTTGACTTAAAAAGAAATAAATGACGCTTCTTAACTACCAGTAATTAACAATCGTATTCCAAATTTCATAAAACTGATTCTTCATTAATAAATCCAATTTGTATTAGAGAAATGTCACACAAGAGGAGATATTGCCTTTTATAGTTTTGAACCATCGGAAATAGTAAGAAGTATTTTACAAGAGGTGTTTCAGTTTGTATGATTTCCTACTAAGTTAACGTGGACACTTGTTGCTCGAATTTTATTTGATTTGCAATGCTTTTATTTCTTCTCATTCGAAACCTTTATGTTATATCGAAAGTCATGAAATCCCAGCGTTCTTCGTGTTGAACTTCCCTCTCAAGTACAGATGTGAAATCGAGTAAGAGTTCGACCCAAAATTGTTGAGGAGAGGTTGCTGCATTTAAATCAGCTTGAACGTCCATCAGAGACACAGTCTGAAAATTAGGTGGAGAGAGAAGGTTCTAGTTCAGATGGTAGGCCACATTAGCCTAGTGGTCATGGCTTCGGATTCGTGTCCGTCGGTTTTCGTTCAGTCGCGGCTTCGATCCTTGGCCACCAAAGACCCGCCGTGTAGCCGGGGCTGATGCACGTTAAATCTGTTCGGGGCTCAAAGTCCTCCTGTGGGGTGGGGTGGAAGTTAGGAGAGGGGGTGCCAGCTCAGGTGTTGTCCTCGTCACTTGACCGTGGTTCAAAATTACGAGGTCCGTCGCCAATATCCCTCGTGTTGCTTCTGTGTGACGTTAATAAAAATCAAAACTAAACTAAATCTAGTTCAGATGTCATCTTCCTCATTTAACTATGGTTTAAAATTACGAGATAAATTAAAAAAACATTTTGCTAGCTATCAGTGTTAATTCAAAAATAAAACTTGAAGGAATCAAATCTCAAACTCTAATTTTTCTTCTACGTGCTAGTCATAGGTCTGAATCATGGATTTACCAAAGATCCATTTTGAAAAATAAAATAGCTGCTGCAATCAAATCAACTCCAAGGTTCTGAAGGTCCATAAATCGGTGAAGGACGTTCTAGTTGACATATCGTTTTCGTCATCTGACTACGGTTTCAAACTATGTGGTCCGTTGCTAACAGTCCGTTGCCCAACAGCTTCTTGCAGCTTCAATTCATGCAAAATAAAATGGGAATGTATCAAATTTCAAACTCAAACTTTCCTCTTAGAATCGAAACTACTACGTTAGAATTTCTTGTCTTTTCTTCAATTGAGTCATTTTATTAGTAATATCCTGCGACTTACTAGGAATATATTCCTCTTTTCAACTTTCCTTCCCTTTTTTTTTAAATTTACAATCGTTTCTGATTGATTAATTGGTAATTTTTCATAAAACTTAGAAGGAACCCCCAAAGGCATTGGCGTCAGATTTCGGAATTTGAACATCTGTCAAGTGACGAGGACGACACCATAGCTGTCACCCTCAACTTCCTAATTTCCGCATCAATCCAACGTCAGGACTTTGAGCCTCAATAGATTTGATCCGCATCATCTGAGCAACGGGTGTATAACGGAATTAAGAATCAAACCCATCGGCCATCAGCTTGCTGTCATGACCACTCGACTGCAGCGGCAGTCGTAATCGATACACAACCATCTCCACTTGCTCGCAATGTAAGTCCATATTTCGTTCTACGACAAAGTATTCACAGATATATATTTCTTTCGAAAGTAAGAATAAGTAAAATCGTTAACTAATAGAAGAAACTTTATTACTTTCATTCGTTACATGGGGATAATTAAAAATTCCTTTACTCCTTTGGGAATTAAATGGACGAAGTATGGCAAGAATTGGGAAAACTCTGAAAAATTGAAACTTAGTTGACAGCCGAGGAACGCGTATTGATTGTCATCTGGTAACTGAAACTCATAAAAGGGGAATTAGGAGACTGCCGGAAATTGCCGGGATACGTTACTAGAGTCTCGGCGATTTATACGCAATTAAAGCCGGCAGACAATTAGAATGAAATACAACCGCTCTGAACGGGGAAATCCTCCGATAGATGTCGCTTGGGTCGTTTTGTCAATGCGCTCACATATGGCGCGATCGCTTTGTTATTTTTAAGAATATTAGGGGGAAAAAATTTAAAAGTAAGTGCTCATACAAAGGTGAAAATAAAAATTTAGAAAATAATGGTGTTCTTCAATAACTGAAGGCTCTTTGCTAATCGAGATAAAATAGCAAGACTGGGAATGTTCGCTTAATAATCTAAGACAGATGTGAGTAACACTAAATGAATTTTAAAAGAAATTAAGTGCTGCCGATCATGCCGCTTTGTTTGTTTTTTACCCTTCTTAAATCACGTGTAACAGAAAGAGGCAGAAATGGTTTCAGATCTCTAAAGAATATCTCATTCGGAGATAATTAATAAATTTTTAAATTATTTTTAAGAAAATTAATCTTCACGAAAATTAATAAAGGTCCACCAAAATTTCAATCCGATTGTCGAGTGAAAAAAAAAATAATACATTCTTCATACATTTTATTATAATTTCTGTCGAATCTATGATAGATCAATACATATTCAAATTGAATGCCTCATTTAGTTAAGTGAAAAAAATTTGCTAAATAGGCACATCTCTGCTTCCTCGGAAGAAAAAAAAATTATGATGTGATAATGGTGGTTAATGGTGTATGAGCCAATCATAACTATGCTATGCCAAATAAGGTGTAATTGTGATCTTGATATTTGGAAAAAAAGATAAAAATTAGCTGACAAGAAGAAATTCCGAAAATAAAAGAGTATTGGATATACCGGGGTTTTATCACTTGTATTAACGAAAGACAGTTGGCCCCATGTGAAAGAAAAATACCACTAGGGTGCCTAGGCGTCATGATTTCAAATTTTAACAAAAAAAAAAAATGTAAGCCTTTAAGAGCCAAAAAGTAAACACTTCTTGAAGCAAGTTAAGACCGATAATGAAAAGTGGATTGCCTACGAAAACATCTTAAGGAAAAGAGCATGCTGAGAACACGGTCAACCTGACCCCTCCACTTCTGAGTCGAGTTTGAGAATGAATAATAGAATGTTATGTATGAGATGGGACGTTCAAGGACCAATACATTCCAAGCTTTTGAAATCTAACTAAAAGCTCGACTTGGAGAGATACTGTCACAAATAGATGATTTGAACAGAGTACTGAAAGAAAAAAAGGCCAGCGATGTTTAATAGGAAGCGCATCATATTGCATCATGATAATACCAGACCCCATACTGCTTTGACTTCTTGTCAGAAAATCACTGAACTAGGATGGATAATTCTGACGTGTTCCCCAGACATAGCAGAATCTGATTATCATTTGTTTCTTCCCTTGAAAAATTTTTCAAAGGAAAAAAAAAATTCTAAACTGAAGCAGATGTGAACCAAACACTGCTTGAATTCTTCACCTCTAAAGACAAGACATTTTTTCAAGAATTGTATTTAAAAATTACCAGAACGCTAGCAAGAAGTCATGAATAACGACCGAAATTATATTAAACAATAAATATTGTTAAATGCATAAAAATCAATTATTTTCTTTCTCTTCACATGTGGACAGAACTTTCGAATAGACCTAATAATAAGATTTTTGATAAGATTTATGTTCACTTTAGAATGATTGTCTGTGTGATCTGTGATTCCAGAGTTTAAAATTTGTTCGTGAAATTTAGAAAGTAAAATAAAAATGTTATGAATATCATATGGCTTAAAAAGAACCAATATTTGATTTGCTATCCAATGATTTAAAAAAATTTGCAAATGAGAATCGAGCATTATCATTCTGCTTTTAAAAACGCATCCGTAGAGTTTTCACTGGTCTTGAATTTTGTAATAATTTCTTTTTACGATATATTCTAATATATATATATTCTACGATTTTATGATATATTCTAGTCATGTGAGAATGATATATACCAAAAGCAAAGAGAAAGGAAAATCTATGCGCTGTTTTGCCATTTTGTTAACGGATTGTACTTCTTATGATCAATAAATAACGAATTCAATCCTTTCGTATTAAATGGTAATACCTTTTACAAAAAACAAATGTTATTTTTCTTAATTCAAACAATTAAAATAAATATATATTATTCACATAATATTTACAGTTTAAAATATGCCACAATGACAGCAAAAAGCTTCAAATTTGTACTATAAATTTCAAAATATCTCATTAAAGTATCAGACAAATATTAAAATAATTTAGAGAATTTTTAAGACATTTTCTATCTTAAATACTCATCACTTTCAAAAATAATTTTTTAAGTAAAAGTTACTTTTTTTTAAAAAAAATTATGCTTAAATTTCTATTTTATATAAAATGTGTTCTAAATATACTATCATCCTCCTTCATACGCATTCCTTTGTACACGTCTTAAAACATATAAAATTACTTTAAAGTTTTTAAACTTATGACAACTGTTCTTCATCATTTAATTCTACCACCATCCTTCCTTTACGTCTAATTAATTTGTCATTAATTACTAGAATCCAGTTGAAGATACGTAAGAACGAATTAAAATACTTTATTAATCACTGAAAAATAGATAAGGTAGTTCTCTCTCTCAAATCCCACTCAAATCGGCAATTCTAGATTATGATTTAAAAATGAAGTTTTAGCTTACCAAATCAATCATTCTAATCCCAACAATTCTCACTAACAATAGCCTCGTATCTCAGTTTTAAAACTAAAAATAATTTCAATCTAAAAGATTAATTACGATTCTTCAAACCAATTTGCTAATATGAGTAGCTATCAGCCTGTCGTTATCCTCAATCTCCCTTCATTTCCCATTCAATTATATTTCATTTATATATCACTATCTCTAATTCAATTCATTGAACTTCAGATTTTTATCTAATTTACCTCATAAAGTTTCATTTTAGTTGAGAAGAAATTATAATTTTATGGAATTCAAATTATTATAAGATCTCCGAGGTTAGTGAAGCCAAAATTACGAATTGTCCGAAGTTACAAATTGTTGCCCTTTTTATGTATTTTTCACCAAATTTTGGAAAATTAAGTTTCATTTTCAATATAGATCAATAAGCGAAAAATAAAATTCGAAACTGATTCTACAAATTAATTACTTCAAATAATTCAATAGATTATTATTTTAAATTTTATTACTAAATTCGGTTTTCTAAATTAATTCAAGCAGTCATTACGTGCAAGTATTAATGTTGATTTTCGAGATTCCCCATTTGAACCGTTGTTTATCATTTCCCCCATCCCTGAATACAAGATAATTTATTCTATGTATCATTTGAATTTAATTGTGCCTCATAGAGTGGGAAAGGTCTGTTACTTCCACCTACTTATGTGAATTAAACAGTATCGGCTTCGTAATGTTTTGTCCTCATTATGGTAAACGTATTCCGTACGTTCAACGGTCTGCTAGCATTCGTTCATTAGCCACCTGTAAGTGACTCAGATTTAGTTTCAGAGCTGAATCGTCATTAATTGCTCCAATGGGTAGTGTTGAAATCAATAGCCAACTGAAACGATCTTCGTGGCATGGGTTAGGAAACCACGGTACCTATTTTGCTCTATCAAGTGCAACGCTTTGAATGAATTTCCATTTTGCGCTTCGGTACTTTGGTTTTCCCTTATAACTTTACTGTTTGCATCAGTCCAATACTATTACTTGATTCTGATTTAAAAAAAACACTGCAATATAATTAGTCTGATCGATATTTAGAAATAATTATCCATCTTGAGGTGTTCTGCTCGTTAAGACTACATAAACGATGGGTTCTTCCCTTTTATGGCCTATTCCCCTCTCCTAGGTTGAAAAAATCGCTCATCATCTCCCTCTGAATAAATAAATAAAAATAATAATAAAAAAAAAGAAAAGAAAAAATGAAAATAAATGAACAAATAAAAAAACCACTGGCACTTGTTACATTGGAGTTATCTCGCGTATTTGCTTCAATTATTCGCGTATAAGTATTTTTTTTCTTCAATCGAGTTGTCGTACAACTTTATTTGACTTGAGGACCTCTTTCTAGTAAGTAGCCCCGGTAGTCTAGTGGTCCTGGTTGCGGACTCGCTGCCGATGATGTTTTTGTCGAGTCGTGGATCGAGCTCTGAAGCCACTAAAGACGCTGCTCATCGGGGCTGTTAAATCTGTTCTAGGTCCCAAGTCTTCCCAATGGCGTAGCGTGGAAGTTTGGATTTGAAGGGGCTAACACAAGTACAGCTTTTTTCTCTTGACAAAAGTTCAAAATTATGAGTCCATCACCATTTACCCACGCATTGTTTCTCCGGTTACGACGTTACCAAACAATTAATCAATCCTCTTCCATTAAATGCTATGACTTAATTGAATGGATTAAAATATTAATAAGAGTGATGTAATGACTTTTTTTAACTGCAAAGAGTTTAATTGCGAGAGTTGCAATACGAAATGCGAAGCTAGACATATGTTTATGCTAATATAAAGAAAGAGATTAAATTATTCAACATTAGTGTAAAGTAATCACCTGTAAATGGATGTCTTGTAGTATCCAACTTGCAAGTTAAATACTGATTCGGATCCAGTGAGGAATGTCATATAAGTAGTAATTTATATTAACAATCTTTAGGTTTGAACGCGCATAAGGACCTGTTTCACGTACATTATAATATAGATATTGAATTCTGCATATTTGAATGTCGATTCCTCTGAGGAACTTATCTTCTTTAAGGAAACATGATCCAGAGATGCCCAAGAGATCTTTTTCTTTCCAATGGGGCTTACAGTGTTTGGTAAACACGAGTAGCGCGCTCCCTGGATACTTTAGAGATCTTTCTTTACTTTCCAGCCTTTTAATTTTTTCCCATTATTTTCCTGGTTTGTATATCAGATTCTCGTTTTTTCGTCAGCACGGCCTGATTTCGATCGTAGGCTCTAAACACCATTTTTCACTCTCTATCACGAAGACGAGATATTCTCGTTTATTAGTTTTATAAACTAATTTGATATACTTCATTATCTGACTGTTTAATTATAAATTCAACTTTATTTTCTAGTCATGGCTAGATTAAACCAGACAAGGGAAACTTGGATGCTACCCTGTTCTTGAAATCAGCCTCTAGAAGCATAGCGAACTTTTCCAAACGGTGATTTAATGGAGGCTTTTTTTTTTGTGAAATATATTATAACGGTGCCTTCCATTATACATCTCTCGTCAGTTTACGGTTTTACAACTAAATACAAGACCCTTTACACTGGAATTCACAGGTATTTGACTAACCAATCGTATGAGAGAAATGTTCACCTCCTTGAATTAATTCAACTGATCAGAAATCATCCTTCGTCGTTGTCAAACTCTAAAAAAATGCTCAATACACCACACTCACGAAAATTACCAACAAAACAGAATTTGAAATTTAGAGTATCTGACATACATTGCTTTAATTCCTGTGGTTGTCCGCACAGGTTCAACTGAGTGTTTTGCGGAGAATTCAAACGTTTTTTTTTTCTTTCTTTATCCTTTTCTTTTCTTTTTTTTTTTGGTGTTTCAACTGAAGTTAAATCTCACAATTGTGAGATCCGTACAATTTTGCAGGTAACAAGCCGTATGAACCATGTTTTACATTGGGAAGAAAAACAAAGACTGATAATTGAAATTACCTTATAAGAAGATTTTAATATTTTGGTGCATTGCCCAAAGTTTGATCAACAAATATATATTATTAAAAATTAATGAAACAATATTTGTAAGAGGATTAAGCTTGGTACAATGCACTAATCTTTTCAGTATTTAAAGTTACAGCAATATTAAATTGCCGCGTTTCCAGAATTAACAATTTATTCGGAACATATACACGGTGGTGCTCTGCTTATACCGTGACTCCTTTATGTACCAATCAAAAAGGTATTGGGAGCAAAGCTATGATGTACTAATACTGATCTTGCTTGAAATACTTTTAGAGCTGTTGGTTGAAATACGCGTTCGATGAATTTTAGCATTGATCGAGCTTTTCAGGGTGTTTTTGCGAGTATTTCCAGGGGAACGGTGGTGGACTCTCAAAGCCTTTAAAAAAGGCCTTAGACCCAAAACTGTCTTTAGTTTCCTTCAACGCTTACAGTAGGTGGTACCTACTCGGTACCATTTGTCTACGGTCAGTATTGCTTTGGGAACCACTGTCTTTAGACAATCTACATTTCAATATCGTCATCCTCATGACTAGGATTTATACAAGAATCATAAATCTAAGATCATTTAATAGCGATTAAAAAGACTATTGTTTTAGTCAAAGGCTAAAGGGATACTCTATCACTTTTTTTTACTCACTCATTTATTTATTAGGGATTGTTTATTTATTAGGGACAACGTTTTTGGCCAATCCCTAATAAATAAATGAGTGCACGACTGAGGGTGTGAGTGTGTGAGTAAAAAAAAAATGAGAGAACGAGTGCGTGCTTGCGTGACTGAATCAATCAAATTTCCATTTCGTTGTCTCTTCGGAGGCGAAAACTGTTTCTTTGTAACTCATTGCATAGAACGAGTTTATTACATCGAGCACATGGAGCGAAATGTTTGGTTAGGAAATGATTGATCGAACGATTACTATCAATCAATCAATAACGTCACACTTAGAAACAACACGAAAACTATTAGTGAAGGACCTTGTAATTTTGAACCTCGGTCAAGGACCATTTGAGTTGTATCTCCCTCTTCAAATTTCCATACCCGGCCAACGGGAAGATTTGATGCATTGATACATTTAACGTGCATCAACTCCACTACACGGTGGGTCTTTAATGGCATCAGCGCTCACACCCACGATTCAACAGAAAGACAGCTGGCAGCGAGTTCATTACCTTCACCATTAGCTAACAAAGCCACTAGATACGTATAGAACACAAGCAACGAAACATCTTTTTTGTACAGGAACATTTGACCTCCAGGAAGCTTTGTGTCACAAACTGAATAATTATTGTAAAGAGAAATAGGAAACTTTTACTTAGGCCATCAGTAATAAGCGTCGGCAGGAGTGATGTGTCAGGTTCAAGCAGAATTTGGCAATTTTCGGGTTTGATGAACTTCTTTTTCTTTCTTTCTTTTTTTTTACACTGATAAATTTCTTGTGTATTATTAATGCATGAGTCGTATTCAATGTTCCATACTGCTGCTGATCCCTTTACGGTACAAGGCTGTTCTTTAAAAATGTGCAAAAACACACATAGCTCAAAAGGAGATACTTTTTTCAAATATTCATTCAAGCATATAGTTTTCCCAATATTGTTTAAAGACTACAGATTCAATGTGATTAAATTCAGATTATACATTGCAACAGTATTTTGCAAAATTCTTTTTGGTATTTTCTGATTATATCAAGAAATTTTAAAGTGATTGAATTATGTTTCAAAATAAAAAATCTATTTCTTTATTAAATAAACAAATGTATAAAACTCTTAGCATTTGCTTTGTGTAGACAATTCTTATCGTCGCATAATATATTAAAATGTAAGGCCTCTTCACTGTCTATATAGTTTCAAGACATTTAATGAGTGTAAAGTGTTTTATATTGGGGATGTGAATTTCTTAATTATACTTCTCTAGCCCACTTTCGGGCTTGGGTTTTATGGAAAATTTTGTATTGGAAAATAAAAAACTAACCTTGGGGACTTTCAATTGAGATTGATTGCTTTCACTAAACAACCTTTGCCCAACCAAAAATGAAACGTGATGCATAATGTTAGTATGTAAAGCAATTAGGAATGAAGTGAAGCGGTCGAATTATATAAACTCCGTCGGAAGGAGTAGAGTATCTGAAGAAGGATCAGAGAGGCGTTGTAGGTGAGATGAGGTGAAGCCGAAGTGCTTGATAAGAGAAAGGAGGAATTAAAGTCTATTGTGGAAGGTTCGAGTAGTGATTGTCGTAGAAAAATTAATCTAGTGTTTTTAACAGCGGTTCCGGAATCTGAGTTGCAGTCGAGGCAGGACTATTGGTAAGAGGCTGTTAGATTACTATTGGTGGGTTGAATTAAGGTGTTGGACAGCTTAACCTGGAGAGCGTAGTTATTGGTGTCATAGTAAATATATATTAATAAATTGTGAAAGTTGTTTTGGTGGTTCTGTAATTATTTGTGTCGTAGTATTTAATATTTGAATTTAGTGATGGCACAAGAGGACGCCCGGGTCGGGCGGGCGTTACAAATTGCCCAATGTTTTATTACACGTCATCGTATTACTATTTTTAATTCTTCTCTTTTTAACTTGTTTGACTAAATGTTAAAAATACCTCTCACTCCGTGAAACGTGTTTGGTTTGTATTTTCATCTGAAATTGGCCTTTTACATCATATGGAAGGTTTTTAATCTATCATTTTCGCACTTTTTTTTTTTTATCAATCATTATGTTTTATATATGGTTGGATCTTAATGTGCTTTAAAATATAAAAAAAAGTTGCGACATATTGCACAATTGTCTCGCTCGGCTTAGACTTATTTGGCTCTTTCATCATGAAACCCAACCTTCACTCATAACTCAATGTTTACGTGAGAACTCGGAACACCGATTATGTACAGTTTGGAGAGTGCAGTTCTAGATCAAATGCATCCTCATCCCTTGACTGAAGTTCAAAACTGCGAAGTTCGTTACCAGTAAACCTTATTTCAACTTTAAATAAACAATAACAAAAAAATTCAATCAAAAAGAAAAAGAAAAAAAACCGATGATTTTGCGTGTAATCCCCGAGAAAAGGTAGTAACCTAACGGTCATGGTCGCGAGTTCGCATTCGGTACAGTTTTCTTCGAATCATGAGATTGAGTCATGAGTCATGACGCTACTCGAACACCTGCCGTGTAAAAGGGCTGAGGCTAGTTAAATCTATCAATGCTCCGATTTCTCCCATTAACGCAGTGTGGAAGTTTGGAAAGTGGGGTGAATGTTCAGATGTCGTTCTTGAACGAGGTTCAAAATTACAAGATTCGTCGACAATAGCACTAGTGTTGCTTCTAAACGCGACGTTAATAATAACCAATCAATCAATCAATTGAAAAGCTAACACTAAGTGAAATTCAATTAAACCGAAATAAAGCATATTATAACCCTACTTGCGTTTCGCATTCAACTTCAATATCCTAAATCGCTTTGTTAGGGATAATAGCCTTTGTTGTTCCACATCCCTCATCGATCAATCAGTCGTCGCTTTGTTGAAAAGCGATATACAGTACGTATCTGCTTCTGTGTTACATTTAAAGCATTATAATATAGTGTAGAAAATTTAATGATAAAAGATAATAATCTTTTTTGTGCTTTGAGAATTATCTTTAACATGATACAATAACACATATCGAGTCAAAAGGAAACGTATGCCTTTACTTTTCAAAAATTTAGAAACAAATAATTGTATACTTATTAAATATAGAAAAGTATGATTAAATTCTAAGGCAATTATGTATAAAACACATCAAAATATATTATTTTGCAACTATATGTGGGTACACCACGAGCTTTTATGACATCCTTTCATCTTTTGAACATGAAATTAATTAGATATTTTGTTTCTTTGGCGCAACTGATTTTTATAGTATTTCTAATGTACTCCGTAGCAATGTTATTTACTTGCGACAATTTTGTTTCTCACTTATGGTATCATTTCCCCCCATCTATGTTCGATCGGATTAAAATCCGGTGACAGGAATCATGAATGTCATTGTTTTGGAGTGTTATAGAGAAGAAAAAGTCTTAGAATTTCAAGAGAATGCTTTGGGTCATTGCTTTGTTGTAAAATCAAAATATTTTTAAACCTAATTTCATTATGCTTTTTCTAATATTTTATTTCAATATATTTAATTAGAAAAAAATTAAGAGATTTATTCTAGAGTCTACAATAGCAAATTTGTTACAAGTGTGATTTGTGATTTTGTTACCGAAGACCTGCATACATCCCCCTTCTACTATTTGGGACCTTATACTATAATTTATTCTCAATATTATATTCTTTGGTTGTTGCTCACACTCACATTTAGTGTTTAAAAATACTGTATAGTTTCTCTACGATTCATAATCATCATGTTTGACTCAACAACCCAGGATGAGCCGAAGCCTTCTTTTGAAGGTTCCTTCAAGATAACCGGCATTTTGCCATAGTGTGCCAGTTTCCTTCCCCAATCACCTTAAAATCCAATTCAACAGAATTAATACACTTCAGTAAAATGGTTTCGCATCCAAAATCTTCTTTGCTGAATTTTTTTCAGGCATTCTAACAATACATGAGATTTCATTTATTTTACTTCAATACATCTAATGATATCAAACTCATTAAAAATTCTGTAAATTTTAAAATTAAAACGTCTTTGCCAAAGGCTATTTTCTTTGATGCGACTGAAAATACTTCTGATAAACTTTCTCTAAAAATACAATTTTGTATTCTCGATTTTTAGTTAGAGACCAAGATTCCGAGCCCTATATTAGGACCGACCTAAAAAGCGCTTTATAAATAAGAAGCATTGCTTTTCTGAAAAGAAAATGGGACCTCAGTAAAGAGAGGAGTCTAATTCTCTAAGATTGGTTTTCAGAACTGTTCCTATAACTCACATTGAATGTTGTTAATTTTAATTTCAGCATACTTTCAAAAAACCAATTTCAATAAGTGAACGAAATCAGTAAGTGCATTGTGCGATCACTTTTGAGTCACAGACATTAATGTGGCGTCGGTGGCCTAATGGTCATGATCGACATTCGTGGCTGATGTTGTTTTAGTCAAATCATAGATTCGAGCCTTAATAATACTAAAGACCCGCCATACTGATACACGTTAAATCTGCTCGAGGTCTCACTTTCTCCCGTTGGCATGGGGTGGAAATTTAGAGAAGGAGTTGCCTGCTCAGATGTCGTCCCCATCGCTTGACCGATGTCCTACGAAGTCCGTCGTCAATTGCTCTTGTGTTTCTTCTCAGATCGGCCTTAAAGAATAATCGCATTACAATAAAATATTTTAGTCATTCGATGCAAACACTCGTACATCAACCATCTTTCTGCATAAACCAACTTTCAGTTTGCTTTGACTGTTTCTTCGATATAATCGATCTATATACCTGTTTAATACGCAAATGAAAATGCCTGTGAGACGTCGATGATCTAAATACCATCAGTTAACGACCGGGGAACGTGACCGTGTTATCGAATTCCATGAACTGGGTTTGTCGCTTCGCCCAATAGCAACTCGTGTCGGGCACAACGTGAGTACCATCCAACGTTGTGTCACACCATGGATTCAGGAAGGTCTACGTGCACGCCGAAGAGGAAGTGGTGCGCACAGGTGTACGTTAAAGAGCACAGATCGGTGTATTCGCCAGTTGACCTTTCGAGACTCTTTCTACACGGCACCTGACATCCGAAGCCGGTTGCCTTCAGGAGCAGGTAGATCTGTGTTAACCCAAACCATGCGCAACAAATTGCATGAAGTACAGTTACGTTCTCGGGTACCAGCAACAGAACAGTTGACCACTCAACACTGGGCTAGACGCCTAGCGTGGCATCATCGTCATCGAACCTGGACCATCAAGTTTCATCGGGTATTGTTGATGGATGAATCTCATTTCTGTCTGTGGAGGAATGACGGCCATCGACGGGTATGGCGGCGACCCGGAGAATGCTCCGAACCAACCCGTTTCGCCGAGCGTCAAACTGATTCTACATAAGACATAATGGTTTTGGGTGGTATAATGTTTTATCACAGGACGCCTTTGGTACACGTTTTTTTTTACTGCCATTTAACAGCAGACAGCTAGGACAACTAAGTTGTGGAGCTTGTTGTTCTGCCCTTGTTGGAGGGCGCACCCAACACAGCACACCAGCGAGACAATGCTAGGTCGCCTGTCACACGGCGAACTCTTAACATCCTGACTGGATTTGACATCCTTCCCTGACCGGCAAACTCTCCAGATTTGAATTCCATCGAATATCTGTGGGGTTTCATTAGACGTGACATGAACCGAGGACCACAAGTGCAAACAGTGGATGATCTGCGCACAGCAGTGGATATGGCTAGGAAAAGGTTACTTAGGCAACCATCAATAGACTAATTGGCCGGATTGAGGCCTGTATAGTTGCCAGAGGTGGACGCATTAGATAATAAATCGGTTTATAATGATTTTTTTTTAATCATTTGCATATCCACCTCACCACTATCACTTCTGAAATTTGCACGACGTTACGTGCATTATTTTTTGGTATCGAAATTTCACTTTTGAGGAGTACAGTTATGTAAGTTTTAATTTTTTTTCTTATCTCGGACATTTTCCTGAGATTACTCTACTTTAGTGGTTCCAACAAGGGTGGTACAGATACAGGGTAATTTGTACGTGGTGAAGATATTTAATGGGATGGTGAAGATATATAATTTAACTGTTAACTTACTACGAAATACTTAAATGCATTCGCACTAGATAAGAGCGTTCTTTCATGTGAGTAATACTAAAAAAGTCATCGAACATAGATAGTTCACCAAATAATTCTAATTGTTTCTTAAATAAGTTGGAATAAAAAGTAGGTATTGGTAAGCTATAAAAATGCTTCATAATTAAGTACTTTCATGGTTATATGTTGAAAAATGCATTTGTTGCCTTAGTTTTGCTCGTTAGCGTATATTACTGATTTCAAGAACGAAAGTCGATATGTTTATCTTTCTTCTGAAAATATGGCAGTGAATAATATTTATTTGAGAAGGAAGTGGTGAGAATTTTTTTTTTGAGTAGGGGTTGGATGACAAGGAAAATTAAGAATCCATGGTTAATTAGTTTCTTATTGGTTAGAAGCAAGGTATCGAGCTTTTGTTCGGCTAAGACTACTCAGATAGACAGAAATAAATGAACTCAAACACGAGCCAGGTATTCGTGGGGGTTAACTAGATGCGTCAACTTCGTCATCTGACGGTGATATGAAATTACCAAGCATATTTACTTTGTTTTAGGCAAAAATTAGACTGACGAAAGGTTTTATAAGCAATTCCACCCACTTTGCGCATTTAGAGACTCCCCAAACAATAAAATCTTTTCAAAGTTCATAAGGAAATAAAGGCCTTAGCTTAGTAGTTTAACACTGATCATAATATTTGCGGGTCGCGTAAAATTGTGACGACCACGGCCACTTCTCTTCTCGAGATGTGGAAGGTAAGTGAGTACAGCTACTGTTTTGTTTACCTCACTATATCGTGGCTCAAAATTATTACTAATTAGTATCTTCGATGGCATGTCTTAGTGAACTGATTTCTGGAATGACTTTTGAAAGACGAGATTCAAGACAAAAAGAGGATAAGAAAAATAAGAATTTGATTAAAAACCATCTATGGATTGCAAATTTAAAAGGTGACTCAATAGTTTTATGAACGTCAGAAAAGTTACTGCAACTGTTTGGAGGTATAAAGTATCGTAATATAGAGTGCACTCTTTCATTGAAAAAACAAATTCTTTTTTCTAACATAAACTTTCATATCTTTAACTCTCAGGGGCAAACCTTCTTTAGATAGGTTCGGGTTTCCTGAACCCGAGGCACCTTAATGATCTTTTTCTTTCCCAGTGATTTCTGCTATAAATACGAGTGACGCGCCCACGGGATACATTAGCGATCATTTCCTATTTCCCCCTTTCTTGCTTTTCAGTCGTTTCCCTCTTTTTCCCTAATTTTTCAAATTTTTTGATCCCAGTTACAACTTGTTTGGCACAACATAGTCTTATCTATCTCTTTTGCGCCCTTAAATGCTACAATCACTCACTTTAATGGCTGCTGAGAATTCGAAGAAATGAAAAACTTGTGGCTATTAGTACTGTTATTCCACTTCCAGTGTTTCTAAGTATATTTTGTTCTTAACTTTATATTTTTATCTCCATATTAAGCATTTTGTGAAGCACCTCTTTTTTGCAGATAACATAGCGAGTGTAGATAATGAGACCAATTCCTCATTCTTCTTGATCAATCCAATTCTACTAAGTTCAAATTCACTGAAACAAAAGTAGCAAAGAAAAAAATGACATAATTTTATTATTTTTTTGTGACCAGAACTTTTATTTTTATAAATGAGTCGATTGTGTAAAAACAGGAAAAAGAATCTGAATTTATGTTCTTCAGACTCCAGTTTCCCTAATTCTCTATCTGTTTGATGACATACTGAACCAGGCGATAAAAGAGAAAGAAATACGAGGAGAAAAAACAGAATATATATATATATATATATATATATATATATATATACATAAGCATAGCATTAAACAGAAGGAATGTAGACAATTAGTGCATGTTCCACAGCCATTAATGAAGATAATACTGCCATAACAGATCAATTGAAAAGTCCCCGGCCTACCATAGTAAAAACACATTTTTTTGACAAAATTAGTTCTTTTTTTATTCAACATAATTCCTTTCAAGATTGATACACTGATTATAGCGACCCTCCAACTTTTCGAAACCATTTTTGTAGTACGATTCGTCCTTTGCTTCAAAATAGGCCTCAGTTTCGGCGATCACCTCTTCATTCGACGAAAATTTCTTCCCAACGAGCATTCTTTTGAGATCTGAGAACAGTAAATAGTCGCTGGGGGCCAGATCTGAAGAATAGGGTGGATGAGGAAGCCATTCGAAGCCCAATTCATGGATTTTTGCCATCGTTTTCACTGACTTGTGACACGGTGCATTGTCTTGGTGAAACAGCACTTTCTTTTTCTTCAAATGCGGCCATTTTTCGGCGATTTCGTCCTTCAAACGGTCCAATAACGCTATGCAATAGTCGCTGTTGATAGTCCTTCCTTTTTCAAGGTAGTGAATGAAAAATTATTCCATGCGCATCCCAAAATAGGAACGCCATAACCTTGCCAGCCGACTGTTGAGTTTTCCCACGCATTGGAGCGGGTTCATCGCGTGCAGTCCACTCGGATGACTGTCGATTGGACTTCGGAGTGAAATGATGGAGCCATGTTTCATCCATTGTCACATATCGACGCAAAAACTCGGGTTTATTACGCTTGATCATCTTCAAACACTGCTCCGACTCATCAACTCGTCGTTGTTTTTGGTCAAAAGTGAGCTCGCGCGGCACCCACTTTGCACAGAGCTTTCTCATACCCAAATATTCGTGAATGATATGATGTACACGTTCAGTTGATATCTTTAGAGTGTCTGCTATTTCATTCAATTTCAATTTACGGTCATTCAAAATCATTTTGTTTATTTTTTAATGTTTTCGTCGGTAACAACCTCTTTTGGGCGTTCACCGTCTTCGGTGCTCATTTCACCACGTCTAAACTTAGCATACCAATCCTTGATGGTTGATTTTCCTGGGGCAGTGTCCGGAAACTCGGCATCATCCAAGTTTTTGCTTCAACTGTATTTTTTCCCTTCAAAAATCAATATTTTATCAACACGCGAAATTCCTTTTTATCCATTTTTTTCACAATAACAAAAGTTGCTTCACTCAAAATGCTATAATTCACAAACTAATGATCCGACAGCTGTCAAATTTATACATGCATCTTTTGAGGGTTATGGCTAACTAAAGAACATATGAATTTAATTCTAGTAGCGCCATCTATGTGTCAGGCCGGGGTTATCCACCTCCAGAATGACGCAAGAACGAGGATTATATGATCAGGGGAAGGGCCCGACCTTAAATGTACCGTAACTATAGAACACTCCTCCCAACCTCCCAACTGATCTAACACATATAGGTCCTGACGACGAACAACTGCCTCTACACGCATCATCCTAACCTTAAAACCTGTACAGAAAAGTAGAATGAGTACATTGATATTCTTTACAATGATATCTAAGGAAAGATAAAAAGGAACCTAAGATGACCTCAATCCCTTTCTGACTCCAGCCTACAATAGGAATGCTGACTCATGAGGTTTGCAGAAACGCCTCCATTTCAGTTATGGCACTGGCAACAAAAATGTAGAATATACCTTAATGTCAACCAAAATCTATTGAAAACAATAGTAAATCAAAATATCTATTAGTAGGAACTCCAATGTAATTTCCCACCTGGGATGTGAAATCAATCTAAGACCTGGCGTAATTTCACTGTCCTTTGTGTTCATGTTTGAGGATTTAATCAGTAATCAGAATAATACAACAGTTTATGAAAATATGACATCAAACAGCACCACATTTGTTATCTCAGAAAATCAACACATACCCGCCTTCACATTCTTCTTAGATTTAAGAATGAACGTTGTATGAGAATAAAAATGTAAATGTTAGAAAGAGAAAGCAAATTCCATAACCTGTTTATTTGATTTGCTCTGACTGTCAAGAGGTCCACTGAAATATAGACAAACAAGCACTGAGATTTAAATAACGAGGATAAAGACTGGAGCTGACCAAGATCCATTCACACCTCCACAATAGAGGAGATAAAGAGAGAAATCTGAGGCTGGTTTACAGAACCTAATCCAATGGGAATCTTTGTTTTGTACCATGAGAAACACCCCATATAAATGTCAGAAAGCACAAAGTAAAAATCCCTCTCACAAGAAGGTGGGGAAAAATAGGAGAAATATATCAGAGACTCTCAGTTTGAGCTCACAAGCACGGAATAAAATACCTGTAGAAAAAGACGACCAAGATTACACTGATAATCAAGATTCCTGTACTTTATCGAAAGAGAAGTCCAGAGGATGGGCATTTTGATATCAACAGGAATCAAAGAGAGCAGTCTCTTCTATGCATTTTGGCTATCTTATGTGAATAAAGTCGAACCTGCACTCTTGCCGTGAAGCATAACTGGCCCCACGTCTGATGCCAGATAATGCTGGAAGCCTTGATAACCAAACAAACATGCTCCCCAGAGATTCGCCCTTGAAGAAAAGAATACAACTCTTTAAAACTCCGTTAAAATTGAAAATAAAAATTCCATAGATCCTGCTATGATTATGCAACTACTATATCGACTGATTGATTTGGTGGATATAGACAACCACTAAATCGCCATTCTGAATTGGAAACTGCATTCTAAATCATGAAGTTCACGCCACAATCATAGAGAAATATCCATGCCTGCATCTTCCGAAATTAGTGACCAAAACACCCCATTTATCCATATGCAGATATCTTTACTGACAAAACGATTGAGATCCAGAGAAGAGGAATATTTTCATCAAATACATCGCAAAACAAGTTAGATATGTCGAAGATTTATATTATGCTCTGGTGCTAACCTGAATCAGCAACGACCATTTGATTCCATATTAAATCAAACCTTGAAAATCATTATTGAAGCCTATACGGTATAGGTCGTTCTGTTCGATTCTTCCTGAAACTCAAAAACTATAAAGCAAATATGACCTAAGAGACATTCTTGCTAAAACCACATGCATTAATCATTAATTGTTCAATGTAAATAACGGCGCTGAGAACGTGATCTGGAATAAGAATCAAAACAACTATGATCGATGAAAATATGACTCAATTGTTCTAATCTTTAAGGAAGGAGAATTGTCCAGCTGGAACAACCTATAATCCACGTAAATGCATCATGCAACAATCATCTTTGATCTCTTTAAAAGCCATTAATCTGCCCAGACCCACTAAGCTCTCCTGAACTCCTGACCATAAAAATGCCTGATCTTGAACTAAAACATGCAATATCTCCCGAGATCCTACGCCAAAAGGTTCATGTAGAAGACCAAAACGCCCACTCCCCATTCTTCAAGACACATGACTAAAAAGCAGTGGAAACCATACGAATTGCAGAGAGTCATCGCCAACGATGTTTCCTGGTACAGGCCTAAAGCTTGATACATTTGCACCCATTGAAACCGAGAAACTCAGAACTCAGACCTCCACTCCTATCGCTACAAATGAAGTGAGAACCTCCCAAGAAAAAGAAAACTGAACATCGCAGTTCCATTAAACCTGATATCCCCAAATTGCTGATTCTGTCAAAAATAAAGTTCTGAAACGATAGAGAAAAATGAAAAATGTAATAAACTCCATTCTGAAATATGTTAATGGTCTGATTCCAACCCCTGTAAGTAGTGCCTTCAGCTATGATAACTTTTTCCTTCTTTTAAAGCAGCACCTCTGTTCCAAGGGAATCTCTTCTATTGAACTCCTTCCCAACTTTGAGGCTTCCTGCTGTCAAATTGGGAGAAGACGATGAAACAAAGCAACTACACAAAAGAACGTCTGAGCGACATTCTTTAGCTGACGTCACACGGGAGTCGAGCTGAGCTGAGATAGGCTGGGATCATACTGAATTCCCATCGGAAAAGACACATTGCCGCTTCTGCTGGCAGATGCTAAACGGATTTTCCGACTACTACTGGGAACAAAAGAAACAGCCAAGAACAGGATAGTATATTTAAAAATAAATGCCACCTTTTGCATCATTTAATCTATTAAAGGTGAATACATTTGATGCTCGCATAGAATTGAAATGTTGAAGTATTACATAATGTAATTTAAACTAATGGAGTATTTAGAATGTAGAAATGGAATATGTGCAAAATGGTAAATTATGGGTCCAGTGCAAGTGAGCACTACAGTTTAAGTCTTGAGGTTAATTTCTAAGCAAAGAGAGATGAATTTTATTTACAACAACACGGAAAAAGTTAAAAGTAGCTGCAGTGATATATCGAACGGATCTATCAACAACCTCGAGGACAAGGTTATCATCAATGTTTGTCCCAGCTCACGAGGACAGCAGGCTAACCAAGGATTATTTGATTCATAAGTTTATCTTTGGGGATGGATAAGAACGAAATATAATGAGCTGATCTCCGTTAGGCTCAATGCCTTTTTATCCTGTTTTCCTACTGTTTTATGGTCTTACATGAGCCAGATATTTGAACCTATAACTGCAAGTAGCAACCAAATACAGGCCAACTGAAAAGTCCTTA
>BMAW01064846.1:338412-362906 GCA_019974015.1 Nephila pilipes | reverse complement strand
TCAAGATTATTTTTTTATACTTGGCTCATCTCAAATTTTTTTTAACCAACTCCCTCTCCTCATTTCAGTATTCACTTAATTTTTTTCTAAGGGTATAATCATGTCACAAAGTTTATGAGAATAATACTCAAACAATAGATGATCGGAAAATTGTAATTACTCAATGATTACAAAAAATTCATTTTCAGCATCTTGATATGCTTTTCTCAAAATATGCAAAAACAAGTTCAACAACGCCTCTTATATAGGGGAAAACATTTTAAACTTTTTATGTAAATCTTAAATATTAAAGATTTTTAGATGTAATACTTTTTATCATTAGCATAAAAATTTATCATAGCGGATTCATGTTTTATTAAGTTTGTTGTTTTTGTTTAATAAACTTACGAATCGTCAGTACAGGAACGTTAAGGACACCACACTGTAATATTAATTATTAATAACCACTATAATATAATAATATTAGCATATCATTGAGCCATTTGAGTTCTCTTACGAAGCCATTCTTTTATCATCCGTAGATAATATATATTATTCTGATCTACGTCAGCATCAAAATCAAAATACATCATACAGCCGGATTAATTGAGAGGCCATGGTCTCGAGCTAGTGGGCGGCGTTATTTCTGTCGAATTATGGTTCAAGCGCTGATGCTATTAAAATCCAATTGTGTAGAGGATCTGTAGCTAGTTGATTTCATTATCTCTAAGTCCTCGCGTTAGGATGGTTATAAAATTTGTAGAGGGTTACCAGATTATTGTCATCCTCCTCAATTGACGTTGGTTCGAATACCGCGATTTGTCGCCAATAGCCTCCATGATTCTTCTAAGATCAACTTTAAAAAATTATATCTGAACGTACATGTCTAACCAAAAAATAGGATTGTCTCGAGTGTAACATGAAATTTTTTAGTTCCACTATGCTTGACGCAAATATAGAGGGTGAGATACAAATTCAAATGTCTAGTCATCTGACAGTGGATTAAAATAACGAGGTTTGTTACCAATAGCTTTCGCGTTGCTTCTAAGAGTGAAGTTAAGAAACTACCAATCAGAATATATCATGTGATACCGAAAGTCGGATTGGCTGGAATGTAGTAACGAATCTTTTGATATGACTTGGAATGGCATGGATGTGGAGCGTGGACTCCCAGCTCAAGATTCGACTTCGCCACCAGATCATGGTTCAAAATAGTTAGGATTTCTGTCTCTGGTTGGCATACCTTATGTCGGGCAAAAATAGGCATTCAAGATGGATTCAATCATACTATAATAATTGTGAATATAATGACAAGTATTTGTTTTCTTTCTTTGGATCAGAGTCAGCGTTCACAGTTTCAATGAAATCAAAATCAAAAATTTTGAATTCATTCAAATTACATATAAAATTAATTACTTAAAATTAATTAATTTATTAATTGCTTGGTTTGGAATCGCTGTTATCGAAAGATTCCGTAAATTTAAGCCAAAGTCGAATAAGGAGGAATTCCCCCGAGTATTACCTTGTTTTCCAAAATTCCATTACACGTGAGGACTTAAAGGTTTCATTTAATTATATATGCAGAAACTTTATTATTCTCTACGGTGCATCTTTGTTTGAACCAGGATTACTGTTTGTTCTAATATTTGAATATTGCTGGTCGCAAAGTTCGCGATTATGGCTACTCGACAATTGTGTTTGAATGTCTAGCGAATTTCGCTTAGCGGGCCTGGTGCACGTTAAATCTGTCGAAGTCCCAAATCCTCACGTTTGTGCGATGAAAAAGCTTAGAATTGGAGGTCGTAACTCAGGTGTAGTCCTACTCACTTAACGGAGGCTAAAAATTACGATGTTCATGGCCAATAGCTCTTGTGCTGCTTGTAAATGTAATGTTAATAAACAATCAATCAGTCCTTTCGAGTTTGAAGAATTTTTCTTATGAATTATTTAGCTGGATTGATTGAATTGTTTTATCTGATATAGAGAAACAAAGGCATATCGCCTGTTCAACACAAATAGGCACAATTTTTTTTTTAAATACCGGTAGATTAGCTTAATTAGCGTTCATGCGATACAAAAATTTCGAAACCTGCCTGGTCGAACAATTCTAATCCATGAAAAATTGATTTGTAGATCAGTAGGAAAATTTTAATTTAATGAAATTTGAGAGAAAAGGGATTTAAAGGGGGGATGAATGATTTAACTTGCTATCTTGATTTCATTTCCTTCATCTTTTAAACCATCTATCAGAGCGTCGTTTTTTTTTTCCTGCTGAGGCCTTGATTTTGTTTAAAATATATATGAAATAATATGAGAAAATTGATTGCATCATATAGATTATATAGTGTTAGTTTTGGAGTACTATTTCTGTTTGAGAAGTTTTCCTCTGTCTCCTTCCATTCAAGTTTCTGTTTACGTCATGTGTTGTCATCTGTGCAGAGGAATCTTCATCACTCTCTACATAAGAGTAGAATTTTTTCTTTTTTATTTCATTGCTATTGAAAACGTGATCTGTTTTTTTTTTTATTTTTACTTCTAATTGATTTTGGAAATTCAGTATAGCTTGGGAATCCTTGAAAGGAAGCTACATATCTATGTTCTTGTGTTTTTGCACGTATATTAAACAACAGACTTGTAAATATCAATTAGAAAAAAATTATTGTGATTAAGTTAAAATGATTAAATTTATTACATTTGTAACATTGGGTAACTCCAATGCTACAATAAGAAATTAATTTCTTCTATTCATCACCGGTCTATTTCTGGAACGATTTCAGTCGTAAGTCTTCCATCTGAACTAGAGACTGCCAATAACGTCAGTACAAAAGTTCCAAATTACACTCAATACAACAAAGAATGTATATTAATTGCAAGAAATGGCTGTAAATTAATATCGTTCAAAAGGTCTTTCAATAATGAAAGACTTTCTTTCCTAGGAGGGTGGTGACCGCGGTAGTCTAGTGGTCATGGGCGCGGACTCACATACGGGGTTTCTTGTAAACTCGTGCATTCGAGCCTTGATGCCACTAAAGACCCATCGTGTAGCCGGGGCTGATGCACGTTAAATCTGTCGAGGCTCAAAGTCATTCCATTGGTGTGGAACTTAGGAGAGGGAGGTGGTACCTCAGGTGTCGTCCTCGTTACTTGACCGAGGCTCAAAATTACAAGGTTCGTCAAGATTAGCTCTCTTGTTGCTTCTGGTGTAACGTTAACAAAATCTAAATGACATTAAATACAACAAGGGATGTATACCAATTGCAGTAACGGCTCGAAAATGTTATCACTCAGAAAGTCCTTCAACAATTAAAGACTTTCCTTCCTAAGAGGTTGCCTATTGCGCATGCGTTAAATAGATTCACCTTCTGAGCTGCAGAGTGACGATGACGTCTTTTTAAACAATATGTAAAATTAAAGAGACCGTTAAATTCCGTTACGTAAAATTAAAGAGACAGTGTTCCCCATTAACTAGAACTCAGTTTCAAAGCATTCCCGTGGTGTGATGCGGGAATCAAAAAAGGGAAGAAATAGCTCAAGTGTCTTCTACATTATTTGACCTTGATTCATAATTAAGAGATTTGCCACCAATAACTTTCGTGAATTTCTCAGAACTATATTTATTCACACAAGCCAAACAATTGATTTTCCCAAATCACTTCCTTATCCAGACATATTGATCCGTTATATGACAGAAAACAACTGATAAGCTCTAAATCAGTAGTGTTCCAAATGCATTGAATTGATTTCCATTGTGATACTATTTTTTGAATAATATACAAACGTCTTCGACAAGAAACAATGAGCTGATTTTATATAAAATTTATATATAAACCTCACTTTTAAAAAGTTAATAGCAATGGTAGAAATATTTTAACACTGATATATAATTAATTATAGCTGTCTATTAGAAAATATAATTTATACTAGTTATCATAAATTAAGGCAAAATCATAAAAATGACAATAACTCAAAGGTTATGAGTTTAACTTATACACATTATACAACATATTGAAAGGTATAAAATAACATGAAAAGAAAAACCCTGACAATTATGGTGTTATAGAAATCAGCATATGTATACAATGAACAAATCGGATGACTCAGTTTGGAAAACGAAAAGTACCTTTAATATGGGGTATGATTCCCCCGAGAAGCAATACAGCACATACAGCAATGTGTGATGCTCTGAATTATGCGGTATATTAATTATGTAGGATGTGTGAATCATTGCTCTTCCGAGGAAGTTAAAAACGGGGTTAGGGTCCCTGAAGAGTGTTTGAAAGCAGCTACACGTCGTTCTAGAGCGTCCGAAACATGCTCGATAGGGTTAAAATCGGTGATCGAGCTGGCCACTGCATGCGGTGAATTGTTTCCTGCTCAAGATAAGCATCCTCAATGCGAGTCCTGTGTGGTCTCGCATAATCATCTGTAGCACTAAAGCATCACCTATGGCCCCGGCATAAGGGCATCCTTAAACATCTAGGATGCTATCTCTATAGGTGTGAGCATTAACATTTCCACGAGAAAAGACATATAGGTCTGTGCGTCCACCGAAAGAGATAGCATCCCAAACACAGACACTGCCTGATCCGTATGCATCTCTTTTACTGATGTGTGATGGATGAAATCGAGTTCCAGATTCTCTCCAAAGGAAAATACCCCTACTTACGCTTTGGAGAGTAAATCTGAACACATCTGTAAAGAGAACAGTCCTCTATCGATCACGTGTCCAGTGGACATGTTGACGTGCCCACTGCAAACGTTTTCCGCTTATGGCGTGACGTGAGCCGGACGCAAGTGGCTCGTATAAAGACCACGTTCGTGAAGCCTTCGACGCACGGTTGACCTTGATAGCAACCTTCCGGAGCTTGGAGTGAAAGGGGATCTGAGTTCAGCCTGAGTTGAAGCTCTATTCCTTCGTGGGCATAATGACAAATACTGGTCATCGGCACACGTGGTAGCGCGTGACCATCCTTGGCTGAACCTCCTGGATGCCGAATCCATGGTTAGAAATTGTTGCCAAAGTCTATGAATCACAGATGGACTCACATTCAGCCATCTAGCTACTTCTATCTGACTTTGTCCTGCATCTAGTCTCCCAACAACTCGCCATCGCAGTTTTTCGGTCAAATGATGCCTGGAGGACATTGTAACAATTCCGCTATACCAGATTTCTAATCTCAGACACGCAGCGACAATTGCCTCCTTGCTCTGAGACATCCATTTTTATGCTATTCGCAAATGACGCATTCCGACTGCAGAATCACTAATTTGCATAATGTAATAATATCATTCAGTTCCTTTTACTTACCAACATATTCAAATTTCATTGAAATCGGCTTTTTTTTGGACGAGTTATCGCTATTTTTGTGATTTTTCCTTAATTTATGAAAACCAGTGTATATGCATAAATAGTTAATGCATGAATAATTTCGAGTAATAATCCATCGTAATATTTACGTGTGTTTCAGTCGTGTGCTTACCGTTATCATAAAATTCATTATCATAAAATTATCCATTATCCGTGTGCTAAATCCATTATCATAAAATTCATTGCATTTATATCCTTAAAAATCTATATAGTATTCGTAATAATCCTCATAACATTCTATAAACTAAACATTATAATTTCCATATTAGAATTTTATAAAATTTTAATTTCATAATTAAGATCTCTCTCAAGTTTTCAAAAAATATTGTGCGATACTTGATATTTATGAGTGTTTCTTAAACATAATTATGTTTCTGGTATAGAAAGTAACCTCACTTTACGACAGGAAAAGTTCGAAACAGTAATCAACAAAAGTTCTAAATAAAGTTTTGCAAAGAAAAGATTTAGCCACCCAAGGTGCGCTTTTTTTATAATAATTATTAAATTACTCAATTAGATATAAGAATTAAATTAAACAATGAAGTATCGAGAAATGGACAATAGTAAACTTTTTCGATATCAAAATTAAAGAAAAAGATAAATTATAAAATAGAATATATTTAAGCTAATTGTATTAAAATTAAAGCAATCAATAAAAAAATTGAAAAATGATTTGGCACGATGAAAGTGATCTACCTAGAACAATAGCCCCTTAAGCGGCTAATAATGAGAAAAATATCAACCTCTAATACATAAAGTAAAATGTGAGGTAAGTGACCCAGAATCTTTTCATAATTCTGAGAAAAAGTTCATATTTTGAGAAAATCGCAAATACAAATGTTTTTCTCTACGGCATTGCAAATTTGATAACAATTTTAAAATTCAAATTTTGACTGTTTTATTTATCAGATTCGTATAAATATAAATCTACGGATTCAGTGAAGTGTATTATATTTTTAACAACAAAATTAGAAAATGAAGCATTTTAATGTAAGTTATGCTTATATTTTTGAATTATTAAATAAACTCTGTCAAAAAGCGTTACGGATTCCGTAGAAATATTTTATGAATACAAAAATATCTTATACCGAAAATAAGTTTACAATTTTGTTTGCAGTTTTTCCTCGATTAATTATCTGCAAGCATTAGAAATATAATAACTCAAAAGGCTTTTATACATTTGATTAAAAAAGTCATATTCAAATTTTCGATTCTGTACAAATTTTTGACTTATAAAATTATGGAAGTTTAAATATAGTGAATTACGAAGTCTATTGCCAATAACCCTCCTATTGCTTCTCAGTGTGACGTTAATAAAACAATCAAATCTCAAATCAAATGTAGAGAAATAATATGATTAACTTACGCAACTTCACTACGCATCTAAAATAGATACTCACCATTTCTTAATTTTGAGAACAAATCAAATACAGATATTTTTCACTAAGACATGGTACGTTTTTTATGATTTTAAAATTAAAATTTCTAGTGTTCTATTTATCGAATGCTGATATATAATACATCTATGAAAACAGTGGTGTGCCTTCTATTTTATAACAATAAAATAAAATAAACAATAAATGAGATAAATTGAGTATATCAAGGTGTTAAGGTGACTAGGACTTCAAAAGACTTAAAATTTTGTTGTTAAGAAATATATGGCTGATAAGAAATTTTATATATGTATTATTTAATCAAAATTTGATAAATAAAAAGTCAAAAATTGAATTTTTAAAAATATAAGCGAACGTGTCTTAACATATAGAAAATTTTATCTGCATTTGCACTTTTCTTAAAATATATTTTTTGGGATTCTGATACACTTCCACCAAAATCTACTTTACCTAAAGTACTTTTAGTTTTCAAATTATAAAATGAGATTGCTTTTCAATAGAGAACTCTCTTAATTTTTTTGCAATAAACATTCACAAATTTTAGATATTTCACAATATTTGTAAAAAAATTAACCAATATTTGAATCATAAAATTTGAATATTTTCAAATTTTATAAAATTTGAATTCTGAAATCATAATTATATTCAGTCTATATATATATAGTATTATATTTATAAATACTCTCAAAATTTCTTAAAGTTATAAAGGTAATCTTATTTTTACGCAAGATGTACGAATGTGTAAGTACTCGATTTGCGAATGTAAGTTCAACTATTCATATTAATCGCTCGCACATAATTATTTATATAAAAATGTGATTTTCTTTGCATAAACAGAAATATAAATATACAAATATATCAAAGATAAAATGTTATTTCCATTACTTTTAATTTAAGTAAGTGAGGATTATTTCAATGGCATAAAATAAGCTTCTTTTTCTTGTCGAAGACTTCTCATTTACCTTACCAAAATTGTTTTGATTTCTATCTCCTGGCAAACGCTTGGTAATGTTTTTGTACTCTCTTCTGTTTAGTACTCGTGAATCATCAGTTGGTTGTGAAACTAACTCAATACACAATTTCCAAAAGCAATTATATCTCCTCCCAACAACTGTTCCATCACATTCTTCTTGTTTCGACTGAAGCAATAACACTCAAAACGAAATAGCTATTATTCCATGCTTTTATTATCACTCCTTTTTACTTTTTCCGTACGTTGCCGTTACTCCTCGTTAAACTTTACAACTTCGCCAAGTTTTGTAGTTCGGGGAGGACGTGGGGGGAGAGCTCTTGCGGAGTAGAACTGGAAGGGGGTAGTGACAGCCTCGAATTGTTAACTGCCTCCCTAGACAAATAAAGATTGCTCGGTCATCGATTACCAATAGCTGCTCTTTCAGTGATCGTTGAGAAAACACAACAACAGTGCCCCTTCAGAAAAGTAGTTACAGGGGCACTTTGTTGGTGTAGCCCTGGGGCAACTTATTCCCCACCCTATAGCTCGAAAGAACAGCCCTGGCAATTGATTTCGCGGCTTTCGTTACTTATCCGTAAAATTCTCGCTCTGTCAAGCCCTTTTCAATTCACACTGCGTAAACCAGTGGATTTGTGCTTTCTTGACTCTTGATTGTTGAAATTGATTTCGTTATTTGAATAATTTTCTGTGAAGAGACATAGGATGAAAACGATTCAGACATAAAAATGATTGAGTAACCAAGTAAGTGCTAACCCATTAGCTGTAAGAAGCTATAATTTACTTAAGGAGAGATTTATCAAGATGAGCATCGATATATTAAAAACTAATTTTAAGTTAGAAAAAATTCTAATTCACGGGATTATATACGATGCTTAAAATCCCAATTGACAGTATTCTTATTAAAGGAATTAAAGTCAATTAATAGACGAAACAAAAATATTTTAAAAAAGTGTAATGTTTAAATCTACTTTTTCTTAAAAAAGACTAGATAAAAAAAACTGTTTTAAAGTGGACAATTAAACAATAACGATATACTCAGGATTTGAAGACTGAATATTCAAATCATGTCTGAGTCAACGATTTAAAATATTTATATCAGAGCCAATATGTTGCAGTAGAATCCTGGAAAAGAAAAAAAAAACTTAGATATTTATTTTTACATATATTCAAAATATTAATAATAAGAGACATCAGATTATTTGTCAGATGCGTGCCGTAACTCTTTCCTCTTCTGAATCCGAGTTTTAACTTCGCGATCTATTGCTACATCGCGTGGAGTTGCAACCTCTTTGACCTTCGAGAAGTGTTACAAGCTCTCTGGTTAAATTTAATGCGATTTAATTTTATTTATGTAACTATAAAGTAATGCAACCGGGAGGAAGGTAGATTTTTTTTTAAATACTGAGAGGCTATTAAATAAATAGCATAATTAGCGGTTACTCACTATACAAACCAATGCTTCAGGCTAACACGTTCTGATTCCATTAAAGATTCGTCCTATAGTGTACTTGATGCATATTAAATACGTAGAAGTTTCAAATCATTACGTTGGCAAAAGAAACGTTGATAGTTTAGAGTAGGGTGCTAGTTCAAGTACGAATATTGTTCTCTCCTCCGAGGTTTATTTTCTGTAAGAAAGTACGGAAATAATGACTCCGAGGTATACTGGTGATCTTTATCTTTCTTTTAATTTTTTTTCGTTTAATCTTTTTCTCTTTGTTGCCTTTATTAAACAAGGGCAGTGATACACTCACGATCCTTCTCTATTTTCTGCCCTCCTTCTCGTTTAAATTTTTCTTCTTGTCTGAATTCTATCTCTCCAAGATCGCAGCTATGTTTTGTCACGCATTGTTCTTGTACCATAAAACTCTACTTTCATTCACTAAGGTGTTCTTCTATCCGCTTAATATATTTCAAATTTATGAAGTCTATCGGCCTCAAAAACTCTTATTTTAAAATTCTTATAACTTTTAAAACAGTTCTGGTCCAGCGCCAACTGGCAAACAAACGCCTATAGATGTAACTTTGTCGTGGGGTTGTTCCAACCGGAAAAATAACTAATATAAATAAACCACCCTTGAAACTCGTTCTTCGCGGAATTAAATGGCTAGTACACTTTACTATTTTCCAAAGTGGGGACCCTTTAGGTGAACTACAAGTTTACGAAGTTACGATCCCAACATAATTTTGAACCCGTGTCCTCACATTGTTAGTGACAAAGAAAATCTGAGATTAAAATAAAATAATTTAATTTTTTTCAATACTTTCATACTTATATATATATATATATATATATATATATATATATATATAAGCCTGAAATTATTGAAATATATACATAAGTATGAAATTGTTGAAATATATAACATATATAAGTATGAAATTATTGAATATATATATAATTTTAACAGATTTTAAAATAACATGAACAATTATATGTAACAATAGATCTGAAGCAATCTTAAGACTTCAGAAGCTTAAATAAGTGGTTTAGTGAGATCGAAAACCTATTAAAGTTTACTTTGTTAGAAAGTGTAAATTTTTCTGTCACTACGCAGCTCCAATTTGACTCGAATGAAACTGAACAGAACTCTCTGCCATTACTTTTGAATAGATATGTGGTTCCCTGAGTATAATTTTAGAAACAGTATTAGGAATTTTTAATAACTCCTAAAAAACTTTCAGAGATATTTCCTTTTGTCACATAAGTAAATTAGGAGCTTGTAATATACTTTTATGCAATATTTTGTTTCATGAATTTTTTCATTTATTAAAGTTTTTCCGCTGCCTGTTTCTGCCCATCAAAAAGTTTCACTAAACACAGCATTACTTCTCGTAACAAATTTTTACCGCGATCAGATGATGAAGCTGACACCTCAACTGGCACTCAACAACAACAACGTAAGGACTTTGAGACTTGACAGTCTATGATAGCAAAGTGGTCAGGATCATAATCTTATGGTTAGTATTGCTTCAGTCGAAATCTATTTTCATATCGTGATGAGATTAAAACGCGTCGATTACTGTAAAAGGATATTGGTGCACTTTAAAAGAAATCATGTCTCAATGTCCACACATTGGGGTGGCATGGAAGCTTGAAGCGTAGGAAAGTAGCTCAGGGGTCATCCTCAACAGCTGTCCATGGTTCAAAATTACGAACTCCGTTGCCAATAACTATCATTTTGGCCCTAAGCGTGACATTGATAGAAAATCAATCAATCGACTGAGCCTTGACAGATTAGATGAACATCATTCTCTTTACATAATGGGTCTCTATTTGGATCAAGATTCGAACATGGGGATCAATTGAAACATTACCGCTGCACGTCAAATCGAGGTACGCCTTAAAAACGAGGTATGGATATTTGAAAATATACCTGTAGGAGTCATTACTGATATTTGACTGAGAATGAAATTAAAAATCCATTGCCAACCGCATATGGTACTGCCACAGAGTGAAAACTAGTCATACTCAAGTCATTCACCATATCAAACTAGGGAATAAAACAGGAAAATTGACGCACATCTATTTGAATCAAGAGAAAATGTGCCGGACGTCTGTTCAAATTTCTTTTGCTATAACTGTCATCTAATCAAATGTTTCAGTTAAGTATTTTGAAAGACATATGTACGAGCGAGTATCGAAATTTTTTTTTAAATATTAACCTACATATCTGGATAAAAATTACTCTTCAATTTAACAAATTCGTATGTACATATGGTTGTAAATTACAGCTATTCATGTTGATTTGTTTGGTTCCTAGAAGCCGTAGATTGAAGTAACCCGTAGTATTGTGATATTTTAATTATTATCATGGACTATCATAAGGTTTTAATTGTTCTAAAAATAATAGAGGTAACAAAAAATCAAAACAATTAATCTTCCAGCATGTATTAGATCTCTTTGAAATTCTTTTATATATAATTATATATATAATTATATATATATATATATATATAATATATATATATATATATATATATATATATTATATATATATATACATATATATATAATATATATATATATATATATATATATATATATATATATATATATATATATATATATATATATATATATATATAAACTCTTTACAATTTTTATATTTACTTCTTTATGTAACTTTAAAATTACATTTTGATAGTGGTTGTTGTGATCATAATTTCCTCAAAAGAGTTCAATTTTTTTGCAAATTTATTGAAATGAGAAATGGTTTGCACGAGTGTATCACAAAGCAAGACAAATTACGATAACATAAACGAGTAGACTAGCAAAGCAGAATCAGAATAAATAAAGAGCTAAAGAGAGCGATTAACGGCAAGCATGAGTTTCTTACCCCAGAAAACAGGGAAGTTTCGAAATTCTGCTAAGTTACAATTCATAGAAGATAAGCGAAATCATTTGTAAAGTGAAGGTGATAGTTGTAGTTAAGAAGTATATGAAGGTTTGTAGGAATTTGTCGAAAAAGAGAAAGAATGCTTAAAAAAAGAATATAAAAAGGCTATACCGCAAGCTCATAGCATTCATTATATATGTATATATGAATGCGTTGAGCATATATATATTGGGTGAAATTTGTTTCTTCTGCAATCAAAATCTGGTTTTTTTTTTATCTGTGGTACATTTAAATATTTATACGGGACAAAAAGCATGTCACTTTTGTGGGGAATTTCTGCATCTCTGCTTCGAAAGGGAGTTTTACAGTTTGTAAGTGAGATAGTCTTTTGTGAAGAAACAGAATATATGTTTGTCTTTATATAAAAAGGAACGTTACATGTTCAAGACACTCTCATCTGAAACAGCGCATCGTTCCACAACTACTCATTCCATTTATTTCATTAATATCTTTTTAAGTATTATGAATGGAACTTGTGAGCAGCATCAAAAAGTTCATCGAAACAGTCGGAAAAACCATTCTTCTGCTGTATTTATGGCCCCATTATACTTTATAGAGTTACTATAAAGCAAAAGACTACGCAATACTATGTTGCGAGTTTTTTTTTTTTTTTTTTACTATCCATTCTATTTTTGGGCTTTTCTATTCAATAACAAAAACAATATTTTTTTTTACCACAAGATGGCCCGATTTATTTAATGATTCTAGATTTGATAAAAAAAAAGTAATGCAATTTTTTATTCATTGTTCTACCACAGTACTAAGTAAGGCCATCAAAACCAAAGCCAATTACTTGACATCAGAAAACAAATAATGCGGTTACTTCAGTAGGGTTATAAAACATTGCTGGTTACAGAAATGAAAACCTTTCTTCCTTCGAATTATTTATCATCATTCTTTTCGCTATCTTTTTTCTAAAAATGTCAAAAGATAATGGACATTTACTTGAAGCTCTATTACTTTTGAGTCTTTTTCTTTGACAGTTGGATTTATGTGAGTTTCATTATCAGAATGAAGTATCACAGAACTCTTTGTAGGAGATAGACGGGTTTTACTCCAATGAAAGAAACGGAAGATAAATATCTGAAATAAACAAATAGACAATTATGGTAGAGAATTGAGTGCATTGAAAATAATTCTTAGCGCTCCCACACTAGAATTTCTTGACAATGTTGCAGAAGAATAAAGCGATCGGCCTTAAAATTGTGTAAACGGGCAGCGACCGCTTAGTTTTCACGGTCGTGAATTTGCGGTCACCAATTCCAGAGGAGAGAGATGTACCAGCTCAGGTGTCGTCCTCGTCACTTGACAGAGGTTCCAACTTACGAAATCTGTATTCAATAGCCCTCGTGGCCGCTGTTGCCTAGTGGTCATGGCTTCGGATTCGTGGTTCGACGTTTTTCGTGCAGTCGTGGGTTCGATCCATGGCTGCCAAAGACCCGCTGTGTAGCCGGGGCTGATGCACGCTGAATCTGTCCGGGTTTCAAAGTCCTCCCGTTGGCGTGGTGTGGAAGTTAGGAGAGGAAGGTGCCAGCTCAGATGTCTTCCTCGTCACTTGACCGAGGTTCAAAATTACGAGGCCCATCACCAATAGCCCTCGTGTTGCTTCTAGTGCAACTTTAATAAAAAAATCTAAACTAAAAACTCAATAGCCCTCGTGTTGTTTCTGTTGTGATGTTATTAATACCAAACAATCATTCAATCATGAATTCACGACTGGTGTTGTTTCACTGAGCCGAGCCATGAGTTCAAGTCCTGATGCCACTAAAGACCCAATGTAAAGTGAGCAAATGCTCCTTAAATATGCTGAGACTCCACATTCTCTTGAAGGCAAAGTGCAGTAGTGTTAAAAGGGAGGCACCAACTCAGGTGTTACTTGTCTGAGACTCATCATTACGAGGTCTGTTGTAAAAATCTCTCGTGTTGCTTCTAAGTGCCTCGTTAATAAAAAAAAATCAATAAAATTACTTATATAATTGTACAATAATGTACTTATGGAAAAATTTCAATCAAAAAAGTTATAAATAATTAATTTTTAAACAGGTATTTAAAAAATTTGGTGTATTTTTAAAAATTTGTACATAATATCTGATCCTTTGTAATATCTTCAGAAAGCCTTTTTTTTGCATTTTAAATCTTTTCGTAACTTTATTTTTTCCTAAATTAAATACATTTTTTTCGCAGAAACAATACCTTGATTTCTCCCCCGTCTTCATATTTTTTGTCATGTGGTATCATTTTTATTTAAATATGTGTGTTTTTTCAAGATATATTTAACTATATAAAAAAAATCAACTTCGTATATTTAATACAAATATATAACTTAGCTTCATATATCTGTTTCACAAAGGAAAAAAAAGGATGTTTTCTTAGACTAAATACAGCGATCATTACAAAAGTCGCAAAATCAAAAATAAATTAATGGAAAAAAATGATTAAATCTGATTTTGTTATAAAGTACTTAATTCTTATATTTAAGGCTCCATTTGAAAAAAATGCAATTTTTAAATTTTTAAATTTAATTTTTAATAATGTGTGTGATTGTAAGGACTGAATACAATAGTTACGTATATAATTCTTGACTATTTTCTTTCACAGAATATTCTGGAAAAATTTAATCCATGTGCTCGACAGCTGATTTCCGCTGGAAAGGCTTATCTGAAATCGCTTCATGGTAAGTGAAATATTTTCATTTCATTTTATATTATTCAAGATGTTTAGAATATATATATATATATATATATATACGGTTAAAAAAGCACCAATGTTAAGAATAGAAAATGGGGTAAAGGTACACTCTCTCATTGCAGTAATGTTTCCTGATTGTTTATTCTATTTTCCAAGAGTTACATAAATATAACATTTTAAATATCGTCAGTATAATTTTTCCGGTCAGTGGGACCATCTTCACCAGCTTTGTAGCACATTCACTATAACCAAGCGATTGTTTTGATTACTGCTTGGATTCCGGAATATTATGATGGACCCAAGTCTCTTTGACGCTGACAACTCGACGCAAAATGCTGATGAGAACTCAATGGGGCAGTAATCAAGTTTTAACTTGTGAGCAAATAGTTTGGAAATCAAAACAAACCAGTGAGATAATGTCACATTTGTATTGACACCACAAAATAGATTGCCGGATATACTGGTAACACTAACTTGTATTAACTTGTGTAACTCGCATTATATATATATATATATATATATATATATATATATAACTATATATATATATATGTATAATGCGAGTGTGTTTGTGTATGTGTTAATACTTAAAGTATTAATACCATTTTTCATCTTATATGTAAGTAAGTGTACGTACTGTAGCGAACGTCTCGACACAAACCAGTTGATTTCGTCAGGGACGAAGTCACCCAATCAGACTCGGAGACCGAGATGAGCGCACATCGACAAAAGAGCGAGACGGAACGAAGTGCGAAAGAACGAGAAGCGAGTGTGAAGATGGCGCATGTTTAGTGGTGAAATAAAATACTAATCTCTAGACTGACTCTTTTCGTATCCAATACGTTACAGTACGCGTGAATTAAAAGGAAAATGGGAGGAAATAAACTACTTATAAAAACTTTCTAGAAAATCAGGTAGTATATTTAATTAGTTCTTGTTCTTAGTGCTACTTTTGAAAAGTTCATGGGGACATTAACAATTATTTTTTAAGTCAAAAGCATTTTTATTTAACTTGTTATTTTTATATGTACGTTTTTCTGTTTCAAAATTTTTACTCGAAATTTGACACACTTCCTATTATCCAATGGAGTTGAAATTTTGCATACACATCTAATTGTGATTATATGTCATGCTCAAGCATTGACGGACCTAGGGGTAGTCTGGCGTTTGAGACTTGTGCCTAATGACATTAAATTGTGTTGAAATTTTGCACACACATATAGTTCAAGTAATTATTTTTTAATATTAAATTTCAGACTGGAAATATTTGAATAATAATTATAAATATTTTTTTAAAATCAGATTCTCATTTAAATATGGACTAAAAAGTATTGTAATAATTTTTTAAAATGTAAAATAATTTTTTTATTTGTAAAAACTTGTGGCGTTAATACTTTCTTTTATCTTATATGTAATTAAGTAGCTAGGGTAATTGATCTATAATTATGTAGATATCTTATTTAAGCTCCTCAAGCCTTTATGAATTACATATAATTTTATAAGTTAAGAAAACTATTTTTATAACTTTTAGTCTATCTTGAAAATCTTGATTATAAAATTTTTTCCCCCTCTTATTTATTCAGTGTTGTAATGGAAGTTGATCAAATAAAAAAAAATCATAATTCTAGAAAATCATTTTCATATTGAAAAAGTCTAGTATAAATCATATTAACATAAGCTAAAGATGTCAGTTTGCGAAAAAATGGGAATGACGTAAGCTTGAGCGGTGTGGGGTTTGTGTACCGCTTGCAAGCATCCGTTTCAGTATAAAAAGTTCATTGTGTAGTTTCCACCTAACGTTTGAAATAGATCAATAAATGTTCTTAATGGGACGCTGACAAATGTTCTGAATGACTTGTAACTGTTGATTGATCATCATTGGTCAAATGATCAGGGTTATCCGCTAAATCCAAGTTAACGGGGTGTGACTTATCGTGGCTCTACTGTAATTGGGGATTGGGTAATAAGCGTAAGTTAGAGTCAATGGTAGTTTAAGAAATTCCGAGTGGGAAATTACAGCCTAAAAGACGATCATCGTCCTGAAAGATCAAAAGACTTTGATAACGAGGGTATCTTTCCTATTCTTTAAAAAAAAAAATTCCAGTGCCTTTGAAATTTTAGGGGGGATTCAATGATGCACAATCGTTTAATTTGAATATGTGATATGCTCATCTGAATTATTTTCTTTGTTCTCTCTGTTAATATTGTTTGATGAACATTTGCAAAAGAACTGCTTAAAATAACGTTTCAGTTTTCATAGTGCAATATGCAAAATATTGGACTTTGTCTGCAGAATGTTTATGCTCATTATGAATTGTTGCTTTGTTCTGTAAATAATCATTTAATAACCATTTTAAATAGCTATCCAATACATTTTGGTCGCAGTAGCCTAGTGGTCCTGTTAGCGGACTCGCTATCAGTCATTTTTCGTCGAGTCGTATGTTCGAACCTTGAGGCCACTAAAGACCCGCCGTGTAAGGGGGACTGATGTACATTAAATTTGTCTGGGCCCAAAATCCTTCCGTTGCTGTGGTGTGCAAGTTAGGAGAGGAGAGTACCAGCTCAGGTGTCGTCCTCGTCACTTGATCGAGGTTCAAAATCCCGAGACCCGTCACCAATAAACCTCGTGTTGCTTCTTGTGTGACGTTAACAAAACCAACCAATCGATACAGGCTATTCATAATTGCTACTTTATTAACTATCTATACTTATGTAACATCGGCATTAATAATGAACACAGTATTAAAGTTTTTAAAAGTATAATTGCATGTCAGAATAGAATGTAATCACACACATTAATTTTTATATATTTTTTTTTTTTTTTTTGCATTGTCAATAAATCATATTTCAAGAGCTAAACAACACTTATCATTCAATTTGTTTTCTATGTGATGATTTTTTTTTTTTTTTCATTTATAATTTTTTCAAACGGACTGAAGGATTTCATACGGCTTAAAAATACTCTGTATACTAGTTTATTTCATTACAATATTATTTTTGTTTCATTATTAAAAGCGGAGCTTTAATTATTACGCAAATTTTCAAACATCTCTACTATTTATTTGTAAATTAGTATTATGTTGTACAATCTTTGATGTCTCCTGAAAAAAATTCCTTCAATTTCGTATGTGCAGGAAAAAGTTTTAATAGAACTATAATTAACAACTAAAATATTAAATACGATGTTTACGTCAATAATAACACTAATTAACGTAATACAGTAAAATACATTTACATGTAATTGATCAGATTTTCCATGATCAACTGTTCTATGATAAAGATATTGTGGCTACGGTAGTCTAGTGGTCATGGTCGTGGATTCGCGACCGCCGTTGTCTCCGTGAAGTCATAGGTTCGAGCTTTGATATCTGTAAAGATCTGTCCTATAGCGGGGCTGATGCACGTAATAACTATTGGGAGGAGTCAACTCACAGGTGTCGCGCCCCAAAAATACGAGGTCCCTCTCCTATAAACCTGTTGTTCCTTCTGAGGGCGACATTAATATAACAATCAAACAATCTGATAAAGAAATATACCAAAGCCTTCATAAATAAATTATAAGCTGTGATGATCAAAGGGAACACCATTAGTTATAATTGCACAAAGATTGTTTGTTCAATTCCTCAATAAATGAAGAAATTAATTTTTGTAAGAAGAAAAATTAAAAAAAAAAATCATAATTCAAAATAAAATAAGATTAGAGCAACATAAAAGGAACTTTTAAAATTGATTTAATGTATTTTTTGTAATATTTTTGTTTTTGTTTTTTTAGAGCAAATACAAATATGAGCATAGATCAAATACTTTTGAATAACACTTAGTAAACATCGCATTGTTACTTCTCCAAAAGCAAGGAGAAATGAAACTCATGTTAATGTAATTATTACTCGAATAGAAAAGTCTAACATTACTATCAAGACTTTTAGACTTCAGACTCAAACGATATCACCAAATCCTCTCACAAATTAATCTTCCCAAGTGAGACGATTCCCTTTAACGAGCCTCCGTCCCTTCTATTTACTTCATTCTTCGGAAACCCCTTTAGGAATATCGAACGGGTCCCATCACAAACTTTCCACCAAACGATCTTAACGTGGGGGAGTGCAGTCGTAAAAATTTTATTAACCCAAACGGTTAAACGGGAGGCGTAACCGACTTTTTCCAAAAGCACTCCTTTTACGCGCCGTTAAAACGATTGAATATCCACCCTTCGGTGACGCCCGGTTCATTTTTAATGGTTCTCTTTCGTGACGCTAAGGTCGGGATAGAAGATCCCCACCAAGTGTTTGTCGTGTTTAAACATCTGGAAGTTGTGAAATGTTCACTTGTTGGAGCTGTAAAATCGTTTACCGAAATAGGGTGGACAACGTTAAATACTCCTATCTGGAATATCAGAATGTATTAAATTGAGTTCAAAGTAGCAACCTTATTCACACAATATCCAAATAAGGATTGTTATATTAGATACTCAGGGGGGGGGGAGTATTTGTTTCTGTATTTTATAGAACATTTATGACTGATATGACATCGAGCAACTATCTGTTCTCAGAGCCGCCCTAGCGTTTTACAATTGTAGGTAAACTCCGAAAATGTGCCCCCTTTCCGCAAGCTTAAGAAAAATTCAAAATTTTCAAACACAGCATTATAAAGAACCATATTAACTAGAAAAATCGTACATAATTGAACTAAAAGAATAATACTGAGAGAGATTTACTGAATATTGTTTTATCGATTGACGAAGTTGCTATTTTTAACGAGCTCAGAGAAAAAAACGACAATGAACTTATAAACTATGCATGGCCTAAGCCTGTATTAAAATTATTTCTTTCAAATTTCTTTCCTGAAAATCACGAATAACATCTTTCACATTTAATTTAATACTTATTTCGTGTTTCATGGCCAATATTACTAAGAGATTAAGACGATTTTTAGTACACCTGGTCCTTAAACAATTTTTTATTGTTTTTAATTTAGAAAAAGTTATTTCGCTAGTAGCAATGATTAGGGAAAATTTTAGTCAAATTCTTAAAGCTGTTCTCAGATTTGTCGACCTGCCCTGTCTGTACTACATTAATTTACTCAAGACTCGCCGAAAACACTGACGTCTATGACATTACTACTATGACCATTCAGGAGGCTCGACCACAGTACATTTTTTTTAAGTAAAGAGACATAGTAATCAATGACCAATATTTTAAATTAGATATTTATTAAATTAAGTTAATATTCCTAATGAGTGATTACACATAAAATATACTGTTCTTGGGGGAAAGCTTCATTTTCTAATAAACAATTGTTTAAAATCTTAGATTTTTTCGAAATATTTCAAAATTTTAAAATTTCAACAGCTTTTACAAATTTTAATATTTTTAAATAACTTTTCTCTTAATTTCTTTAAAGTAATTCTCGCGTTTTTGATCATGGGTTCGGTAGTATTAGTGTATATAGCTTTATAATTTTTTTCATCACACATTACGAAAAAGCGTGAAAGAATTATCTTTGAATTTGTGAAATTTCTTAAAAATAATGACTCTTTATATAAATCTTTATTCTGTGCACAAAATTATCAAACATGTTATGAGAAACAACTAGAAAAAAATTTCAAACTTCATATCCATTACAAAGATGGAAAACAAAATACCCTTAGCATTTTAAATACATGCTGGGCATGAAAAAACACTACGAAAATCAGTTTGAAGGATTGACGGTCAATAAATTTTTTGGCACTTTATTCAAGAAGATTTTAATATCGCGCCAAATTATGAAATTTTGTACATTAGATGTATCAGAATTGATCCTCAAAATTTGGTGTACAGGTTCACTAATTAAAGTAGACGATTAAAGTAGTTCATACAGGAAAGTATGGGCGCAAATGAGAGCATACTGTTTATAAAGAGCACAAAGCTATATGGCATATGCAGCCATCAAATGACATGATGACTTCTAAGAAGTAATATTTATAGTTTCGCAATTGCTTGGTGCCGTTTTAACTGTATCACTTAGCTACTGACAAACAAACTATTTTCCACGTACGTAGACGAGCAAGTCGGGCATAGCAAGTCGAGCATTCAATAGAATTCAATATGAGTTCCGGATCGCTTGTTGTTTTCAACTTCACTTTCAGTTCCTTCACAGTCTAATGTGAGCATACAGATAGATGCAGAAATACTCGTAAATGTTTTTTGACACCAATTCCTTCGGTTTTCTTTCCATCACTTAACGGAAACCTTTTCCATACCACCTGCCACCAATACCCACACTTTCCTATTCGAAATCGTCATCTTTTGTTATTATTTACTACTCCACCAAATTAATACGAAACTAATGACAATTAGCTCACATGCAAAATAATTTATTCGCTAATAGCTAAGCGATACCGCCAAAACATCGCCAAGTATTTGGGGAATTCTGGACGTTACTTCTGAGAAATAACAACATCGATTCATGACTGGCAGCATTTGTCGGATAGTTTTGCGCATGTACAACGTCATACGTTCGTTTGCGCCCATACTTTACTATATGAGTTGTCTTTTTTACCCTTTCCCCAGCTTGTGACGTTGGGCTAACCACAAATTTCTCTTCACTAGCCTCGGTGCATACAATTACAACTCCTTGCCAACCAAATGAAACGCGATTAGGCAAGTTAGAAGAAAATTATCGAATTAAAGACAATGGTATCTAAGCAAAATAGAAAGAGAAGGAAGACAGAGGATAACTACACGAGATGATGTATTGATTTAAGTGAATCATCGTAATTAATCGTTTATATTGAAAATATTTAGAAATGACTTCTTATCAGAATAATAGGAGTCGAATCTCATATAAGTGAGAAGAGCTTGAACCGGAATGAGTGATTTGGTAAGCTAAGACTGTAATAATAACTACGGATAATAATGTATGCTGTCCTTCTCTGACGTATCTTTAACTAGAGTTTTAAACTTATTGACTATTTAATTAGACTTAAAGATAAGAGCAGAGTTGAATAATGAAGGAAGGCCTTCACAACTTCTTCAAAAAATTCTGACTCTGAGTTCTGATACACCCTGCACATTAAGAAAAGTCATACAATTAAAGTAAGGTAATAATTATTTTTCAATAATTTGGTCACTTTTCAGGGTATTGTGTCCCCTATAAGAGTTTTGTTCGGTAGAAGCATGAAATTTCATGCAACAGGTCAATTCTACATTTTATAGCTTGTTATAAAGTTGAATACATTTTTTGTCTGATATATCAATTTAATGCTACTAATCCAAATTATTCATTGCGCGTTTTAAGTAACAGGTAAAGATAAACTTTTATATATGTTCCTCTGTGCATTTTAGAACATTTTAAAATATTCATATGCATTTCTTTTGATGATATGGTGGGAAAAAAATTAAATTACAACGGCTGATGTCGTAGAAGTAAAGAGAAAAAAAATATTGTTTACTTTTGATCCGAAATTAAATTACCTCCTTTATTAATTAATTTGTTTTGTTAAAGGGATGGATCAATGGATTTCATTATGAAACTTCCGTTCCAAATAAAGTTAAAATAGCATCTAAAGAAATTAAAAAGGCTACGGAAACTTCAAAGCAAAAAATAACACTTTTTGGGCACAGACATAAATTTTAATTTTATTGTTTCTCTCAACAGAAGAATTCAGTTTTAACTTTTGTGAATATGAAATATGAATTATTTTTTATTTCATTAGTTTAAGGAAAATCCAAATTTTTGTTTTAAATCTGGTAAAAAAAAGTTTAGTATCACATGAAAAAGTTTCATTGGCTATGTAAATCAATCTCTTAACCAAAAAAGCATATCTTTCGAGATTTCTATTATAAATTGATATGTAGTTACTAAAGTGTTGCGCTATATGATTTGGGAAACTTGGTCACACATGAATCGATCAATTTCTCAGTCGAGAGGTTTCAAACTTTCCCAATATCTTAAACTAGTAATTTTTAACACTTCATTGAAAGACAAGAGTAAATTTATGTAATCTCTTAAAGTTCTAATAAATACTTTTAACATACCTCGCAAATTAATTGTTATTATAATTAATAGAGAAATTTCTTAATCTTTTAAATTCGTGACGGCAGTCTTCAACAATGACAACATAAGTTTAAATACCTAAAAAACAAACGCGAAAGGGAATACCTTTTGACCCAGTTACTAAGAGCGTTGTAGAACAAGACCAGGCAAGTTTTCTCCGGACCGACAGATCAAGAGTTCGTAACGGCCTTGTCACTCAAGGGCATCCAACCTCCTCAGAAATAGGATAAAAAAGCGTAAAAAGCAGTAACGTATTCTAACATTAAGATAAAAGATAGCTGTGAGCTTCCAGTTTTCTATGTTCTTACTACACATTTACTCTGAATTTTCTCATTCATTTAAAAATTTTGACAATAATACTTCTTATACAGGACCTTTCTGATATTCTTAAGTATGGGAAATGTTTGAAACATAGCGCTATGAATTGTGCACGTATTCCTCATGCGAATTAAACTCCCTGTGAAGACAGTCGAGATTATTTCAGCTTCAGTATATGAAAATAGTTGTACGGCAGTGCGCTGAAGTGTTAAATGGAAAGCGTTCGTATAAGCGTTGCTCGCCATTAAAGTAAGAAATGCGATAAGTGTTTTACGTTTATAGAAAATATCTCCCGGTGAAATTGATCGGCAATTGGTAAAACCATATGGAGCAAGCGTAATGTAGTGAAAACAGGTGTAGTTTTGGTATACCGAATTCGATAAAGGCAGAAGAGATGTTCAATTTGAGAAAGTTTAAGACGGCCAATATGACCACCACACATGACAATATGTGCCATGCCGATGCCCGGATCTCGCGCTAAGTGATTTTCATTTCTTCGGACTATAGTTGTTGCTAGTAGAAATTCGGTACTTTTCAGCAAATCGTCTTGATATAGCTCTAAGACCTTCATGCTGATTTTTAGTTCACGGATGGTACATAACTACATATATATTAGGTCTACTGGAAACTTCCACCCGTTTGTGAACCGAAAGAAAATAAAACTTTTCTCACACCTTTAATAATATTTATTGTACAATATAATTTCCCTCTTTACTAGGATTGGTCTGCAAACATTCCAGTGGAGTGAGTGCCTTATGAGTTAAGTGTGAACAAATTTGCTTAATCAAATTGTTATATGCACATCTCTATTTACTCAGAATGAAAACAAACCTATTTTGGGCCGGATGATAACCGGTGATGAAAATTTGGATTATCTTCGAATATATAGTAAGAAAAAGAGCATATTTGTAGCATGGATTATCTGTCACCTCTACCTCTAAATCAAGATTGAGCGATAATGCCAAATCGCATGCTGCTTTGGCAATTTTTCAAAAAATCACAGAGCTAGGCTGGGAATTTCTGTCGCATCCACCATACTTCTCAGACCTACCACCCTCCAAATATCAGTTGTTTATCTCCCTGCAAATTTTTTGAAAGGAAAAAAAAAATTCAAAACTGTAGCATACGTAAACCTATCACTACGTGAGTTCTTCGCCTTTAAGGACAAGGCATTTTTCAAAAATGATATTTACAAATTACCATCGCGCTAGCAAGAGTTCATAAGTAATAATGGAAAATATAATATACGATAAATATTATTAAATGTATGAAAATGTATTACTTTCTTAGGCTTTACAAATGGATGTCAATCCAGGGGTAGACCTAATACTCACACACAC
>BMAW01064846.1:324496-338101 GCA_019974015.1 Nephila pilipes | reverse complement strand
TCTATACACAATAATAATACATATATATATGTTATGATTATTGACTTCACACACACACATATATATATATATATATATATATATATGTGTGTGTGTGTGTCATCTTGTAAGTTTTTTTGTTATTACTGATAATTATTTTTGTTTCTTATTAGTAATTTTTTAATATTCATGATTTCATGTAAGTTATGTACCAACCTTGGACAATCGACTGATTAATTTTAAAACTTAGTGACATCATTTTGGCAATAGCTAGAAACTTTTATTCCTTACGTGGAAAAAATGTATAGTGTCGTGAACTTCTTTGCTATTTTAATTCAGTTTTTACGCTTTCTGAAATGTTTGTACGATTTGAAATTTAGCTTATACAGGTTTTCAATATGAAAGTAAATCTTTCTTCGAAATTTAAATTACTTTTGAAAGTTAATTTCCTAATGAGTATTCATTTTTGAGTGTATTTTGTACACCATTTTGTAGTTTTCATTCACGTGGTGAGTTGTACAAGTAAAAAATTTGTAATCTTTGTTTATTAAATATCAAGATACCAAGACACCAGATAAAAATATCTATACTATTTGAATCAAGTTCAAGAAATTACTCGCAATCAGTTTTTTCTTCCCAAAAGAAATAATAAGAATCGAGAAGATTCTGATTTCGAGCTAATTCCTCATTCAAAAAAATATTTCCCAGATCACATTGTAAAAACATGTTCTATGAAATATTTTCATTGTAACTATACAATTAACGCTATTTAATATTAATGATATATATCAATGAAAAGTTTAATGAATGAAATAAATTTTAAATTAAAATTTCCAACTCCAAGTCTTCTTAGGTGACGCAGAATAACGTTAAAAGCCTTCATGGAATGCTAGAATTCTATGTGAAATAAAAGAAAGAAATTAAAGTAATTTATAATGGGTCTTTTAATTTGAAATTTTCCCCCAAATCTTTAAGTCACTATAAAAGTAAACCAAATATACAGTTTAAAATTCCAACTCAGTTTCTGTTTGCAGAATAAAAATTGTTTTAACTTCTAACATTAGTAAGTTTTTTCATCTACAGACGATTGCTTTTCAAATCCATCAGCGAATTTTTTATTAAAACCTTATCAACAATTCAAATTCCGTCTTAGATTCGTTCTCTCTTGTTTTTGTATGGCCTCATTCTTTCCCAAAACGTTTACAGTTGCGTTGATGCAATATCGTGTATGTTCTCTACACGGAGCTCCATTGGCGTTATTTCGGAAAACATTTTAAGGGATAAAAGAAGTAAAAAAAAATAACAACACTGAAAACAGGTCGTAGAAAAAGCTTTTGTAGGGGAAACAGTAGACTAAAATATTTCAAACACGTTGGTCCCAGGTTTGAAGAAATAAGAAAAGAAATAAATGAACGCAAAAGGTTGGGAGCAATAATAAGAGTTAAAAAGAAAACAGGGAGAGTATACAAAAAAATAAATAAGTAAAAGAGATGCGTGGCTTTAATCTCATTGGACATTGTTTTCCCTCCCGTTATGTTTCGTAGGGAAAACACAATTAAAGTAAATAAAAAGAGACGAGGGAAAAAAGGAAAGGGAAAAAATCTCCAGTGGTGGGTTGAGAAACAAAAGGTTGCGGTATTGTGTGGTGAGGGTTGTTCTCGTATAAATGGGATGGTTTTTTTCAAAGGCACACTTGAGGTGTAATTTAACAAATGCTTCATTAACGGGTTTTTAATTGTTTTATGCGTCGTTCCCGAAAGAGGTATCTTGGGTTATAAATTAACAATTAAACGGGGAAAAAAATTTAAGAAATATTTTGAGGTTTGTAAATACAATACAAAAAAAACTGAAAAAAGGAACATTAAAAGTAAACTTAAGATAACTTAAATTGCTCAATCAGTTAATAAATCTGAAAGCTATAATGTAAAATTAATGCGAACCATTAAATATATTTTTTACATATATATCCGTGGAATAGACCACTACAAAATGAGCATTCTATAATATGGGCAATTTCTAAAGTAGGAAGAATTATGTATCAAAGATAATTTAATGAATTTAAAAACTTAAGCGAGTTTAGAAAATAAATAAATAAAATCATGGAATGCTCAAATTATAGGACTACAAGACATATGGCTGAACTTGGAAAGGTCAAATTACGATATTTGAGCTGGTATCTCACTTTCTCAAGTTCCGTGGTTACAATCTTCATGGAATGCAATACTTAAACTGCATTACAGGTTAGAGTCTCGATCGCACCATGGTTTGTAGCATGAATAATGTGGTCTGATATCCTTAATTGGAACTCGGTCTCCAGTTTCATGTCTAAAACTTAAATAATTCATAAAGACATTTAAAAATATTTTTCTCAATCAGCTGCTCAACTTAGGAAGGAGTTAATGATTCTACTGTAAGGATGGTTTTGCTCTTCTCTGGGCTGTAGTTTTCACAAGCATCTCAATTTTTCCTCTGCTGAAAATTAGTTCCTTATTGAAGTATCTTAGCACCGAACTGTGCATGTACCGATTGTATTTTTAACTTATACCCAATAGTATATGGTATTAAAGAAGAGTTAACGTCTGTTCAGGAATTAGAAGTTGCATTAAACTTTGCCTATTTCCGTTTTTGCAGCGTTTGGGTCTGGGCGTTAATAACTAGTTGATGTTCAGTCCTTGTGGTAAGCCCGATTCTGGACACACAATTAACTTCCCTCGCGAACGTATTAAATTACGAACTTGTCAATCCTCCACTCCTAGGAATGAAATGACCTATGAGCTACTACGCAAGCCCTAAACACTGAGGATCTTGGTCGGGAAAGTAAGTCAGATAACTCTAATCACTACACCACCGCAACTACCTGTGTATGGTATATGTAAGCAATTGCACTCATTTATTTTGCTATGATTACTTTAAACTGTTGTATTTACCATTTCTTGTAAGACTTTGTCACGGAAACTATCTTGCTTAGTGAAATATATAATTTTGATTAAGTAAATTGATAGCCTTGTTAGCTAAATTACCAAGATTGGGGATATTTTAATCGATCCAAGTGTTCATATCTGGTTTCCACTGAAGACCAATCATCTAAAGGTTCATGCACGTTAAATATGTCACGTTGCAGAAAAATTATTGTTGAGGGAGGAGGATTGGTAAAGTCTACTCATTGTGTGGTCGTAAAAGTTACTTATCATTGGAAGTTTTTCTGGAGAGGAAGATATTAATTCAAGCTTTGTGTTTTGGTCACTTGACCATGGCTGAGAATTACGGTCACCAAGATCGGTCTTCAAGGCCCTTGTGCTCCTTTTTGGTGTGATATTAATAAAATTTAACCCACACCATGTGGAGATATTGTCCATACGAGCACTAGTTGAATACAATATGCTGTAACATCCATCACGCTACAGGAAATTATATAACGAGGAGCTCTCGATTCCAAGTTTCATAGCAATAAAAAATAAATATTTTATAATTAATAAATTTGCGTTTGTCCTTTATTTCTTGAAAATATTCTAGTGTTTAGTTATATAACGAAAATTATTTTTATTACATAGAAATAAATCAGACTTGCTTTTTGTTTCAATTAATGAATGTTGTCGCGATTACATCTTAAGTAAGCATTCGCAACATTTTGCCTCCTCTGAGAATATCACTCAACGATATCATCTCATTAGACCCGAGAATATTTATTCCATTCCAGTAAGAGGTCTGATGTCTTTATTTCACTTGGATTGGTTGGAGATGAAAAATGTGCAATGGACCAAGGGTCTTAATTTCTTTTGAACCACATCAATTGTCATAAATCATACTGTTTGGGAATGTGCGAAGCTTAAATTCAAACTTATCACGAATTATCAAGTTGGTGAACGATAAAATAAAAGGCAATGTAAAAAAAGGGGGGGATGATCTATGGTTCGGAATTGAGTTTTAGGCTGTATCAACGAAAGCTGTTTTTAATTTTATTAACTCTTATAATTCCTAAGTAAATTGTAATACTTCTGAAACTTGATGAAACCATTTGTATTAGGCTGCAAAGTGGAATTATACTGACATCGTTTTATATATGTACCGAGTACACAACATTTTAGATACAAAAAAATGCAAACAAATATTGATAGATTATACAATACAGAGAGAATCTTATAAATTTAGAATTAAGTTTATTTTTAGAGAAATAACACGTTTTTTTTTTTTAAAAAAATAATACGAATTCGCATTATTCTTCCTGTTTTAAAAACATGACAACAATATATCGGGAATACTTACAAATAGAAAAGTTTTATTTTCTTTTATTTAAAAAAAATAATTTTTTCTTTTCAGTATCGATAATTATTACCACATTTTAATACAATACTTGAAAGGCACATTCACATACGTTATAAACACTGTCGATTATAACAAAAAATACAAAAGCAGAGTAAGAAAGGATATGTATACATTTTAATATAAAAAATAGTTATGTGTATTCTTTTCTATAAACAAAGGTATTAAAAAGGGAAGACTTTTCTGAAACGCGGGTAAATAACTTGATTCATGACGAGGTATTCAAAACTTAACTCGAATTTCACGAAATGCTATCAGATTTGGTTTCCTGCCAATCACCAGATAGCGTGCCGCTTTCGAAGTATTCTATTATTGGAACACTTTTAGGAGAGTGGATATTCGGAGCCCTAGGAATTCAGAACACGCGTTCAAAAGTGTAGAAAAAGACGAAAGGGGTGGAATCTGGAAACATCTGCGTCGAAGAAGAAACATAATTTTGTTCGACAGCTGTTGCATGAACTGAAGTGAAGTTGAACAAATCAGGACCGGTCGGGGGAAAAATAAGTAAAGAGAAGGGGAATCTACTAAAATCACCAAGTTTAAAAATACCCTTTATTTTTTTCAGATATCGCTCTTTTTTATTGTTTTTATGGATTTTATTTTTGATAAAAATCTGTTTAAGATAGAGTTTTTTAAACGGGGATGTTATGTGATATTTTTGAGAGTGGTGGATGTTTTACGTTTAATAAATTGTTTTTTGCCTGAAATTTTTCGTACGCATTTTTTAAAAGATAAAAGTAACACAACGGTTATTAGGTTTTTAATTTTCTTAAGAAGCAAAAGTATAATTTTAAAATCATATTTTTTCAGAAGAAAATTTAAATCTATAATTTTTGCTTATAGCGTTTTTTACTGATGTGAATCGTTGAAATTAATGAAATATGTTTCTAAAAATATGTAATATGGCAACTATAAATATCTAGCACCGATAAGTAAAATTTAACTATAATATGATACATTCCATTTTTTTCCAATCTTGCACAAAGAAGTAAATTATGTTCTCTCTTTGTAAATTATGAAGAAACTCTTAAGAAATAACAGATAATATGAATGCAAATTCATTTAAAAAATTTCTGAATTCATATTTTATAAAATTTATCTATAAAGATGTCTCCTTAATCTGAAGAACACTTACTATAAGAAATTAAAAAAACCAATAACATCTAAATGATTTATATTTTTTGACGTTCAAAACCACCCTCAACTTTATTGTGGAAACAATGTCTTAGACATGAGTAAAGCAAGGAATTTTGTTTACATTGAACAGACTTAAGAAACATTTCATTATATTCAATAAATTATTAAGGTGAATGTAAACTTTTAAAACAATTCTTGGTTCCTTATTAAAATCTAATTTTTTATTTTTATAAATATGTTTGAATTTTATTTCTTTCTTATTTTACTTAGCTTTAGAAGCTGAGAACATTATGTATATATATATATTAATTTTAGAAACTGATTTACAGCTGTTTTAATATTATTTGATTATGAATTTATCTGAACGGAAGGCTCTAAATAGGACATTTTTCATTCTACAAAATACAATATCTCAAAATGTTATACATCAATGAACCTGTAATATATATATATATATATATATATATATATATATATATATATATATACTGGTGTTCAAAATTCAGAAAATTTGCACGTTCTGTCAAATTTCATAAAAATAACTGAACGAATTGTAAAAATACTGCTTCGAAACAAAGATTCGAATCTTGTATGTCGAATAAGCAAGCGTATACGTATGTTTGGCGAAACTGGTCGAAAAACAGGTTTAATTTTAGTTTAGTTTTTATTAACGTCGCTATAAAAGCAATACGAGGGCTAGTGGCGAAGGGCCTCTCAATTTTGAATCTTGGTCACGAAACGAGAACGACACCTGAGCTGGCACCCCCTCTCCTAACTTCCACACCACGCCCATAGGAGAACTTTGGAGCCCGAAAGATTTAACGTGCATCAGCCGCAGCTACACGATGGATCTTTGGAAGCCAAGCCTCGAAGCCTCGATTGGACGAAAACCACCAATTGCAAATCCGAAACCATGACCTCTAGGCTACCGTAGTCACAGTCGAAAAACAGGATTTATAAGCGCGCGTGCCAAAATCAGCATTTCGTTCTTTAGCAGGTTTTGCCGAATTTCTTGGTGTTTTTTGCAGCAATCACTTAAATTAAATTTCAAACAGTGAAACTGAGTAACTACCAACTTTTAGAAGATGGAATAAGGTGGTGAATTGTAGGTAGGCAAGAAGCAGGCCAGTCTCAAATCCAGATTTGCGGAGAATTTGATTTCAAGCTCAGCATCGAGTCCAACTTATGGAAAATTTTCAGTATACCGGATCCGTCGACAGAAAGACTGGGAAAGGTCTTTGAAAAGCCACGACGGTCAGAGAAGATCGCAATTTGTCAATTTTTGTGAGGCGTAACAGGGATGCTACACATTTTCAGATCTCTCGTGAGTTCTATGCGGCCACAAGAAATCTGACAGTGTTTCCGGAAGACTTTTTGAGAAAGATCTGTTTGCAAGAACACCTGTTGTTGGCGTCCCATTCAGTTCTGCGACCAAAAGATTCCGCTTAAAATAGTTCAGAGATCATGGAATTGGAGCATGAATCGATGGATGACAATTTTCTTCTCTGTTGAATCCCGGCTCAGCCTAACCAGTGATTCTCGTTATACTTTTATATGGAAAGAATCAGGAACCCGCTACCTGACCTCCAATGTCCGAAAAATTGACCATTACGGCAGAGGGGGCTTGATGGTCTGGGAAGGCATCATGATGGATGGCCGCACACACTTCCATGTCTTTGAAAGAGGCACTGTGACTGCTGAGAGGTATAGGGATGAGATCTTGGAGCATATGTTTGCCTTTTCAGGGTTGCAGTTGGTTCTGATTTTCTTTTAATGGATGACAACGCGAGGCCACTTAGATCTCATTTGTTCGACAAATTTGTAGAAAGTGAGGATATTTGCCAGATCTCCGGACTTCAATACAATAGTACATGCCTCAGAAGTTCTGGAGATAGCAATTGCAACTCGCAACCTATCTCCGAGAACCATCCAAGACCTAAAAACAGCGTTGCTGAAAGAGTGGGATCAATTGCCATAGGAAATCATAAACTCCCTTATTTGCAGCATAACATCACAGTGCGAGCCATGTATATCTATAAGAGGGGACTGTACTCCCTATTAACATATTGTTTTGTTGTATTCTGCAACTGCTATTTCTTACCTTGCGTTACTATGAATGTCACGCACGATCATGCGTGTCTATTATAACTGTTGAATGGTTATTTTTTTCGTACTATATCAACCCTAAGTACAAACCAAATTTCATTGAAATTTGTCCAGTAGTTCAGGAGAAAATCGACCAAATAGTAAAATTCTCTTAATTTTGAGCACCAGTGTATATATACACTCTATAACAACACAAAAACGACGCACCAAGAAGGAGTTGTCCGATTGTAATCGGACATAATGGTGTACAGGTGTGACAGGTAAGGGGCGTAACGATCGGCGCGATCGTATATTCACTTTCTCAATTGTTTGATGAGGGTCTTGTTGGATACAAGTGTGCAGGCCACACAGTGGATAGTTGATAACGTCGAATCCGGTGCTGTAACAGCTCGCTTTATATTCCGTTCTGTTGAGGTCCTTGGTCGACCGCTGCCGTTTTGAGTCTAGTATCTGCCGTTTTTGACCCACTCTTGCCACCATCGTCTAATCGCCTTATCACTTCGACCCAGATATCGAGCGAATCTTTGATTCCTCCACTTAATCTCTTTCTTTCTAATAGCATTACCTCTTTTAAACTCTGACATCTGCATGTAATGAGCTCGAACACTTCGGAGAGGCATTGTTACAGACAAAGTAAAATATTCACACTCGAAATGCGACCGAAATTTTGTCCATCCGATTGAGAATCTAGCCATATATACACCTGCCGAATGCGCAGTTCGGATAAGCTGGAGCTCCCGCTATTCACTTAAACATCAAAGTTTATTCATTCGCATGTTTGGTCTTAATGTCTTTGTATACACAATTTTATTCCAACTAGGCAACTTCTTTTTAGAGAGTCGATTTTTTGCGATAAATATATATATATATATACAGAATGGGGCAAACAAACCCGGACAAACAATTTTTAAAATAACTTTATTAAAAAAATTAGTCAATAAAAAATGTAACAAATAATAGTAAAAGTAATAAATTAATATAATAAATTAGTTGGTTTCAAAACGGCCGCCTTTTGCAGCAATACAAAGGCACAAACGATTATTGAAATTTTCAACAATGGGCCCCAAGTCTCCTATCTTTAATCTATTCCATTCCCATACAAGCGATTGCTTTAGAATGTCTAAACTTTTGTGTAGTTTAGTGCATGCCCTAGTCTACGAAATGGACTACCCTCTGTAATCGTTGGGATTGAAATCGGCCAAGTAGAGTGGCCATTCTGTTATATCATGCCCGGAAAATGCGCCTTGCACCACTGTTTTTTTTTTTTTTTTGCTATGTGAGCTGGTGCGGAGTCTTGTTCAAACGTTCAGTTTATATTGATGAAGGGCGTTTTGGCTCTCGGAGAAACAACAGCTTCCAAAATGTCCCGATGGTAAACATTTTGATTTATTTTAACGCCTTCATCCACAAAAACGAGAAATATTTTCCCCCTTGCACAAATTCCGCTTAGACATGATCTACTTTGAATATTGGCGATGTTCAACAATTGCCGATGTACTTGGAGCGTTTTCAGACCATATCCTATCGTTCTGGGAGTTGTGAATTTATTGGATGGTAAAGAGCTTCTCATCAGTGAAAAGGAATCTCTCCCAACTCTGACTTGCGGCCCGTCTCAAAAATGTTCTGCATCTTTGGAGCTTAACGAATTTGTTTTCTTCGTGAGAACCTGAACTTTTTGGAACTTGTAATGCTTCAGTCCAAGAGCCTTTTTGACTGTAAAAATATAGGCTAACAAGACTTTTCCTTGAAGGTTTCTCTAAAATAAGCATAAGCTTGAGGTCATAAAATAAGCATTCTTAGGCAAATTTTACGTAAACTCAAATTTTTTTTCGAAGGTGCAGTGCTTTCTTAAAGGAACAAAAGCAGGTTTATAACGTGTTTCAATTTTTTTGTTTGTTTTAATAGCATTAAAATATTTATCACTCCAAAAGGAAAGTTTTAAAAAAATTATAAAGTTCAAAGTCTTTCAATAATTTATCAGCGGGAAAATATAATGGCATGATTTTGGAGCTACAAGACCAAATTCTATTTTTGACTAAGTTAACTTAAGATATACAAGAAGAAAAATGAAGATTTGTTTTTATACCTCGATTGACATTTACACTAATCATCAAGTTATCAATAAGGGGCATGATGTGGGATTGTATGACAGTTAAATTCGTAGGCAAAGTTTAAGTGATTTTTTGGAACATACATGACCTGATACACCAGGTAATTAGAAAATAATTAACAAATTTTAATTTGTTGTATTTCAAATTTTTTTATAAATATGAAAATAAATAGCACCTCTTTAAAAGGGAAAACTTTCCGCTTTTATTTTTAAATAGTAACAAATGTTCTTTATATCATTCCTTCGTTATACAACAGACATCTATATCGTAGTATATTTCTATTCAGTGACACTGATAGCTGCTTGTAGATGTTTGTGTTGAATACCGTGCATTTGCTATGTAATCATTCACATAAAATCTGCCCAACGGTTGATTGTGGAATCACTGTTTGGACCAATCACTCACGACCAAAGAGACGTAATGTGGATGGAATATAAAATCGTTTCGGACTCTATTCACTACATCGTGTGATGCACTTGGGAGTGGATCCTATTTTAGTGTACTTTTCAATGGTTAAAATTTTTATTGGTGACAATTCGGAAAATCGATATCCCTATTACAAAATACCTGCCTCTTTTGTGTAAACATTTTTTCTGATAACTCTACTTTAAAAGTCTTCAGAAGCGTATCTTCTTTAGGTAAGTACCAACATCATGACCCTGAAATTCCCTAGTGATATTTTTTCTTTCGCATAGAATTTTCTGTATTTAATAAGCACGGATGATACTCTAGCAACATTTCTCTCTTTTCAACCCTCCTTTTTTCAGTGAATTACCTTTTTTTCAAACGTCTAGATCACAGATGCAAATTGCTCAACGCAGTAGAGTGAGATTTGGCTATTGTGCCACAGAACCCTACTTTCACTCAGTCGCATCCTATTTTAAAACGGCCCCCATTACTGGACGTGACTACAGCACTCCTGATCGACGGCATGCTTTACTGAAGTGGATCATTCAAATGGATTGGCATTTGTTTTTGTGTGGGCTGTTTGCAGCTGAAGGAATGAAATATATTGCATGAAAGAAGCCCATAAAGCTGAAAAGAGTGGTGGTCGAATGAAATTAACGGCGTTTAAGGGTTGGAAAGATGGTCGTGAATAGTATTGTCAGAAGCAAGGAGGATAGAATCACCTTATAAAAAAGAGTGTATACCATGGATCTTGGTTTGATGGCAGATATTTAGGTAAAATTGAGGTTTTTTTTGTTATGAAAAATGTGATCCAGAAAACGTTTAGACTTGCCAGGAGGGAAGATCAACTCGACATTTTGCAGAAGGCTTGTGGTGCCGCCATAGGAATCATTCTATCAATGATTAAATGTATCAAAATTTTCTTTACATCATTGCCATCTTTATCCGCCTAGGTATATGGACATCTCTTCAAAATAAGTTGAGTGCTTTATTCCCTTTGATTAAGTGCTATTTTACCTTTTTTCGTTGTTTTAAGTGTTTTGAATGGTATATTCAGGTTTTTCTCAAAATGCTACTTTTCCACCATTTTTTACTTTCGGACAAAGCGTATCTTCTTTGTAGTTGTAACGGCTCCGATTTTGAAAAAAGCGTGATTGGCGCCATTTTAAAAATCACGTCAAGCTATTCGCTAAAATAGGACTTTGCCGCACTTGGTCTACCGGGCATCTTTTCTTAACCCAAACAGTGGTCCTGAATGGCTGATACCAATCAGCCATTAATGGTACCAATGAAGAAATATAATAATAACAGAGATGAGGGATTGACTCAAATATTTCTTCAAAACTAAGACTGTAGAGTAAAATTGAAACTTATACTCTCTAAATTAGATTAATTATTTTATTTTTGTGTAATCGAGAAATTATTTTGATTTTAGAAATCTTATTCCACAGAATGGAACATGAAAAGCCTTTCTCTTTCTACAACTTGTTGAACTCAGTTTATAGGTAGCTAAACAGAGATTTCGATACAAGAAAAACTTTTTCTTAAAAAAAAATTAATTGATATCTTAAATTCACCTCACATCATTTTAATCCCGTCTGCAAAAATACTAAGCTAGTAATTCTTTGAAAGAAAACACATTTGTTAAGTTTCTGGTCATGCGATAGGAGTAAAAGATATTTTCAGATTCACGTACACCTTAACAAAATAAGTAATTGCATTTATAAAGAAAAATACAATTAAATATATTTTATTCTGCTTATGAAATACTTGTCTTCTATAACGTATCTAAATATTTTAATCGTTTTATTTTCAAAGATAGAATTTAAAAAATGAGCTACATTCGCAATTTTTAATTTTAGTAGGTATAATTTTTAGTAACTTTACAATGTATGCGGATGTACACATTTTATAAATACATCCTACGAGGCTGTAATTTTTCTGAGCATTTTTCAAGCGTGGCGTTTGAAGCCTTAAATCAGAAGAATGATTACAACGCGATATCGAACAGACTATACCAGATTACTGGTCATTTCGACTGACATGAAAAGTTAAAATGTTATTTAGTTTAATCTCTTTTGTTCGCGGAAGAAAAGTCATTTTTATCTTATTCTTTTTCCCCTTCTATTTTCTTTCTAAATTGAACTTTCTACCAGAGGTTTATCAGGATTTAAGTTGATAGATAAATAGAAAGCACTGGAGAGACCCCTCTGATAAAAAAGAAACGTGAAAGAGAGACAGTAAAAAAATTCGTAATTGGTCCATCTGATACGAGAAATACTCGACTGATTGGCCAGACGATTCGGAGGAGAAGGATAAATAAATTATTAAAAAATAAGGAGATTTTGGGAGAGTCTTTAGTGCTGGTTATGCAGTCGTTACAAAAATAACAAGGCATATCGGATTACAGTTAATGAGGATTTTATCAGACTGTCAAATAATGGTTGTGACTCTTTCGGAGATTGTTTGCTTTTTTACCCTTTTCTTTTAAATCAAGAAAACAATAAGGATTTATTAAGTTATGTTGATTTGAATTTTAAATAAATTTCTCACACACACATACGGCCGCGATAGCCTACTGGTCACAGTCGCAGACTCGAAGTCGGGGATTTTCGTCTAGCCGTGGGTTCGAGCCTTGATGATACAAAGAACTTACTATGCAGCCGGCATTGATGCACGTTAAATCTGTCGCATCTCAAAGTCCTCCCGTTGGCGTGGTAGGGAAGTTAGGAGGGGGAGGATAGCTAAGGTGTCATTCTCGTCACTTGAGCACAGTTCAAAATTACGAAGTCCGGGCCGTTGCCAATAGCCCTCGTATTGCTTCTAGTGCGGCATTCATAAAAGTAATCAATGAATAAATCCAATTCAGGTTTTATTACTCGCTTCTCAACCAGTCATGCATCTTCGTTTGTTATGAAAATTGTTTTAAATTGAAAAATACAAATTTATGTTCCCGTGGCTTTTTTTAGAGACGCTGACCTCTACGTTTTCTTTTGGCCTTCTATCGGAAGTTTTCATTCAAATTGTCCTTTTGTTAAAGCGAAACCTATTTTTCTGAAGTCCATGTGTGAAAATCTTATATTTTGTATTTCAACCTAAAATCTTGTATTCTTAAGGTGCCTGCGTTATCCTAGCAGTCATGGCAGTGGACTTGTGACTGGCTGGTTTCGTAGGTTCGAATCTTCATGCCACTAAAGACACGTCGTGTAGCCGGTACAGATGCGTGTTAAATCTGTCGTGACTCAAAGTTTTCCCGTTGGTAGGGCGTGAAGTTAGGAGAGAGGGTTGCCAGCTCAGATATCATCACACACACGGTTCAAATTTACGAGGCCCGTCTCCAATAGCCCTCGAGTTGCTTCTAGTTCGACGTTTATAAAATAGGCCAACCAATCTGTATTCTTACGGCCCATAAAATTTCTTAATTTTTTCCATTTTTTTCTTTCATTTCTAAATATTTCAATGTTCTTTATTGTGTTCTTATAATTGTATACTTTGTTTTGCACACACACACACACACACAAACGAAAAAATTAAGAAATTTTAT
>BMAW01064846.1:236528-314920 GCA_019974015.1 Nephila pilipes | reverse complement strand
GGATGATTTTCATTTGTTTGTACATCCATTGGACAATCTTATATAATTTACATTAAGAAATAAACAAATTGATTTCATTATGTGATTTATATTAAATTGGGAATTTAAGGACTATTGCACAGGTAATGAGAAAAAATTATGTAACTAAGAGGTGCTTTAAATTGTCCCAAATAATCAACAGATCTATTTGACTCAACCGTCATAATTTTTCACAATTCATCTTTTAGAACTAAGAAATCACTTCATGTTTTATAAGTACAGAATGCATTCAAAAAGTTATCTATCTGATTACACACACCCATATAACCCATATGATATATTTACATCGATATGGTTTCCTCATAATTCAATGTAGCACTTGGAATGAGTGTATAGATCCATTATGTCTTTTGGAATATCTTCACTCCAACACTGTTAAGGTTAGATGTCATCGCCGCCTCGGTCTCCTCTATCGACCCGTACCAATGTCCCTTCATCTTCAATTTCCCCTTGGGAAATAAAAATAGTTGGGGAGGGGATGAAGTCTGATGTGATGAATACATGGGGCGGTTGATGAATATAATTCACATTCTTTCCAAAATACTCTGATCAAGGATGGACTTGTGAGACGATGCATTGTTGTGCAAGAATTACCAATTTTGCTTGTCCAAAAATTCGGCTTCACACTTTATATTCATTTTAAAATCCGATTCAAACACCTTTGAAGAATGTCCCAATTACAATAGAATCTTGACGAAGAAAGTTTGATGCGCACGCTCAACATTTTCATAATTTAGACTAACAAGGTCTTTGACCGCTTTCGGCCGAGTTTCTTCCTGCAGTAAGCACCGAAAACCATTCGGATACCCGAAAACGGCTGATAGTATTGCCACCATATGCAGAATTAATCGCACTCTTTTTACGCAAAGAAACACTGTCAATTTGGAATTTGCCAGAAATGAATGCAATTGTATGGTACGCGTAGCAGAAGGTCATTACTATACGATCCCATCGGTTTCGCAGAGACGGTTCCAATTATACTTTTTTGCGATCGGTGTGTCCTGAAACTTTTTTAATACACTCTCTATACTCACGATTATGTGATAGATATCAATAGAATTCAATGAATATATTGAACAGGTTAGATCTCAAAGATCTTAATCCATTTTAAAATTACCCATTTATACGATCGAAATGTTTACTTATTTGTGCTATCCTAAATTTTCTTGTTAAAATTCTCTCCCCAAAAATTTTATCTGAAAGCTGAGAAATTGTATGACTGTAACCAAATAAAATTAAATATCTTAATGTATTTTGAATAACACATTGTATTTTAAATAATATTGCCTCCAATAACAGACTTTCAAATATTATTGTTCATCGAAACGTTTATAAAAAGTAAAACAAATAATTTCAACAAAGCATCTATTCAATGACATTTAACTTAAAAATAGAATTAAAAATGGAATTTAAAGTATAGGATCATACGTTTCTTATGAGTGTACAATTTTGCCAAATTGTCAGCATAAAATATTTTGTGAGTATATTAAACTATCACATTGAAAATTAATAATAGAAATTATTAACTAAACATATTATGTAAGGTAAACAAATTCTGTTTGAAGAATGAATACACATTATTCCATTGCCAAAAATAAGTATTTGAATAGGAAAGCAAATTCTACAAATTAGACTTGCAATTTGCTGATGAATATTTTGTTTTTTAAAAAATTATGCATATTTTACTCTAACATATATTAAGAGTTTTTCTTTTATAAAAATTAAAATATTCTTAAGAGCTTTTTCATTCACAGTTAACGTTTCAAATCAGTTATTTGAAGCACAAGTCTTAACAGAGATTTAAAAGTTTTACCCTATCCAATTTCGCAGCAAAATTGCAAAAGCGATGAAAAAAATCATTTTGTCAAAACTTGACTTATAGACAAAGAGGAAGAAGGAAAAAAATTAAACAGAGATAAAAACTTTTCTAACTTTGCTGTCAATGAGAGAAAGTTAAGCTACTCTTAAAAGTGAAAGAAAAAAAGGATGAGAAAAATTTAAGTATTTTTTCATAGAACTTGAGTCCCATTTCATTTTCAACGACTACAAATTCTAAGTTAAAGATAGGGGGAAAAAAGTAAAAAAAATGTGACTCTCTTCGTAATCTTCAGATATAGTGTTCTTTCCATTTCGACTGCCATTTTTTTTTCTCTTCTTTCTTTCGAAAAGATTCACTTTTTTATTATCATTTCCATTTCCTTTTATTTTTCAAATCCCCTGGAAAGATAGTTTTTTTCTTCTCTTTTCATCTCACCCTCCCCCTTTCCTATATATTTTCTCCATCTCCAAAAAAGTTCGAAATATTAAAACGTCCAAGCAAAGATCTACGTATCAAATGGCGTCACTTTCTTTCCGGTAAAAGTGGAATATCGCATCGGAACAAAAATCGTTTGCCGATTCGACTCGTTGCCATCTGGTATGAATGGAATTCTAAGAATGATTGATAGTGATGAATTGAGTGATCGAGATCATAATAAAAGAAGGAGGAAAAAAAAGAAAAGAATTGTATTCCCATGATTATGTTTCACCACGCAACTGTCAAATCTTAAATAATTTATTATTGGCTTGCATACTTAAAAGTTAATTTGCTTGAAATCTGAACTGTATGTGTTCGCTGTTCAAGTAACCGGAATCGTCTGCGCTTTAAAATTTTATTTTTTGTATTTTCTTTCTTCTTTTCCTTTTACAGCATCGCAAATTCTATGAATTGTTTCCTGCTTTAACATTTAATTACTCGAAATATATTCTTTGTGTTGAATTCTAATTTATTTCTGCTTAACAATGGAGAATGTTCTTTTGAGTGAATTTTGATTTATTACACTTGGAATGCAATTAATTCTCTATGGTGGTCACTTTAAATTTTGAAAGTATTTTAAATCTCTTCTCTCTGAACAATTAGCTAAATATTATTATGTCTTTTATTTTTCGAGTATTTAAGCTCTTTTACATTCGAGTCAAATTAAATAATTAACTAGCTTCTTTGTGGGTTAGAAGTACGCGTCGTTCTCTGAAACTTCTACATAAGTTTTTTCCTTTCCAAATTATTTATTTTTGAGCTTTAAAAAGGAAAGAGAAAATGTGAGCAGAAATTTTTGTAAAAAAGTTACAGTACTGAAATAAAGAATAAAAAAGCGAAATTCAGAAAAAAATTTCGTAAGCAATTTATACAGTATGAAGGAATGGGAGCAATGAAACAATTAATTACAGAATTAGAAGAAACAAATGTAAATGGATCGAAGGACATATACCATTTTAAAATATTAGTGTTCTACATAACTATGTAGCAAAAAATATTAACGTATAAAAAAACAATATTAAAATTTATCACAGAAAGTTTTAATATTATTCCTTTGTGGAATTTCACTGAAAATGTATATATTGTTAATCACCGGAATATAAAAATTCGTCATTTAACTCATTCCATTATTAATTAAAATATAATTTTTATGAGCTTGCATTTTACTGGTCATGTAAATTTTTTAAAGCACTCTAAAAATTGTGGATTCAAAACTGCTTCATAAATTTTAAGACAAATGAATAATGGAAGTAAATCTTTTTTTTTTTTTTCAAAAAAAATTTCTAAATTTAAGAATGTTCTCAGTTTTAAACGAAGGAGATAATTTATAAGATATTCTATTTTATATTATAAAATTTTGGTTAATTTCTGAAATTAATCGCTGGACTTCTTTGTTTAACTGTTAACGATAAGAATATGTTTGTTTGGCTAATATATGAAAAGGAAAATTAATTACTTAAATATGGAAGAAAATAGCATAGAAAAGTCTATTGGCTTTGGCTTTATAAATTATTGAGGGTGGATTAGTTGTTAATCTTCTTGATCAAGTGATAATTTATTCTAAATCCATTAAGACCAGTTTCCAAAATATGTCAAATGACAATATCTTGTTTACCTTGAGGATGATTTGGAGAAAATGCTTTTATGTTTATAGTGTGGGAGGAATTGTAAGAATATAGATGAAAAATTTTGTTCCTCTTGCTAAAGTCGTGTGTCTCAGATGTGTCAATTTCTGAACAACAAAATAAGTTGCAACTATCTAGAGCCTTTGGCCACAAAGGCATTCAAAAACTCATAGCAACAAATTATCTTTCAAAATCTTTTTCTCATATTCTAAATCTTCCCTGTCTATCCCTTCGTTTAACCATTCGGGTTCGAATCCTTGGTGAAATTAGAGATGAAAAGTCCTGTTCACACTGACCCTTCCTTCTTGACTGTGATCTGATCAATTCTTACTCTTGTCAACATATTCACTTTTCCTTCACTTACACGAGTATGTCTCGATGGTAGCGAAAGGGTTTTAAAAAGTTTTAACTGAAAACTTGGTTTGAGCTCCAAATGAAGCATTATTTCGCTATATATATATATATATCTGTGTGTGTGTGTTTCTTTAAAAAAGTGATAAGATAACTGAATTAATACTATACACATTATAGTTTGTAAAATATTTATGATATTAATAACAACACAAGCACCATTAATTCATGAATATCGGCTGAGTTCGAGGGATATGTGATTTTTTATTGGTTAATATTTGAAGTTAAAAACAAAATACCTTTATCGCTTAGAAACTTAGTCTTTTTATATACTTGCCCTAAGTTTATTGTTTATTTTCCACGATTAAAATTTTCAAGAACAAGAAAATCGTAAAATGTTTTCGAACGATATCTTACTATGCAAGATAACTGGATCGAACTGCTTGTATTATTCTCTGCTTTCTCCAATGAAAAACACAAATGTAAACCCAAAAACTAAACCTCTAAGGATAGAATAGTGATTACGTAAATCGTTCGTCTAAGCTTACCTCCCTCCCGCATCTAAGATAAATATGAGTAAAAAAAAGGCGGCTGTCCAGGAAAAATAAAAATATTGCTCTTAGTACGACGTCATAACGTCAAACTCCTCCCCTCCCCCTCATATGAATGTTTGTTCAAGAAAGTTTCTAGAAAGGGACTATATTAAGTTGGAGGAATGGCTGCAGGCAGTCACCGGAGTAAAAGTTGCTATCACTGCGCATGCCCACTGCCCACTCACAGTAAATCCTTGAAGAATAATTTATTTATTTATAAAATAGAGGATTTTATACCAAATGCATAAACATTACATATCGCTACGCATGTATCCCATGTTGTTATCACATATTATATATAAACCTTAAAAGTTAGATTTTTTTTTTTTGAAATTTTATTTTATTTCCGGAAGATTCTAAATAAATTTTTTAAATTGTTTACTATTAGGTTTAATAATTGTGAATAATAAAATCATATTATTGTTTTATTTGTAGATATACTTACTTAGGCTTAATTGAAAGAGTATTGCCTGTATTTAATTGAATGACGTTATTACATCTATAAGAGTTATTTAATGGATATAATATTTATGAGATAAGATTTGTAGTGTATCACTGCTACACGACTAATCTATCATCTTAAATATTGGTCTAATCGCAAACCTTAAGTCAATTTAATTCCAAGAGCTTACATAAAGTGATTAAAATAGCCACTTAAATAAAGTTCAAGAATTTAATCAATTACTTTTAAAAGCCCTTTTTTTTATTGTTTCTCTAAAAAGAAGAATGCTCTCTACCATTTCTGCGTCCCTTCCATGCGAATATTAACAGATTGCACAAAATATCAGAGATTATTCTAACCCAAGTTAATCCAAGATGGAGAAATTTCAACTAGGCTATGTCAAGTCCTATTTCCTACAGATCACACAGACATGCAAGTAACTCCCGTGATATATATTTATATATATATATATATACTGTAACCTTTCTATAACTGCAATATTTCTCTATTGCTTTTATTCGACTTGATTATCTCTATTCATTACATTTATAAAGTTTACCAAATTTGTGTAGCCACGTTTCGTTTGGTTGAAAAAGAGGGTCTGGAATTAAAAAAAAATGGTTTTGCTGGAAACCTAAATATATGGTCTGAAAGAAATCTCAGATGTTAGTGACGAGAAGTTTCACGCTCTCAGTTAGCGCATTTCAAAATCAAATGTTTTACAACATAATTTTTTTTAAGATTACATTGGTATTATGTTTTCTGTAACATAAACTCCCGCAATACTGAATTTTATCTGCTATAAATGAAGCATTTAGTGAGAATAATGACTATGTCAGTTTCATAAAAGAAACTATTATATAAAATTACTCGTAAAACAAGTGAACATGTTTTCATTAAAGTAAAAATACATTAAAGGCTTTTTTTATAGAAAAAAAGCATACATTTTGCATGTGATAAAAATGCCCCATTCGTTTTGATTCATTGGAATTCGGATAATATTATATCAATTTTAATTTCAAAACCGAAATATGACAGTATATCTTATTTTATATTTCATAAAATTACCTTAATTTTCCTTTGCGATTTCCCTTTTAGTATCGGAAACCCTTTTTGTTGTTCCATTTTAAACCTAAATTATCGAGGGAAAAAAATTTCCTTAATTTATTAATAAAAAATAATTAGTATAAAGAAAGGATTATTCAGAATTATTTCTAAGAATAATATATCAATATTTTTCTCTCGTATCTGGAAAAAAAATCTCCGAGAAACAAAGAAAAATCATTTAGATACTTGTTTTAAATTTTAGAATAACAATTCTTTCTATATTTCTAAGTTAAATCTCTATAGAAGAAAAAAAAATTATTTGATCGACACTCAATTTCTGTAAATGTAAATGAATAAAGTTTCATTTTTAATAAATATTACCTATCATTACCATCATGAGCTTTCAACGTTATTAATTGTATTGTCTGGAAATTGTGAGCCTGCGCAGTTACACAGCTCTTACTTCGTTCTTGTACCTAATAGCAGCAAAGGAAAAAAAAAGGCGTTAGATATGTCCCAGTCGCCCGTTTCCTGTTGAAGCCAAACAGAGTGATGGTTACGGCCAATGTGTACACTTAGCCGTGGTCAGCGTGGATGATGAAGCCATGGTCATGACAGGGAAAGATATGGGACGTACACTCGGAAATGTCATTTTGCCACTGGCTGTCCAGTTTCGTGAAAGTTTTCATCCGCCAAATGGTTTGGAGGAGGAAATAATATTTTATTTTTAACTTTATTACTTTCTTTTCGCCGCAGTTATGGGTGAAATTGAGTTGGAATAAGTTTTCCGGAATCTATCCGTCTTCCGAACATTCGAGAGGTTTGACTTTTCTAAGTTTCTGGGAAAGGAAGTATTAAATTTGAGAGGCACAAATATTGATGTTTATGATGTGATGGGTGAAAAGTGTGGCAAATATTAGAATTTTCGTGCAGTGGTGCTTGTCTTTTGAAATTTGACGACTGCCAGTCAAATATATATATATATAGCTAGAAAATATTTATTTTGTGGTATTAAAATATGAATGTTAAGTTAATTTTTATTTTAATCAGACTGCTATAATATTTGAAGCTGTTAAAGAACAGAATATAAATTCTCTTTTGGTTCTTAAAATTTGGATGAATAAGCTACAGCATTAGTCTACGTGAAAAGTTTTGCTTTAAGTTTTGTGGAAAATTAAAAATTTGTTTCGCCTGGATATTTGTGATTCATAATCAAATTCCTTCTTGGGAATTCAGTTATTTTGATGATTCTTGAACATCGCATTAATACAAATGAGCTTGTGCAATATATAAGTATTCTAATAATTTCTTTTTCTTTTGGAAAAAAGGAACATTCATTATCATTGTTGAAATTTCAAAGCGTCTCTTAACTTTTGTTTCGCAAAGTTAAGAAAAGCTTTGATTTCTACAGGAGAACTACTTTTAAAAAGACCGACATAACAACTATTGAATTCTTGCATCAGAAGAAATTAAATTTTTAGAAAATAAAATAAATGCACCTTACATTCGCGACTATATTTTTTTTAATCAAAAGAGTTTGACAAATTTGCCGGCCACCAGTCTTACCAAGTTAATAATATGTTTTCAAGCCCTTAGGTATAGGGTCAATAAATAAATTGACTAATGCTATATATATATATATACATACTTGAATATATTTTTGCATTTTGATAGTTTTTATAGGGGAAAAAGCGTGTGTGTTTACGTGCGTTGGATGTAGAGGCAGAGAGTAAAGAAAACATGTCTATCAAGAGTGAGATTATCTGGTAATTTATTTTCAGAAAACAAAGTACATTTTTTCAATACTTATGCTACATCCAACTGTTGCATGATTAAATTGCATTTGAATATTTAACTTTAAGTTTAATTGCAACAAAGTTCAAAATAACTTTTTTATTGATAATCAAAAACACTGCGTATTAACATACAAAACCTAATAAAACATTCGAATTTTTACATGCACTCAAAAATTCAAATCACAGCATAGATAAGCAACAAAAAGTAAAAGATCAATACTATCTGTCATTTTCAAAGAAATTTATGATATTGTCTTCTATCTATCTTGAAAGCCGGGAGAGTTATTTCCAGTCCAATCTTCAATAACTTCTCAACATTACTTTTTCCTCCTCCTTCCCAGCTAAATCCCGAAACTTCCGATATGCGTATAACTGAAAACACATTCCTGCATCAAATATAAAAGATCCGGCAACTTAATCACCGAACTCCAAGATTCGAAAAGGGGGATTTTCCTGGATACATTTCAAGAGAGGAAGGCAGAATATCTTTATTTCCATTTTTTTTAAACAATAGAACCTTTAAAATTCAACGAGGGGTTTGGGATCCGTTCTTACTTTTAACATATAAACACTCCCTTTTCCTCTACAGGGACTAGTCGAGAGATTCAGAAGAGAAAAAAAAACCCGACTCATAAATTTTTATGGGAAAATTCCGCAAGAAAAGTTTTTGAGGCTCCCTCCCCCAAAATGAAGGTCTCCACGAGACCCCAAGGGTCGCTTCTGAGGACTGTGAAGTTTTCTGAGCTACCTTATTTGTTATACGGGGGGTCTTAGTTGAGTGACGTTTCTGTGGGGGGCAGAAGCAAGATGAGATGTATATACCCAACTTTATTAAGTTGCTTGTGAGTTGATGCTTAAAATGGGATCGTTTTTGCAATGTTTTATAAGGCGTGGATGTGTGTCAAAGTGATGGATTGTCTAAGCAACTGGTTGTTGCACAAACCCTTTAGTTTATAAAAAAACATGGTATCTTAAAGTAAATTTCATGAATTGCTGAGGTATTCTCATTTTATTAAGTGATTCCTTTTATGAAGTCATCCTCGATATCTTCCCTGAAAATATATTTCCCCCTCTGTTTTCAAGTGTAAATTGAAAAATTATCGATAAACTAATTGATTTTTAGTACGTTGTAAAGTGTCCTCACTCCCCATTCCTTTTGACTAAACTTAGGGGTACTTTATTATGTTAATTGAATCGAGAAACTTGCTTAGAGTGAAAGACAGTGACTTACGAGGGGGTGTAGTAAAAACTTTAAAATTTCTATGATATAACCGAGATATATCTGTATAAAATATATTCAGCATATAAACTGCACCCTTATGAACATAATGTTGTAAATGTATTAATTTAGGTTTTAGGAAGCCATTGATTGAAGTAACCCATAGTATGTTGTAAACGAAGCTTAATCTGCTGAGTTCTACAATGACGGCTTTCGAAAAGTAAAGAAATGTTGGGAGAAATACATGACTCAGGATGGTGGTTATGTACGAAGTCTCTACAGAGTAATAAATAAATATGAAGTTTCTATGTTGATTATTTTTTCTACCAATTAAAAACTTTACGATACTATGGGATAATGATTAAAGCTTTATGATACTGCCTGTTGCTTCAGTCTACGGAGTCCTGAAACCAAATAAATCAATATTAATAGCTGTAATTTACAGCATTATGTAAGAGGAGATCAAATAATATGCAGAATATATTTTATCTACGCATCTTTGTTATTTCTTAGTAATAGTAATTAAACCTTTACTATACACCTTCATAGATTCTTGTTAAATCCGGTTACTGGCTTTTTTTTTGTCAATTGCTTAACAAAACACTGAAATCATTTTCAGATACAAAGAAAGCGTCGTAGATAAAAATTTGCTTCGCGATGAAAAAAGGTTACAATATTAGATTTAAGTATAAATTATGTTAATCTGTTACTAAAACGTTACAGGCTAATCTCATCAATATCTAGAACCCAAACATTTAATTAAGTGGTGCCATCGCCTTAAATGTTGATCCAAAAGTGTTGAAAATTTATTAGTACCTGAAAATTAAACAGTTAATTAGTTCAAATGTAAGGTGATAGGTTTTTTTCAATGAAGACAGAATTACTAGTTTGGACGGAACGTTTAGATTCTCTCTTGGCAAGCCTTTCTGATACACGATAATATTACGCCTTATATAGAGTGATATATACTATAATATCTTGCTGAGCATTCAGTTACAGTGATAAATCACCTGTCTTATCCTCCCAACTTATTGGCGCAGCCACTTTTACCAAGTGGTTATGGTCGCGATTTCATGGCCAGCATTGTATCCGCCAAGTCATAGTTTCGAGTCCAGATACTATTAAAGACCAACCATGTCTTTGATGGCATCAAATAATGATGCCGTCCAAGATGCGCTTTGAATCTGTCGTGGGTATAGTATGGAAGTTTAGAGAGGGAAGGGTGTGTAGAAAATCAGGTTCGCCTTTGTAATTTGATCGAGGGATCAAAATTGCGAGGTCTGTCACCAATAACCCTCGTGTTGCTACTAAGTGCCACACTAATATACAATCAATCAATATTTTATGGGGGATGATGTCAGATACTATACCAATTCTGGAACTACTGAAACAACGGCAGACTAAACATAAACAAGACATATTTAATAGAATCGAAACGACTTTTATACATTTTGCCATAGCATACATAATAAGTTGTTTAAAAATGCAGATTATCGGTCATAGTAGCTGAGAAGCCCTGCTCACGAGCTCGTGATCAGCGTTATTTTCACCGAGATGTGGGCTCGGGCACTGATGCCACTTAATACCCGAAAAGTATTGAATCTTATGCAGATTTCCTTTGTCAAAGCTCCAAGTCCTCCAGTTGATGTGGTGTGGATGTTTGGAGCGGGAGGTGCCAGCTGAGGTGTCATCCCATCACTTGACTGATGTTAAAAATAATGAGGTTCATCGGCAATAGTCCTCGTGTTATTTCTAAAGGGACGTTGATAAACAATTAACCCAAGTAATTTAAAGTTTAAATGAGATCATTTGGCATTACTCAATTCTTCATATATTCATTTGTTTAATTGCTAATTTCTGAATTAAAGCACATTTGTATGAAATGGCGTACAATGTATGAAACTTCTCCATTAGAAGTAAAGTTCGGTAATCTGTTGTAAAAGTTCTTCATGTCCGGCGAATAATTATTGCAATATATTGCTGCGAACTTTTGGAATTGGTTAAAGTTGTATATAGTTAAAAGAGTGTTTCACTGTAAACCGCAATGTTCTCTTTTTTCAGGCAAATAAGACACCCATACAGTTGATGTAGTACAAAACTTAATGAAGTTTCTTTCACAGGACAGCACTCGAACATCCTCTCTATACTCCGTACTCAGTACCTTCAGATTATCATTTCTTTAGACTCCTGTAAGAAGTTCTTGAAGAAAAGGACTTTCATCGAATAAAGAAATAGAAGAAATTTGCACAACTCAATCCGTACACGTCCGACTTTTATTTAACATATGGGAATTTAAATATATGGGGAAAATGGGGATATTAAAGGAGAATACGTAGAAAAATAAATTAGGTGTAATTTTAGTAAGTTGTATTTCAGAAAAGATTTTTTTTTAAAAAAAAGTCTTACTTATATATGATCGGCCTTTGTATTCGCTATAAGCAATGTTAGACATAATAAATTTACTAACGAAAATAAATTTGTGTAATTAAGCATTTAAAAAGAAATGTACTGAAATTTTGCCAAAAGTTTCACTTATTCAATAATAAAGGAATGATTATTAAATCGAATAAACCGATCAATTGAATTATTGGAGAAAATCGAATAGCTAAAAAGTTTTCTTGGAAATAATGATATGTAAAATATTACTTTTACAAAAGACTCTGAAGAAAAAAAGAATTATACAGGTTGTTCGAATCGAATGTCCCTAATTTGAAGATGTCGCTATATTTACCAAAAAATTAAAAATAATGATAAAAATGTTAAATTAGATAGCAGTGCTCAACAAAGCTTATATTAAAAATTAGTGCTCTTCCACGTGGGCTTCCTCGGTAGTGCTGAAGATATTCAGTTGGTAGTCTAGGTACAGCCATATCCGTTGTAACATTTCCGTAGTTACAACACCAATTGCAATGATAATTGAGGCACGAAGGTCTTCAATATTACAGGTCCCTTTTGAGTTGACTTAGTTTCTGACGCAGTCCCCAAAGGAAAAATCTAGTGGAGTGATATCAGGGGATTTTGGAGGCCAGGCATTTCGTTGCAGTTTCTGCACAATCTACATTTTGTACTCATACGGCCTCAGTTTTCGATAAAGCACATTGTGAAAAGTTGATCGTGGCATAGATAATTCGTAACTTACCTCCTTGATAGGCTTCGAGGGCTCCGAACTAAAGTACGAATATTTCCTTCTCGTACGTCAGAAAGTGAACGTCGATTACCTCCAAATTTTTTTTCGTACACTACCAGTTTCGAAAACGTTTTTTGCCCCTTTTTAAAGCTCTTAGCACTGGATGAATTTCTTTTCTAAAATGTTCGAAATATTCTTTCCATTATTATTACAGTTATGCGTTCTGCATACCAGAGAATAAGTTATGCCTTCTTTTGAGGTGAAACAATTTTTCCGTCTTTGTTAGCCAAAAAAAAAAAAAAAATAGCAAGTACATCATTGGCGAAAAATAAAAATTTTCACCAATCTCTAAGAATTCAGCCGCTAATTTTGCCTGCAATACTGTCAATGCAACATATTTTTTAATCAACAGTTCAAATTTGTGATACTTGATTCAAATTTCCTGTACTCTCTTGGTAATCCAGAAAATATGAAGTCAGAGCACCGCCGGATTACTCGAAAATCACTAAAAATAATTCATACAAATATCAAACGCTATGTATTATTGTATAAAATTTCATACAGTACATGCAAATAAAGTTCCAAACACACAGAATAACTAAATCTATAAAAAATTTACTGTTTTGTATTAATAGGCTACATTATTCCATTGAATTAGAAGAAGCTAAGCAATTTTCTATGTGTGTCTGACTTGACAGCCAATGCCAAAACTCCGGAGAACTGGCAGGGCTGGAAAAAGTGAAGTGCCAAATTACAGAGGTAGAAATGTAATATGAAATTTGAAAGTAGCCGTTGATTTTTTTCAGAATAGGATGGACATTATCCTAAAATTGAATTTATTTGAAAAAGAGAACTGTTTCCTAATTTGGAATTCAAGTCCTGACCCCCTCCCCTCCCCATCCTTCCGAAAAACAATAAAAATAAACAATTTTCATAAAGAACAATTTACTTTACTTGCCTTAAATTTTAACTGATATATTTTAGAAAGAATTGAAATGTTTAAAAATTTAATTAATTTAAATAAACTTTATATTTACAATTCTTTATTACATTCGCTCTTTTGGACAGTTTTAAGAAATGATGTGATTTTATAATGGGGAATGTTAAGAGTATTAAAAAATAAATCAGATTGTATAAATAATTTCTTCTCGTTACTGAAAGAGTAAGGAAGCAAAAAAAAAAAAAAAAAGATTAAACAGAACAAAGCTTCGAGACTTATAATTAATTGGTTTATTTTTGAAACTGTATTTATTTGTAGCTGAAATTTTAAATTAATCAATCGAAAGGCGGAATCTTCCGAAGGTTGCTCATTTATTTCCGCACTGTTTAACTTGACAGATTTCCGTTATTTTTAATTGATCACTTTTGTCCCCTTTGTGTATAAAAAAAAGATCCAGATCCACCTTTTGTTGTTCTCTCATTCCTGTTCCAACGAAGCAAAATGTCTCGAGGAAGGATAAAAAAAAATTCCACCGAAAAGAATTCTGTCACGAGAAATGTCCCCGGCGGACTTCTTCAGAATCCAGTGAAGAATGTTCTTCACGTTTGGAATAGTTACTTTCCTCGAGATGGACAACTTGAAGGAAAGGAATGGAAAAAAAGGGGGAGGGTGCTCCTAGACTTTATCGATGGCAATAAATGTCGCGGCAGTTCCTTTGGATTTGATGGATGGAAGAAATTCCATCAGAAACATCCATTCCAATTCTTTCGCCGACACCATTAAAAAGAAATCAGTGTCAAAGTCTCGTGTTTCGGCACCACACTCTCAAAGTCCGACTGGTGTCGAGGCAGATGGTAAATAAATACGGTGGTTCCGTTTTGTTTGCTGTCGGTGCTCTTACTGGCGAAAGGGGTGCACGTCGCTAGAAAAAAAAATAACGCTTGTGCTTTTGAAAGATTGAGGTCTTTGCTTTATGAAAATATGAAGATTTCAGTAATGATTATTTTACTTAATAGAACAAAAATCTAGAGGTCCGGCCACTTCTAGTGCCTTATGAAAGAAAGAGCACACTTCAGGAAGCAAGTTGCTCTGCGGTGAAATCTAACTATATAAACCTAGTGATCATGGTCATGGACTTGTGACTGGGTTTCTTTGTAATCGAGTTGTATGATTGAGGCCTGATGCCACTAAAGATACACCTTGTAGTAGGGCTGATACGCATTAAATCTGGTCGAGGTCCTACGTCTTCCTGTTTGTGTGGAAGCTTAGAAAGGGAGGTTCCAGTTCATGTGTCGTCATTGTCATTTATCGAGATTCTAAATTACGAGATCCGTCGCTAATAGCCATCGTAGTGCTGCATCGGGGTTTGGAGTGACGTTATTAAAGAAACATAATCTGCGATGAGTTGAATATTTATTTCATTGGATGATAGTAATAATAGAAGAAAATTATTTAATATCTATAATGAGCTTTGGTAATAAGGATATCTTTTCTTTTGTTGCTGGTAAAAAGGTGAGGTAGACAATGGTAACGATTGCGCGATCAATAGTCAGAGAGATTTAAGTTTAATCACGGGTTTCATTTCTAGTTTCATTGTAAGCCGTCATCTGCAATCATTGACTCTTCTGCTAATCAGTATCATTGAGTGTTGTGAGAAGAAGAGGAATTAACTTAAATGAAAGTTTTCTCTGGTATGCTATGAAGAAGAGAAAATAAGAAAAAGGAGGGCAGCAACACCAGTTGAAGAGTCATTCTCATCGCCTAATCATGAGGTCCACTGTTATGAACTGTCCAGTGCATGTAACATCGATCAAATAGTACGAGAAAAAAATTGGCGATTGCTGTGATACAGAATTGGATGGTTGCAACCTTAAATAATATCTAGTATTTATGATTCATGATTGATTGATTGTTTTATTAATATCGCGCTAGGAAGCAACCCTTGAGCTATTAGTGACGGACCTCGAAAGTTGGAGAATAGTTCAAATAACAACACACACATGTGCTGAGAACCCACTCTTCAAGCTTCCCCGCCAGGCTAACGTCAGGACTTGGAGCGTTACAGATGTAGTATGCATCAGCCCCGCTACACGATAGGAATACGGATTCGACACGCGGTAGGTTGAAATCAGGACTCGAATCCACGGCTTGACAGAAAGAACGCCAAATGCGAGCTTGGGACCATGCTTACTCGGCTAATACAGTCCTTATTTATGTTACATGGGTTATTCAATAAGTTTTTACCTTTGTAGTCTTTTGGCAATTTATAATTTTAGTAGCAATATTGTAAAGAGTGCTATAGCTATTTTTTAATCCAAATTCTTAATGTTCAGAAAAGGAAGTGATGTATATAACAATTTATTAACTATCAGCCTTATTATGTTGAGTGGGAAAGGCTTTTGATCATTAATTAACTTATCAATGAGAAACAATACGAAGGCTATTGGCTATGGACTTCATAATATTTAACCTGTCAAGTGACGAGGACAACACCTGAACTAGAACTTCCCTCTCTAAACTTCCACACAATGTCAACAAAAGGATTTGGAACCCCGATCAAATTTAACACGTAATACTAGCCCCGATACACGGTAGGTCTTTTGTGGCATCGGGGGTCGAATTTACATTTCGACGAGAACAACGTCTGCCGCTAGTTCGTGACCATGGCCAATAGGCTACTGCTGTCACGTAAGCAGTATTCTTTAAGAGTTTGCTATACCATCGATTTCATTATTCTCCCCAAACAAATTGATCAAAAACTGTCACGTCAGCATTTGACGTGCCATCTGTGTCATTACTCTGCGATAGCTTACAGGTGTATGGATTATAAATATAAAATTGGAAGAAAAAAAAAGAAAAGATCTTCACACATAATAGGATCTGAAGACTTTGGACAATCCGTATTAGTCTAATTAAGAATATAACGATATGATTCTCTTTATTGTACTCATTGCTTTTCAATCATGGTTTTTTCTATTCCGAATAATTTTTTCTCAGAAAAAATGTGATTCAAAGGAGTATTTCTTTTTTTTTTAAAAAAAAATAAACACACACTTTAATTGTATTTATTACATTTTACTGTCTCATTATTTCTGTTATCTTACTAATTATTTCATTATAAGAGGATTACTTACAAATATGTATCATGTTTATGAAGCACGTTACTGTAAAACAACAAAAAATATTAAAATAGATTTTCTCTTCTCAATTATACATCCTTGTAATTTCATTTTCCAATAATTTTACAATAAACAAACAATTCAATTGCATTTGAAAATGTTCAAACAACATCTATGCTTCAAATTTTAAATTTCACTACAGTAAAATTGTTTGCTTTGTTCGAAAATGTTTGAATGGGGAAAGAAAACCGAAAATCCACGTAACTTCTGTAATACTGATCAGCATTTACAATGCTCTAATTGTCTGAGAGTATATTGGAGTAACATTTAGAAGCTATATGAAAACTATTGGTGACCGACTTCGTAATTATGAACTATTGCCAAGCACTTCACTCTATAAAGAATTTGGATGCAGGTAAACAAAAACAAATAAAATAAAAGGGTTCTCAATCTCATTAATTGGCTAATTTTAGAAAATCACTAAGTTTAAATTACTTGGAGTATAATTGTCAGACTTTTTATCAATTTAAGATTACAGAATATTTTTTTTACGAAATTATGTTTCAGAGCTATAATATGGCACATTGATACCGTAATATTTTTTTTCTGGTGTTTTCATCTCTAAATGGAATCAGTAAAAATATTAAAATAAATAGCAGTGATAATTCGAACTCATTTCGAAAAATATATGTAAGTAAAATTAATTAATTACTTGAAAACAAAATTAATTGGAAATAATACAAAAACCATTCGAAAACTAATTTAATTAGAAAAAAAAATGTTATCAAGTAAGATATGAACCAATTACCTATATGGTTAAAGCAAACATTTCAGGGAACATACTAGAAAAATAAAACTGTTAAGTAAACTAACGGAAATGAAATGGACAAAAAATATACATTATACCCAGTCAATATAGACAAAGAAGTTTAACTAACGTGTCTAAGAAGGAAAGGCTGAATAAATAGCAAGAGATAAAGTTAAACCAATAAAAACACACGTATAGAACTGAATTAATTCCAATAAAAATAATTTAACATTAGATGGTGTATGAAAACAAGGAAACTATTACAAATACGAAGCTTAATTAAAAAGTAATGTTTCCATGGTCAAAATTTATTTATTTTTTACTCGATTTTCACACATTCGTTTCCCTGAAAGTGTTTTTGCATCAGGTTTGTAATGCATTATTCAGTTTTCAACACAATTTCTATACCTTTCCACGTACTTGCATGAACACGTGACTAAAAGGGAAAATTCGTCGAAAAATACCGATGGTTGTTGTCGACACCGGTTGTAATGACAGCTTTTCTCTCGTTATCAGAATGAAAGTGATGTCCCTGAAGAAGATCTTTCATCTTTGGAAAGTCCTCTAGGGCCTATCTTCTTCAGGTAAGTTCGAAGATCACACTCACGAGGGGCACGCAAGTGATATTTTCCCTTTACTATGGGTTTTACTGTCTTAAGGTAAACTCGAACAATGCACTACTGGGATAATTTAGCGATCCTTCCCTATTTTCGACCTTTATCACTCTGTCTTCTTTGGAAAGAGGTAAAAATTGCGTGGGCAAGGTCATGTGCAATGCTGCCGTACAACTTCAAAATCAATTTCATGAAGGACGCCATCTTCTTCAGTTTACGGTATTCTAAAGAAATCTGAGAACAAAGAAAACAATTATATCACATAAAGTACACACGTACAAGTAGTTTTCAGGTTCAGCAAGGATTGTGAACTTCGAATCACAAATAAACAATTATGGTCATGGAGGCATTATTTTTCATTCCAGTTCCGTATAGTCCCTCGTCTCTAAGTTAATTAAAAACCCAACATTGGAACGCAAATAAGAACTTGGTTCAATACATGCATCTAAATATTATAAGATTTTACTAAGCACAAACCTCAAGAGACAATATTTACATAAAATGAATTATAGTTATATTAATTTAACTAAATTCATGAATGATTAAATAAACCAAGCTTAAAATGAATAAATCATTTTTAACCAAGCAAGTTCCGAAACTATTCTTTAAATGTTTAATTAAACCAAAACTTTTGCATGATAAATATGTAAAATTTATTGAAAATATTGCAGAAGTACCTTTCGTATAAGCAACATTATCAACAGAATAGAATATTTCATTGATTAGTTTATTGACATATAGCGACAGGTTTTCAGGGTGTGTGAAAATATATGCAAAATTCATCGATGTGTATTTTAAGAGTTTACACACGAGTAATACCATTCATCCGATTTTCGGAGAGATATATTGAGTTTGTCAAATTCCTGGAAAATAGAAAGTCAACAAGTCGAAAACGATTTTATCAGTGACACAGATTTAATTTTTACACAGTCGAATTTTTACAATTTGAGATTCTGTATATCGAATATCTATGAATCGGACATTGAATTTTCACTGCAAAAAAAGTTTCCGTATATCGAACAAATTTTATATATGACAAACGGTTTTCGAATTCAAGGAAAATTTACTTGTGGTCTAGAACTCAATTGCGGCTGATTACCACAACAATAAGGATATATATGACCGCTTTGACCAAGATTAATTTAAAAATTATAACAATAACCCAGATAAATTAAGTAAAATTATCAAGAATATAAGTAATGGAAGAATTCCAAACTGTCCGACACGGATTGCCTGATTTATTCATAGCATTCATAAAGAAATTATTACTTTTCTAAATAAAAGTGACCATTGTACATTGAAACGGCTTCAGCAAAAGTTTAATTCTAAATTGACGTTAGAACTATTTTGTTCAAAAATAAGTAAATTTCCCCCTCCTCTCCTTGTATGCAAACAGTCAGTTTTTGTACATAATAAATTCTTAAATAATGTACACATTTGTAGATTTTTAAAAATAAAGTGCGATGATCTTTTAGGTATTTTAGAAGAAATTGTTAAAAAATTTTCAACCCGCATTATTGTACTGCAGAGTTTCAATAGATCGTAATTTCCTTTTAACCTTTAAGTTTGATAATTAAAGGTTCAACTGTACCGATTTTAAATAATTCTGCAGAAAACTTTCAAAGTTATGTTTTCCTGCCACACGCATGGTTCATATCCATATTTAATAGCAATTTTTTTTTTCTCCAATAGATGCATTAAAATTTATTTTTCCCTCAGGAGATGTCTTACTCTTTGGTTTCCAAAATTCTACGTTTATTCATGTCCCACCTAGAATTAATGATTCTACTTGTGAATTAAATATTTTTTAGTGAAGCTTTGTTTTATTATATATATATATATATAATTTTAGTAATACAGATTATATTTACTCAAATTCGAAGTGATATGCTACTGACATATGAGATATGCTATGCAAAGTGATTTCATTGCAAAGTGCTCGTGGCACGCTAGAATAATTATTAATATTCTTAGCAGTATCTGTGAACACGTCCGGGCTTGTGAACATTGAAGCTTTGTTTTCCTAGGAAAACAGAGCCATTTTCTATTTGCTACAATATTGAATTGGAAGACGTCATTAATCTTTCAAGTCAAGTCTTTAATAGGAAACCATAACTTCCCCTTCAATATACATTTCACTAAAATTCAACACTCTTTAAGAAACCTCGCCATATGGTTTACATAAACAATGGTTTAGTGGCATCACCCACCTAATATTGTGGCCTCCAGATAACGGCTTCTCCTTCCTAAGAAACCATAGTTTCAGGGAATCTCTGATTGTTCCCTTTACCATGAAACTTTTGCGTGAAATAAATTTAGCCACGGTTTTTCAAAGCCATTAAACATAATACTCTCTATTGCTTGGATTACTGAACTTATTATTTCAGCTAGTGGTTCCCGGTAACTTCGACCTCAGGAAGAAAAGTTATTTTCTTTGTCTTTGTGGAGAATCTGTATTCCTCTGGGCGACGCATATAAATAAGTAGTTTGCCAAGTTTTGGCACAAACATTCACATAAATTCTAAATATACTCACACGATGATCAGACACTCATCACACACATACTTCACAGCACACATACAATATGTGAGTAGCCTTTTTCTCCAATATCGACGACGGGGAACCACTTATCATATATTAGATCTCAATTATATAACTGTCAACTTTAATTCTATATGTTTAAATACATTTAATGAATGCACTAAATTATGATGTTCTAATTGTGTAATTGTTATTCCTTATAATTGATTCTCATCTATGACCAGAGTACCTCCTCCTCTCTTCCGCTGTACGAATCACTTTGGCCTTGTTAATCTCTAAATTCATAATTTTAGGTAAGTAATTAATATGATAAAAGGGTTTCGCCTCAAAATTTATGCAACCTAATTTCAAAATGACGACGATGCATTTTTTACTAACTTAAATGGAATTAGGGATTTTTAACCGACGAAGTGATTGGTGTAAGTTTGGCTGGAATTGCGCCAATTTTAATTGTCGAAAATTGCGGAATTTCGTGGTAGACGGAATTTTCTGTCATTCTTTTTTCTACTACCATTTTTTTTCAATGAAATATTGTTTACCGTGGTGATTTTAAAAAGTGAACGAAGGGGAATTTTATTAATTGGTGAATCAGTCAGCAGTTTTGTTTCTTTTAATTGGTGTAAATAACTGCTCAAATCCATAAATACTTGCAAACATAGAGAAAATATCAAATAAAAGATTATATACTTTTGAGCTAAATCCTCAAATATTTGTAAATTTCAGGTGCACCGAATTCATTGAACCTTGAAATATGAATCAGAGGGGTGTGATTCGTATCGAAAACTATACATAGCTTGAAATTTGAAATAAACCAATGAAAAAATCATTATTACATAAATTATTATTCATATACCTCTTAGCGGTGAATGTATTAGCCATGAGCTACAAGTTCGACATGCAAGATATATCGCCATTGTCCACATTTTTATCACATATTTTTCTGCGCTGTACGTGACCCTCTGGTTAGGTTTTCTTTAACTGTGGCTTAGTCTTGGAGGAAAATTACACGATGATATAGTTCTGCTATAACTATTATCATCTGATTAATTTACATATTTGAGAAACAAAGTATTGTTGACTTATCACACATAATCATATCCAGGGCATTTAACAGTTCTATTCAGTAATAGATTGAACTAATGCAATATGTTTCTAATCTTCATCGACGATTTTAATATATTACTAAATACAGTAATTAATAATTTAGCATGTAGTGTAGAGCCATGTGTTTAAATTTCACTGCTCAAATTACAAATATGTTATATCCTGTACCTGTTGATACATATAATAAAGCATATTATTAACGTGGTGAATTATTATAAATCATGAAATATATGAAACTTTAATATTAAGATATGATAACCTATTTATAAAACTATATGCTTAAATGCATATACTCTGCTAGCTAATGTACTATCAAAGAGAGAATAAAAATGATATGCAAACTTTTGACGTATTTATTTCATTATTTAATTCAACAGCTATCTCGAAGTCTAATTAAATAGTCAACAAATTCGAAACTCCAGTTGATGATACGTAAGTAAAGGACTACTCATCAAAGAATTATCCATCAAAGAATATGCAAGATAATTCCCTTTCAAATCCCTCCTAGCTCAGTTTTGATCTAAGTGTATGTCTAAATAATAATGTTTTAGCTTATCAAATCACTCATCCAGATTGAAAAATTGCTCGATTATAGTAGATTTGACTCTTATTATTCTGATCATGGACCAATTTTAACTACTTTCAATCGAAACGATTAATTACGATGATTCACTCCAATCAACAATTTCTTTTAGCTTGTCAGTATCCTCTACTTCCCTTCTCTTTTCTTTCATTCTAATTGCTTAATGCCATCAACTTTATTCAATTCACAACACTTCTTGTCTTCTTCTAATTTATCTATCTCATTTCATTTTCAAGGAGTTGTTATTGTATGCAATTCAAATTAACAGATGTCCCCAAAGATAGTGAAAAAAAACCCGAATAGCCCAATATGACAAACTTACAATACATGTTATACACTTTCAAGTGTTAATGCACTTAAAAGTATATATATGATCTAAAATTATTGAAAACTGTTATACAGGGTAAATTTTTGTATGGATATCTTTTTTTTATTCCTTTTATATACTTTCATATTCAATCAATACATGTATACGTAATTTCTCAATGATCTCGTTGAAATAATTTTCTGAAATGTTGAATTACCTTAAAGGACGATTAAAAGTTAAATTAAAATTAAAACTTTAGGAAACTTAGCTGCCTGGAATAAGAAAAATGACCTTGCTTTTAAGATGAGCAGGATGACTTGAAAACTCATTCCAAAACCGACCACCTCTCGACATTAAAATAAAAGAAACGAAAACAAGAAATATGTCTTATGCTGATACATGTCTTGAGAAAGGCTGGAGAGGGAGGTGATTGTTCAGGTGTCGTCCTCGCTTTGAGACCAAGATTCAAAATTACGAGGTGTGCAGCCAGTATCCCTTTTATTGATTCTCAGAGAGAGAGAGAGACGCTAATAAGCAATTATTCATTCACTGAGCCTGCTCAAACAAATAAACGATGTAATTTGATAGCAAGACTATTATAAAATAAAGATGTAATTTGGAGCCACACTATTAGAAAATCGAAACACGAGTTAATTGCATTTTCATTGTTTTTAATAAGGTAAAACTATGCTTCATAAATTCTTTTAGAGGCTTGAGGTATTTATATGGTATATTTAAGGCGTAAATTACAAACTGATTACTTCGGAAGAATGCTCCTTTGACTATGGCTTATTATTGAAAATAAGGCCACCAAATATCTATCATAATGTGGGGTTGATGCACTTTAAACCTTTTGAGGTTCAAAGTCCTCATATTGATGTGGAACTTAGATAAGTGAGTTGCTAGTTCAGGTGTCATTCTTATAAATGCGATTCAAAATTATGAGATCAGTTTTTAATTACTCTGTTTTTGCTTCTACGTGCAAACTTTAATAACTAATCAATCATTTAAAATCAAGAAATTCGTAAATAACATCCTTTTTAGAATTAAGAGAAAGACATATCTATACTTTTCAATTTATCGTGATTTAAGTTACTAGGTACGTTGCCAATAGTCCTCAAACAACTGTAGAATGACTGGAATATCAACTAATCAACATACCACACTGAAATTAACTATAGTACCATATCAATTACAAATAAATATTACTTTACAAAGAAAATATCATTGATTTAGAAATCAACTAGAATCGAAACATTTACTCACTTTATACATAAAAGATAGACATAAAAATACATTATTTGAAAGAGAAAGAGCCAATAGTCACATTGCTTAATCTTTCAAATGTAATTTTTCACTCAGAAATTTAGAGAATATTTCTGGAATCAGCATACATTCATAAGCAACTATTAGAATTCTTAAGCAATTTATGTTTCCGATTTCATTGGAGGTATATTGGTTTATTTCTTGAATTTCATTCTTAAATATTTCTGAAAATATTTCTGTAAGAGATATAAATCTACAAATGACTGTTGGAAACCTTACAAAATTTTTACTCTAAATAACACCCAATGCCAAATACTTCTTCCTGAAGCAACACATGCCTCCGTTACTCCCCTCCCATATCGAGCTCTGTTCACAGACTCCGAATTAATGATCTATTAGAGATCGATAAGTTACAATTCATGAATAGTTGGGACAGGAACACTTCCTTTCAAAGCGAACATAAGGACAGTCCACATCCCGAACGATCGAACTCGATGATCGAGGCGCGAGCTGTCTTCGAATACTTTCTCTTACGAAAGCGGCAATTCCCAAAGCGGGGTTGGCGTTCGAATAAAGTGCCACTGAGATCTCGCCATTGATTATTTCAACGGAGATAATTATGATTAAAGGTAACTACGTCACCCGTTGTCCCATAGGTCTTTCTGTCGGAATTAAAACGAATAAATAGGAACGTTTTGGAAGGTTCTCCGAAGGGGGTTGTGTGAGAAGAAAGGGATGGTTTGGGAAGGGATGAAGTCGTTTTGCGGAGGTATGGATAGTTAGATTGGAAAAGAGTGCCTCGAGTGAAGGTAATTTGTTCTTTAGTTGGTAAATTGGGTTATTGTCTCTTGCTGGCTGGAGAGATCCATTTGCATGGGAAATGGAATAAGGCTTATGGTAAGGATTTGTGAGGATAAACTAAAAAGTTTACAGTCTGTTTGCCCTCAAAAGGAATTGCATTAATTGTTCAGAGAGAGCTGAGTGGTTATTCCCTGGGACGTGGAATTCTAACTGAAACCTTGATGTTTGATTTATAAAGGGTGGGTTATATCTATTTAAGAAGACTAATAGCAAAAGTTAGGAAAGTAGAATAATTAAATTAAGTTGTTTTCTCACTTTATAGTATACAATTTTCTGTAATCAATACGCATCTTATAAAAAATTGAAACCTAAAATATGCGTATGAATAACAATAATATGAACTCTGTTGTTAACAATAGCTCTAGAGAACCATTTATATTTGAAATTGCTATTTGGTATATTTCAGAATAGAAAAGTGGGTTTTAACATTTCATTTTAAACAATGTACATTAATATAGAACGAAATCTATTGATAAAATATTCTTTACTAAGTTATGTGATTGTTTATTAACGTCGCACTGAAAAAAAAACACGAAGGCCATTATCGATGGACCTCGTAATTTTGAACCTCGGTTGATGAGGATGACACTAGAGCTGGTACTTCCGTCTCCAAACTTCTACACCACATTTATGAGAGGACTTAAATTTCCATCAGATTTAACGCGCATCAGCCTCGTTACACTACGGGTATTTAGTGGTATCAGGGGTTGAACCCACGACTGGACCAAAATAACTCCAGCCGCGAGTCCACGACCATGTGACCCTTAGGTTACCTCGGTCACATATTCATTACCAAGGAGATACGAGACTTAAAATACTAAACTCTTTAGCAGGTGTTAGGTCTTCAAGAAATTCAGTCTAAATAGTTTTTAATGAGTATTTTATCATGTGCGAAAGTATTTTTTGAAAAATATTCTTAACAGTTTGAGTCATTACATTTTTCAACCATTTATATTTCCTGTTTATTTATTATAAATAAACTCTCGAGATGAATGTTTAAAGCAATGCTTGTTTATAAATGTTAAGTAATAAATCTGTCGCCATGGTTTTTTAACTGAATCACTGACACAGAAAGGAAGAAAACTATGCGTGCAGTTTCACTTACGAATTTTTCAATAAATTATCAAAACGACTAAAATATCCCGTATCATCTTAAATATTATTATATAAAGATATAATTTTTAAAAGCATTGTTTTCGCAAAATTTAAAAAAATTTCTCTAGTTTTTGATTAAATTGATGTAATAAGATTACAAATGTTTGGCGCAAATTTGCTTGGAATTGCGCCAAATTTCATGGTCAATGGGACTTTACCCTTTTTAAAATATCGTGGGTCTTACGCAAAATTTGAATTTCAAGCAGTTTTATGAACACACACACATACAAAAATCATTTTGATTAAGAAGCATGTAATGAGAACAAGGAGGCATTGAAAAAAGTACTAAGCCGTTTAACATAAAGAAGACATTAGATGACTGAAAAATAGTCCAGTTTGAATACATTTCATGCAAATGATTGATAAGTATTTAAAATGATTTTAAAAGGAAAGCTTTTTTTTCATAAATTTGGTAGTTTTGAGTCCGTGGGGCCCCCCCCCTCTTCCATTGCGAATTTTTTTTTGGAAATACCTATAAGAAATTCTCGTTTAGATTATCATCAAAAATTAAATACTTATAACTGTAATTAAATACGAGTATACAGTTATAATTGCTTAATATAATCTATATAGAAAGTCAGGCCATATTTTTTTTGTTGCTATTATTATTGATGATTTTAATACTTAACTTAACACTAAATGTCCATTACGCGAGACTGTGTTGATAGTTATTTTTCCAGCGTAAAAATATATTAATTCTTGAAGCCATCTTATTTTTATAATAAACTAGCTGAAGTACCAGGAGTTGCTCGGGATTTATACGAAGAGAAAAGCTTAATTTAAGGGGAGATGGGTAGCCTTTTCAAAATATCAGTTAGACAATGATTTTCCTCTTATTTAGGTTAAAAGTGAACTGTGTAAATTTTTTCTAAACTTAAATAAAACTATAAATTTTATATTTGTATTGAAAGTAAATATTTTTATCCTACCTTTCATCTTGAAGCTTGCATATACATAATTTCTACCCCTCGACGCAAAAGTTCCTGCTGTAGATGAAGCCGGTTTTCAGCTAAACTTCCCCTGCCCTAGATGTAGACTCTCAAAATTTAAATCCTATTTACCTATCCTATTACGCTTTGACGATAGAAAACAAAATTGAGCCAAAACTCATGATAGTTGCGTCACATTGGCATCTTTATTAATAATGCAGCCCATTAGATATTGGTTATGAAAGCAACCTCTATAGCTATTTAGTGCTATTTTGTTTCCCGTAGCTGAGGTTTGATTTCGATTTTACCACTTTCATACACTTCCGTTTCAGACGAAACTTCCGTTGTTCCGGTGTTTCCAGTCCTGGGATAATCTTATGACTTACAGCTGCAGGATTTTTCTGACAATAGTCTATTCTTATTTCAGCGACATTTCGATGTGTATGAATTGATATTTAGCATAACTAAACATGTGCTGCTTGTGTAAGTTGAACTCAACTTCTACACAATTCCCTGAAAAACACTCTATAAAAATTCCTTTTGACAATGGTAAAAACATCTAACATATCAAAGAAAAATCAAACTCTTCTCTGTTCTATATGGATTACGCATTAAAGTATATTAAAGGTAGATATCTCGTGTTTTGAGAAATAAAATATTTTTAGTTAATCTCATATTGAATATTTTTCTGGAGAAATTAAGCTTTCTGTTTATAAGAATTGTTAGATATGAGTAAATATCTAACATATACAAATAAAGATTTCTTGATCCCATGGAGTGGGTTTCCGAAATCTTATATTGACATTGACCTTTCTCTTCTATTGAAGTTCAAGAATGCAAAATTTTATCAGGATAAGAATAAAAGAGTGAATTTGTATAAATTACGTACAATTAGACACTCTTCTGATTTTTTTGGGAAAGTTACGTGGGTGAGTAAGAAAAAGATACAAGGGTCCCGACAAAAAACAACATATATATGATGATGTAACCAATGCCTATGTGTGTGAAAAATACTTCTTCAAAACTGAAACTATAGAGTAAAATAAATCTCCGTATCCACCCAATTCGAATGAGTTATTCTGTTTGAAAATTATTCCATGAATGAGAAATTATTCGATTATAGAACTGTTATTCTGTAAAAGAACATGAAACAATTCTTATGAGCTAATACTGCGATATAAATTTGAAATAACTTACGGGTAATCAATTTATGCTGGCTCTTTCTGTTCCGGATGTTATGCTGTCTATGTGATTATATTTCTAAATCACAGCATTAGACGGAAACAGGTAAAATAAAAAAAGAATACTTTCTGTTATACGGTATTTAAAATAAAGACAGATTTTAATAAACTGCATTTGCAATTATATGAGGAGTATATTATAAAAGTTCTAATCAATCAATTCATCTAACAATGAACGAAACGAATCTAATCGAGAATGAAATGACAACCATAAATTAAATTATGCTGATTTACGAATAACGTGACGTCAGTTTTCTGTGTCTTTTCCCATTACTGGGACAGACGCATTGGCTGAGTGGTCATAATCACGAGCTGAAAGCTGGCGTTGTTCGAGTCCTGATTTCGCTAAAACCCTGTTGTGCAGTGGAGCTGATATACTTTATATATTTCGAGGCTCAAAGTCTCTAGCTGACGTGGTGGGAAATTTGGAGGGTGGATGTCATTTCAGATGGGTTTGATCATCGTTACTTAACCATGGCTCAAAATTGTGAGATACGTTGCCAATACGTTGCCGTGTTGCTTCTAAGTGCAACGTTGATATCAGCAAATAATCAATGAACCAACCCAAACTATAAAGAACACACTATTACATCAAAGTTGAGCTCATCCTCATCCTTAAGGAGCAGAACGTATATGATGTTAAACTAAACACAAATCATAATTTTAATATTACACTTAACATATATTAAAATATTTGATAAACGTGAGTCTCGTTCAAATTAAAATCTCAAATTATATACAATTGTGAAATCAAATTTCATCTTACTTATAAAAATTAATTTCATTTTCTTTAATATGAACTCTGAATCTACGCATATTTAATATAATCACTTTTACTTGGAAAATTAGTTTATGGAAATTTATAAAGCGATGCTTAACTCTTACCGATAAAAATTCATCCTCTATTCATTATTCTAAAGGTTAGTTTTGTAAGAATTGGAGTTTTGTTTAATGTCTCACTAGTTCAAAAATAAGAATATTTTAATTTCCTGGATTTAATCAACGTTTATCTTTTAATGAACTTATCTGATATGAATAATTAATATTGAAATAGTAAAATTTAATAGAAGCGTGCCGCTTACGAAAGTTTGAAAGGCGTAAACCGTTTCGAATGAACTCAGCGTTTAACACAAATGCTTTAAAACATTTCTTTTCCCTTTTCAGAAAGACAAATTAAATTTAATATTGGGAGTTAGTCGCAGATTTTTTTTCCTACCATAAAAATAACTCTCCTTAACGATACAATCTCATGATTAAAACTTTCCTGTTTCCGTCGTTAGTTTTAATTGCCACAATTCTCAGATCTCATTAATGAGTACAATTGATTCTAATAATGATAATCTCGATCAATAAAATGTTGAAGATTAACCTTTTCTTCGCTTGGGAAATAAACACTGCTTCCTCAGAATAATTTCCCTCCCGATTGCCTTCTTGGATAAGTTTAAAGAACATTAAGAATAATTGCAGGCGTTCGGTTTTCATTACAGAAGAGGACAAAAAAAGAAAATTAAGTAAATGAAGGTATTTTATTTAATTAACACAATTAGCTGCACCTGTTACTGTTCGTTTCTGATTTTTACAAAATGAAGAAAGATAAATTTTTAAGACGATATACACAACTGTTTGACGTAAATGCCTGTTTTCTGTATTCAATAAACTCAATAGAGAATTGTGATGGATCATTAAATGCTAATGTTTACAGGACTAAATATGATTTTGTGTATGTCTGAAGAAACGTTTGAGTTGGTGAACGTTTGCTTCGGTACCACTCTTTCGAAGTCAAACTGATTACTGGGAATATATCATTATTGTTTATGGTATTGATTTAAAGAAGAATAAATTATCTAAATCATGCGAGTTCTTTTTAGTTAATATCCTAGAGTTACATGGGATTCTTAGAAGTTGATGAAGGAAAATAAACCGAAATTTATGACTGGACTTAATTACATTTTTGTCCTAACTAATAAAATTTTTTATTAGAATGTTATCTTAAATTGTCGTCTAGCCCTTTCGCTACCGGAGGGAGAAAAAAGAAGTGTCTTCTCTGAACCAGCGGCTTCTTCACGCGGAGTGTCACGCTGTGCCCAGACGATTTTAGATATTAAGCCCTATTCGTGAAAAAAAGTCCTCTGAAATCGGCTATTCATTAAAATATTTTGGTATTTAACATACATATATTATTTAAAATGCATTAAACTTAATATATACAAAAGAAAAAAGTATTTAATTGAAAATTGAATGTTTTATACATAAAATTACATTCAAAAATAATACTTTTAAGAAAATACAAAATATATTTACATATGTTACATAAATTTCATGGTGTAATGATGTACCATTACATGGAATATATAGATATAAAAGATAAATCTTATTTTGCTGTATGGTATATTTATTAAAAAAAATTCAATGCATAGTATACAACGTCACATGTCTTAAACACATATTTTGATGCTTCACGCAAGGTTTTGAGCAAAGGGTACATCTTAGTCCCCCCCTTTTTTTTTTTACTTTAATGTCTATGTACAGATTTGGATTATTTTCGCTAACATTACTGTCAGATTCATTTATTATTTCGCAAATCTCAGTATCAAATAAACACTTTCTTTTCGCCATGACTGTCGCTACAAATAAAAACTGACCGAATGAAACGAATAGCTGAGAACATCTGCTACCAAAAGCAGTAACTCCCATAAAGGGCCATAAATTCTCCTTCGAACTTCTAAGAAGTAAGCAAGAAAGAAAAAAGTAAACCGAAAGCTTTCACCAATTAAATCATATCATTACATTTAAAGATCCGCTCCGCAACACTTGCTTTTAACAATTACCCCCCCCCCACACACACACACCTGATAGCCCATATCACCAAGGTCAACACTCCAAATAAGCTATCTATATAGATTTTGCGGTATTGTAGCGCTATATAGTAACATTAAGAAATCAAATAAAACGTTCTCATCGAGTGTATCTATATTGATACGTTAGGCTGTAAAAGACACTCATGGAGAGTATCGCCTATGATAAGCTGGGAGAGAACGGGCTAGACAACTGCGTTTGGTTTTGATTAGCCAGCGATGCGTTTTTAAATTGAAGTCAAGAGGTTCCGTAAGTTTACTATAATTTAATAAAATAATAAAAAGTCAGAAAATTTGCTAATTTTGTTCTTATTTATTAGATAAATAACACATTGTAAGCGGGTGTCCCACTGTACGAACAAAATATTGGAGCTAGCGATTTTTCAAAAAAGCGAGTGCGAAACTAACGATTACTTTAAAAAAAATAATTTGAATAATCTTATCTAGAATGTGTCTTTTGTTATTGTTTTAAAAAATATGCGGTTATATATATATATATATATATATATATATATATACAAAGTGACTTTTAGTGATTTTTGTGCATGTAAATTACAAATACCAGAAATGAAAAGTTTTTGTTAAATCTATGAATTACTCTTTATGAAATATGTGAATAAATAATAATAATAATTAAAAGTTTTAATTATATACATTTTAAAAGAAGCAGACGATAAATATTAAAGCAGAAGATAATAATAAATATCAGCCTTCTAAAGAAGGTAATTCGCTATGGATTCACTTGTGTTTGTCAAAACGATTTCTATATGTTTCTATTTTTGTACCTAGTGGAAAATAATTTAATTTTATGGGATACAGCGAAAAAAGCAAATATAACATTTATATATAAACTTTAAATAAATCAGTATCTTATAGTTTACATAAAACCAAATGATAAACAATTAAAGTAATTTAATATCAAATTTATTTATTTAAATAGAAAAAAATTCAGGATTTTGACGAAAAGTAACATGTTAATTTCTTCAACAAATTTAATTGATCCAAATATTTTACTTAGAATGGGAAGAATAATTAAAAACCCAAAATTGACGGAAAATACTGGTAATTCTTACTGGCAGCGGAAAGACTTAAAGCCTCAACAGATTTAACATGCATGAACACGGCAACACGAAAGATCTTCCATGGAGTTAGGATAATTTAGGATACAGCTGCTTCCCACGATTCAACGGATACAATGCTGACTGCAAGTTCACTACCATGGCCTCTCAGCGACCGCGGTTACCAATATTTAACTAAGAAGCAGCAAAATATATTTTGGACTTCGAGGAAAGGTAACTGTTACAGTATGAAGCATGCTCAACTCTTCCTGAAATTTAACTCCTGCTATACATCTTATATGGAACGGAAATAATAATTAAAGTTATTAACCAAACTTAAAGTATTGATAATGCATGCAATATTAGAACCTTTGATTTTGAAACAAACAAAAAAGGATGTTTAATTAAGAAAAGATAAGCTTCATAATTATTTTAAAATATTACGTAATTTGAGCCTATTTTAATTGATCATTGATTATATTTAAATTAAAGTAAAACATCAAACAACAGAAAATAAAGTACTTATTTCTTATGAAAATATTATTTCATTCGAATAAAAACTTCGAAATAAATTTTTTATTGCTATAATTTTTATTGTAAAATAAATTCATTGTAGGTGAAAACAGACGTGAGAAATGATACTCCGCCTATTTCCTACAAAGGGATATCGTACAGTTTTGCTTGGTACTAAGACAATACCGAAATATTATCTGGATAAAATTTATTATCTGGATATGCATATTAACTTATCGTTATGTACATAGTGTCGTAAATACAGCTATTTACGTTGATTTGTTTGGTTTCAGGAAGCGTAGATTGAAGTAACCTGCATTGTGGATAAAATAGAGTTCAGTGAGTTAATTTCTGGGTGAAATGTATAACTCCATTGACTATGTAGAGAAATCTTAAAAGAATAATACATAAAAATTATCTCTACCTCATTTATTTATCAGTATTAATTAAAACTTTAATAACAGTACTTTACAGTATTATGTGAATTAAGATAAATAAATATGTTGAATAAATTTTATCTGGATGCTCCGGTTATTTCTTATTAATAATTAAAACTTTGCGGTATCTCTTCGTACTTTATTTGTTAGATCCGCGATTTTCTGAATACGGGAAAAAATTAATTTAATAATAATGAAACATAAATATTCTAAATTAAAATTTGCAGTCGCATAATAGTGCTATTTTTTATTACCATATCAAACTTGAATAAAGTTACGGACAAGTCGCTCGGAATAACAAGGAAAATATTAGCCTTAATCATTGACAGTTAATTATTCTGCTAAATGTTGCTGAAAATAACTATTTTTAAACCTTATCTGAGAAGACATTTCCGACATGTACTACTGTGGATCATGCGTGAGGGATGCTCACGGCTATCATTAAAACATTAAATATTAATGGGTTGCTCGAAAAGATTAATTTAAATTTCATATTTTGAAGTTGAAGCACGCATTAATGGTATGTATGTCATAAGAGGAGGGTCAAGTTTTGGTGGGAAGGGAGGAATGGTAATTTCTGAGTTTGACGTCAGTAACAGCCTGTTGTGAATATTTAATACTAGGTATCGATTTTGATAAATAAATTCATTTGCTTCAGGTAACATAAAGGTTTACTCTGTAAATTATACTGAAAAAAATTGCCATAACACGTTTTTCTTTGCTTCTACGATATACCGTTGAAGAAATGAGAAGCCTCGATTTTTTTATTTTTAAATTAATTATTTAATTTCCTAAAGCAGGGGGAAAGAAAGCAACGAGCAACTTCATCAGTTTTTAAAAATAAAGATTAGTGTGAGATGAAGAATATATATTTTTTTATATACCGCAGTAAAAATATTATTTTATAAATTTATTTATTTCATGTAGTGTGAGAAATAAATAAAAAGAATAAAACGAAATTTTTTTTTAAACAGCATCCAGTGGAGGATGTTGAACGTACTTCTCACTAGAAAGGTTTAAAATATGAAATTAATTTTATTTAATAAGCTTAATGAATTTTTTCCTTAAATCATTTTAAAATAGGGAATAATCTCGAAATCTTCATAAAAAATAAATATAAATTTATTTATTATTGTATTTAATTATACACGGAAGCGTCAAAAGTCACAGTATATATATATATATATATATATATATATATATATATATATATATATATATATATATATATATATATTCATGCGCAAAATTGAGAGAATTTTCATATTATGTTAAATTTCAGCAAAAACTAATGGACAGATTTTAATGAAATTCAGTATGCATATACATTTATAAAAGAAAAAGAGATGAGCTATGCTAAAGTCATTTTATGCACCCAAGATTATCAGTAACGGTGATAGTGCAGGAATGTCCAAATTCCTCGTTGCGATATCTATCAGAAAATAAGTCTGATATGGGTTATGGTCCCCTCTCACAGCCAGAAAGGTCGCATAGTATAACAGAATACTAGACAGAATGCAGTTAAAGAGACCCTATGGCTGTCGATCCCACTCATGCAGTAAGGCAGTTTTTAACTTCGAGATTGTGGTCTTGGAGAGAGATGGCGAGATACAACTGCTTTTCAACAGAGTCTTTGACATCTCCAATATGGTTAAGGTCAGGAGATATGAATGGCTAGTAAATGCGGGGAATACTTCCAACCTTTAGGTAATCTATGCATCATGCAGAGGAGCGTTATCACCCATTAACAGGAACTCAGGAACTATGGCTCTCCTGAAAAGGCTGTAAGATCTTCGCTCTACAAAATGCGCTGAGGATCTGTGTCCAAGCTGAATCTAGACTCGTCTATAAAAAGCAAAGTACACACTAAAGTCAAGTCCAAGGCCCACGTTGTCTGTATCACGATAAATATGCTCGCTTGCACACTGCAGTGATCGAGACGCGAACAATGAATCTTCTGGATGACAGCCTTCCCTCGGCAAGCTTTCGAGAACAGTAGATGGAGAGAATCGGGTTCCAGTGGCAGCATACACCTCACTCGATAGCTGTGAAGCCATAGCAATCCTGGGTCGTCTCGCTGAAAAAGACAAATTACGATTTTCATTATTTCGTTGTGGATCTTAGTCAAGATTGTCAAGATCTTCTCAATATCGATTTAGTATCCTGAAACTGATTTCACCAATTGCAGACGATACTGATCGCTGCATAATACTTAGTAGCCTCTTGCGCTTGTTTTTGGCCTGCCTCCAACTTACCGACAATTGTACATTTCATTCTGTAGTCTATACACTTGTGGCTATTCATTTTACCAGACACTTTATAAAATTTATCAAACTCTCTCGAGAAACATAGTGAATGTCGTGAAGGTGTACGAGCACAAAAATCGTGTGACAACTCTTTATGTGTTACATCCCCTCCACAGTCACAGTTCCGCAGACACGTAAGAAAAGGCTTACATATGTTTTGGATATGTTTTGGTACTTCAGAAGGTTTAATTTTTTTTTTATATTATAACAACAGAATAGCAACGAGATAAACAATAAAGTGAGACTCATGGAAATAGTCAATTTATTTTACAAACTGATGTAATAATAGTAGACAGAGTTATTTCTAATGAGTATGACTGTATCTGCATTTACAATTATTAGAATGCAAACAGATAGCATTTTAGAATTCAAGGATTATTGAGCTAAGTCCTTGAAATCTATTTTTATGAAAAACTTCTCAATTTGAAGCATGCTAACTCAAAATTTATCAACAGACCATATGAAATTTTACTAACACTTTTCATATATTAATATTCAAGAGTTCGTATTATAACTACTATAATAGCATATTTTTTTCTTATTTATGACCTACTATTTAAAAAGAAATGTACTAAGCAAAAAGTCAAAATAATGTATCAAGTCTTCAAACCCTTGTAGTTTTATTGAAAGAACATCCTATTATTCAAGAATTAAACTTATGTATGTACTGAATTTTTTCAGAGGTTAATTTTTAGTTTTCAGAGGTTAATTTAATGAAAGTAAAATATTTTTATCTAGAATTTCTAAAATTTTAAAAAAGTTTTAAAAAATCTCTGTAAATTTACATTATTTTTGGCAAATCAATTAAATCGGCGAAAACTTAATGAAGCAGAAATTAATTTAACTGAAATTGAAAAACATTTTTTTGTAGAGGTTTAAATTATTGTTTTATCAAATTCCCTAAACTTGTTATTAAACCAAAAACAAAATCCGACGAATGTTGAAACCACGTAAATGATTTTAAGACCAAACCGTAATTTTTTTCAAAAGTAATAATTTTTGTCTAAACTTTAATTAAGCAAATTCCGTACGATTCGATTTTAAAATACTTCGAACGTGTTTTTATAAGACCCAATATTGATATTGAATAATGGAAATATATGTATTTGAGTTCGGAAACTCTATATTTGAATTGTGAAATTTTATTTACCTTATTTTTACTTTCATTCTGAGATCAAACAAAAGTAAATTAAGTTAAAATGTTTTTTTTTATTCTAGAAAATAAGTCTACTAAAAATTTATTGAAAGTTATAAGATTTGAATGTTTTGAGATTTTAATTTCTTGTTTATTTTTTACCGAATTAAATTAACGAATTGAAACATTATGAAAATACAGAATAACCCCCCCCCTAAAAAACGATTTTATAGTTTTTTTTTAGACAAAAGAAAGAAAACTTTTAAAATAAAAAAGCAATAAATTAAAGTAGCTTTATAGGAGATACTTTGTTAAAATCTTTTTTCTTTAAGATTTAATGTTTGCGTTTATGTTTTGTAGATGTTTCCTTGACTCTTTTTCTTTAGCATCTGAAGCTTCTACGAACAAAAAATGCACAGTTGTATTGTAAAAATGTCCCTAATGCACTTCATTAAAAATCCAACCTTTGCAAGAAATTATTTCTCAGTCAAGCATTATTTGAAGTATTGTTTTTTTTAAATACTTCACAGTACTATCTGTAATTTACAAATAATCAAATAATAACACTATGCTGAATTCTGATTATCTGAGCCATTCATAGTGCTATCCAAAATTATATACATGCGTTTTTTTTAAAAAAATAATTATAAGAAACTAATTTTCTTAACACGAAAGACGCAGTTACTCTTTAAAAAAAGCTTCACAATACCATTCAAGTAATCAAATAGTAACACTATGTTGAATTTCGCTTATTTACTGAATTGACGATGTTGATCCAAATTATTTACAAATACTGTTAATCTAAGATATCTCTTTTGTATAAAATAGGGCATGATTCAGTGTTTTAGGAATCTTAAAGTAATTTGCAAGCATCTAAAGCGTCACTATACTGAGTTTTGCTTATCTAAACAATTAATCATGCTTGTCAAAATCTTATGTAGATTTTTCTAAAAAAAATTACTAATTATGAAAAGCTACTTTTCTATGAAACGAGATGTAGTTAATATTTTTATACAAAAATTTCACAATACTTTGTAAATTACCAAACAGTAACTCTATGCTGAATTTTGCTTATTTAATGTAATTGATAATGCTGTTCAAAATTATGAGCATGTGTCTGCTTAAAAAACTAGTAATTTTAAGATATTACTTATCTAGGAAATTGGACAGGATTCACTGTTTAAAAACAACCTTAAATTTACATGCATGCAGACAGTAACACTTTGTTGAATATTGCTTATATACGAAACATTGTAAACAAAATTTTCAGCACGTGGTTCATTACAAGATTTTTTTTTTTTTTTTTTTTTTTTGTAAAACTAAACATGATTTCTTTTTCTCTAAGACTATATTTAGCTATTTTCATATAGTTAAAAAATAACACAATTATTATGAAATTAGACTATCGTTGCAAATGATTTTATGTGCGAAATATTAAGTATATGTCTTATTAAAAGACCACTTTTCATCAAAACGAGGCATGGTTCCCAATTCCAAAATCTCACCATAATCAGCTATTTGTAGTTATTCACAGAATGATCCTTCTGAATTTCGCTTATAAATACAAATCATCACAGAGACAAAAAATTTTATGTGGCTTATTGAAAAAATACCTCTTTACAAAAGGTACAATACTCTTCCCTAAATATTCGGCTATTTATAGTTATTTAAATAATGACCTTGTTGAAATTCGCCCATGAATGCAATTTAAGGTGTAAATAAATTTTAAGTTTGTGGCTTATTATACTCTATAAAAGGAAAAAAGAAAAGAATTTTGACGTAGAAATAGAATTATACCTCTTACAAAACGAGATATAACTCCTTTTCTAAATCTAACAATATTTGTCTATTTTCAGATAGTTAAAGAATATTACTATACCGAAATTCATCTATCAAAATAAATGATAATTATGCTCAAAATTTTAGATATATGCCATATTATTAATAACCCAGTTGCCTACAAAATAAGACAAGATTTCTATTTCTAAGCTTTCACCATATTCAGGTGTGTACAGCAATTTAAAAAAAGACTCTGCTGAATTTGGACAATTAATGCAAATTACCATGGTGTCCAAAAATAAATATGTGCCTTATTAAAAGATCAATTTTCTACAAAATGAGGCTTGGTTCTCATTCCTAAAATCCCCACACGATCAACTATTTGATCTATTTAGAGAATAACTCTGTGTGATAAATTCCGCCTTTCAATACAACTTAAAGAAGACCAAAATCTTAAGCACATGCAGCTTATTAAAATAATACTTTTTACAAAACAAAGTAAAATTCTCTTTTTTAAATTCATACTATATCCAACCATTTGCAACTGCTTAAGGAATATCATTATTCTATATTTCGCTTATCAACATACCTGACATTACGTCTTAAGTCGTAAATTCACTGAAAGACCACTAATTATAAAAGACTATTTTTCTACAAAACGAGACATTACTTCCTTTCTTTAAAAGACTATCACATTTACGGATATCTATAGAGTTGAATTACGTAGAGTTTCGCTTATCAACACAACTCCCAGCATTTCTTTTGGCAGTTAAAAATTCCCACATTTCCTCCAAAGATACTCACAACAACAACAACAAATTACTTTTAAAATCCACCTTTGTGCTCATTCTTTTCAAACCTGCTCCACAATTCCCACAATTTCTTTCCAAGGCTTGCTGTTAGACTTCCTTATTTATCGATTTCCCAAATTTAGTTTGGGTAAACCTTATGTGCTGTGGTGTCGGGAAGGGCGAAAACAAATTGTTCTTTTACTTACACTAAATTAAATCCCATTCGCATATCGCCGGCGTGCAGAAGCCCGGGGTGTATGGAACGCAGGAGGGTGGAAGGTGAAAAAAAAAGAACATTGCCAACTTGTCTGGGTTAATGCATCGCTGCCTTCCTTATTGCACGTTCCGTCTGATTTATATACACCGAAGAGCATTTAGTTGTAATAACGGCGTATATCTGGTTATTTAGGATGATATCGACCAAGAGAAACAAGGTAAAAGTCTTTTCGTAATAAGTAGAATTAAGAAAAAACGTTGTTAAAGATCCATTTTTTTCAATTTTAGTGTTTGGAATAGATGATTAAATTTTATTTCCTTTTCTTTAATCTTTGTGTAATGTTCTTAACGGAGAAAACTTTAACATAATCAAGTCCAAGGTACTCTAACTATAAATTAGAGTTATGTGCCAAAACGTGAACGCAAATATATGTTTTCAGGGGAAATTAAGGTTTTTGAAGAACTCGAAGAAAGTATTAAGATTCCTTTTAAGAGGTAGATTGTTTTTGACATTTGCCATCTCGAATTGAAATATTTTCTTTCTTCTTTAATGTAGCCAAAAATTGAAATGATTATATATTTTTTGTGATTACAAAAGATATTCTAATATCTTACTTAATCCAGTCAAAATTATATCTAGTGTAAAATTAAATTTCACCAACCTTTCTATTTAATACTTAAAGTACAATGAGTGCTTTTTAATTTTGCATTCATTAGTTCAATACATTCTGCAATCTGGTATCGCTGGAGCCATCCTTTTTCAATTTTTTAGGGTGGATTCGGAAGCTTGATGACCTTGATTGCCTTGGTAGCGATACCGGGCTGCTCGCATTTTCATCCAGTGTTTCTAACAGGCTACCTATCACATTTGTACATTATTAAAAGAATGTATATACAATGTACTGAACAATAAAATGTTTTGAAGCCCAGTGGATGTTTTTCAAGTTCTAATAAGACTAATAAGCGTATGACTAGAGACGCTTATATGACAGCTTGTTTTAACTACCCATGTACTGTATTAATTTTTCTTCTGTGCTATGCCTCTTGTATATATACAAGAACAGTCAAATAATAATAAAAAAAATAAAAGAAGAAAAGAAATTGAAATTGGCTATGTTCTAGTTTCATTTTAACACAGGCTAATATTTTTTTTCTGTTAAATTCTCCAAAAAGTAGAATTATGTAAAATGAATATTAATTAGTGTAAAGTAAGTGTACTTCTAAGCCCCAGGCTCCCTTGATACAATTACTATCAAGATAAAAAATACCTACTTAAAATTCCTTATGCATTTTTATTTTCGTCAGCAAAGCATTCTTAAGTACAAAAATATTGCCAATGTTAGCAAAAAAAGAACAAAAAGAGACAATTCCCCGAGAAAAATCGGTTATTAAATTAAATATTAAAATAAGAGCAAGCGATAAATTATTAAAGTAGACAATAATATTATGTTCTGGTATCAAAATAAAAGCAAGTTATAAAATATTAAATTAAATATATCTTAGCAATATAAATTTATCTTAAGCAAACTAAATGTAATTATTATAATCATAATGTCTATCTTTTGAACCTAACACCATGCATCTTTTATTTCATGTCCACGCATTTTTATTGATCTTATTATCTCAAAATAATAACGTGTTAGTACATGTCAATAAAGCAATGTTCAATGCTTGAATTTAATTGTGAAAATGCCAAAATATGACGAAATATATTGTAGTATGTTTATATCTTCTACACATGTTAAGGATGGGAATAAACATATTAAATACACTTTTTAATTACTTAAATTTTTATCTAGACTTGTTTATCTTTCTTATCCCCGTTATAACAATACTGACGCCTGGTAATCTGACAAAATCATAAAATCCGGCACAGCAATTGTTACGTGCCGGATTTAAGAACGCTTACTTAATACAAGTTCGGCGGCCAGTGGTTTTCCGATTCCAAGAAGGGGGAGAGAGTTGGTGACCTTCAGTGCCGCAGCGTTGTTTTGAACCCTGGACGCATGAGTCCGAAGTTGATGGTCCTACCAATCAGGCTGAAAAGATATCTCATCTGGCTGCTTGAGTAAGGCCTTTTAACTTCTAACATTGTTGTAGAAGAGAGCCGCTGCATACTCCCCCTCCAGTATCATCGTGATGATACGAAGAGATACATTAGCTTGTACAAAAGGTTGCTTTTTTGATTTGCTCTTACCAACCAGGCTGAAAAGACATCTCATCTGGCTGGTTGAGTAAGGCCATTTAACTTCTAACCTTGTTGTAGAAGAGAGTCGCCGCACAAGTATTGGAATCTTTCTTTCTTTTTAGATTTGAATATTAAGCAGAATAGATGTATAATTTGCGTGATAATATGAAAACAATCTAATATACGCTCTTTTAAAAGTAGAAAAAGATTTAAATATAAGCTTGTATTTGAAGAATATAAAAACCTGTATATAAAAAATTATTTTTTGTATTCCACAAAATCATTCGAAAGACTTATTCCAGCAAAAAAATTTAAAAAGAACTGCATTGTGATACAATGGTTTGTGAGAAGTAAATGCATCTATTTCATTTTATTCGATCGTACCAAAATGATCACGGTATTAAATTTCTCTTTGATGACCCTATCATTTCCGTTTGGTGCAGATAGACTTAGGAATTTGAGAAAGATTCTCTCTTTTTAGGGTTCTGTAATATTTTTTTTTTTTTTTTTTTTGAGTAGCAGCTCTTGTTTTTAGAACAAAGTTGTACATTTTGCTCTGGCTTAAGGAGCCGGAGGAATATAAAATGAAATGAAGGTAATTTCTAGTATTTGTTTTATGTTTACTAAGTTTTTTTGAACAATTTTTACTTTGTTTGCGTACACACACATACTATTTATATATATAATTATTTATCAAAAGTATTGTTTTCAATATTAAAAATTCACAGTTGTAACGAAATAATGTTGGGTGTACTAGACTTAAACACTCTATAACTGTGCAGTTCCAAAATTTTAATCTAGTTTATTCACACTTGGTATAATTTCTGCGAAAATAAAATAAAAATGTGGAGCAGTTAACTAATCACGTTAGGTATTCTTTTGAGGAATTCTACTTATCTGAAAAAATCTAAACAGACGATTCCAGTTCACTGGATTCGTTTCATGTAGACTTCAAGTGACTCAATTATTCATACTCTCAGTGTACCTCCTCACAGTTGCTTCGACATATATAGCGTTCCTAACACTATATCCAATTCCTGTATCTCTTCTAATCTTCTTCTATTCACTTCTTCTTACATTGCAAAGATGCTTTGCAAAAATAACGTTTCTTTCACAATGCAAGGTTTCCATACTAAATATAGTAGTAAAGTACCCCAGAGGTTAGTTCAAGGCTAACGCATGGGAGAATCCGTTACACAATAACTAGAAATTTTACCCCACTCTTCTAAATAGAATTCTTAGATACAAACATGCTATTTGTGTTATGTTACGTAGCTGCAATCATTTAACATATGAATTCCTATTTAAGGGATAGAATTAACCCTGAGAAGCGGTGTTGATGAAATATAAAATATTTAGGCTCGTATTTGTCGAATGCGGTGTAGTTTTTTATTTATTTTATTTTTTCTTCAAAAAAAATATTTTATGGAGGAACCACAGTAACATATTAAAAGTGTTCTGCATTTACCTAACAAATTAGTTTCAGCAGTCATTTGCATTCTATTAACTGATGTAGCTTATTAATTTAACTTTTTAATAGAAATGATAGTATCTTTCGTATATAGTATTACAAAAATTGAAAGCATTTGTTTCATTATGGATAATAAATTTATATATATTGGCAATAATATTCGTCATAGAGATTGATTCTTTATTTCATTTATAATGACAAAGTTTCAAATGATTCTATAAACTTAACTTAAAACTGAAGGATTCTTATTTTTAATTAGAAAAAAAATATATTAAGCATGCTCATCTTCGCAGGAAACATTTCCTTCCAAACAACAAGCAAACTCGCAAACAAATCTACAAAAGAATCTAAAAGTAAAAAGCAATGTTTTTCCCTTCTAAAATACAGCTTTGTTTTTTTTTTTCCTCTCCTGTTCCATGTATATAAATTAGGCATTGTTTTCTGCGAGCAAATCTAGGTCTGGGAACTCACAACAAAGCAGCTAAGCTGCGCTGTCATGAAAAATGACCACGGCTTACGGCGAGAAAGTTTCCCTCTGATCTCTAAATTAAGATTAAAAGACCCCGACGCTTGAAAGTTATATGAAATGTAATCCCTTTTTCTTCTCCGGAAATAATCTCTCACATTTGTCCGAGCTTATCTAGAGCCTTGTTTCTGGCAGAGATTGGACTGCGTCTTCAACCTTTTTCTTTGTTTCACGCTGATCCGGTTAATTGTGTTTAGATAGTGTTTGCGATTTGGGCATCTGTTTAAACGAGAGGGGTTTGTTATGTTAGGGCTCAAAAATGTTATTTAGTGGATCTTTTATTTGTAAGTGAAGTCTGCTTTGATTTCAATCGATCCGTTTCATAATTATAGTCTTCTGCTGACTTCATTTCTTCTAGTGAGCTCATGTCCATTTCCAGAAGTTTTTACGCAAATATACTAAAAATGGAAATGAGCAGCAGTTTTTTAAAGTTTAATATACGAAAATTACCCTTGTAAGGAATGAACTTTGATTTATTGCTATTAACGTCGTACTTAGAGGAAACACGAGGGCTATTGGAGATGGTCCCGCAAAGTGGACGTCACCTTAACTAAAGTAAGATCTCCTAATTTCCACATCATCCCAATATGAGTATTTTGAGTACCACCATATTCAATGAGCATCAGTAACTCTGATGAAGGTAATCGAGTACTGAAGCAACAACGGGTCTTTAGTGTCATCAGGACTTGAACCCACGACTTGATGGAAACAACGGCTGTTACCAGATTGTGACCACGGCCACTCGCTTACAGCGTCAACATGTTAGAAATGAGAAATGGGGTTATTCCCCACAATATTGTCCATTAACAACATTTCTTTTTCTAAGAACTTCCTGAGTGTTACACCCTTTGCATCTCAAAAATTAGACACCGTAACTTTTCCGGCAAATGAAACCACCTTCTCCTTCCTTGAAACAGAATTACTATGAACCACTTCTGCTTAAGATTGTTATTTGTTTTTCGATTTATAATGATAAATCCAGATCACATCAATGGCGGCAACTCGAAGCGACATCGATGAAACTAACTAATTAATAAGTGTCAAATTTACTTTGGCGGCGTTTAATAGATGACAGTACCTAATGGTAACATTGACTTGCTTTAGCAACGCTACTTATGTCCAAAAACAGGTATTTTTGGAATCACTCCCCCGTAAAACGTAGTTGTTCCACGCAGTCGGTGTTGATTGTTCATGTTATGAACAAAGGCACTGATGCAAATTGCATTTCCTATTAGAGTGAAAATATCACCGACTATTATAGCTAATTCGGATTGTAAACGGAATATTTGAATTTAGATTTAAATTTTTTTTTCTTTGTGAGTCCTTAGTAGTAACGTGCATATTCCCACCCCTTCCAATTTTATTAAGTTGTTTCATTCTATTTATTAGTTGAATCTTACTATTGTTAAACCTTTTAAAGTTATAATTTTAGAAATAAAAAAGAGAGAAAGGACCTCAAAAAATTTTACTTATTACTTTTCCTTATATAAAGTTATTTTCTCGAGAAAGTTATGTTGTCATAATTAATTTTAACTTCTTTCCCCAAGCAGTTAACATTCTGCGAAAAAATTACTGAAGTGAAGAACATTTTTAGTATGAAATTTTTTCCCCTCTTAGGTGATTTATGTAGAAAAGGCTTGTTTGTTAACACTAATATATAATATTTAGACTATCAGTTCTAATCAACACAACTTATATTAGGCATATGTCGTTCCAGATCCCTCATAATTCTATCCATCAAAAAATAAAGTTTAAATTGCAGTGATACGTGTTCTTTTATTTCATGCATCATATCTATTAAGAATTCGCACATAAACTTAGATCGTAGCCTTAAATTAAAGAAATACCTACATATCTTATTTTTTAAGCCCTTTTTAAATCTTGATGCATTTTTAACTGCATTTTGAAATTTTGAAAAGCTTTCTTTAATTATTTTAACAAATTTTATGGCTTTCAAAAATTATTTGTTTCTTCTATCATGAATATTCGAATTAGATATGTTTAATTTATTCTTCACTACTCGCTGGCAGTTAAGAATTTTATCTTTAACATTTTTATATAATACCATCCTAAAAGAAGATTGATTTATTAATATATATATATATAAATAAATATATACATAAAAATAAATACACACACACACACACACACACACATATATATATATATATATATATATATAGTTTTAATTGAAAAACTCTCAATAGCATATTATAAAAAGTCTTAAAAAATCCTTAAAACGTTTTGAGAGCTACAAAGTATAAAAATTGTTTTCATCAGTTAGCTCTCAAAACGTTTTAAGGATTTTTTAAGACTTTTTATAATATGCTATTGAGAGTTTTTCAATTAAAACTATCCAGTTTACAATAATTAACAACAGCAAATCTGAATATTGCATTTCTGATTTTTAGCTAAGAAAAATACTCCAATATAAAATTGAACCAGATGTCATTGATCCAGAAATGTAGGCCTATTCTCGTTTTAGACCATTTATCAAGTCGTGTTTATTAGAAGTCAGTCTAGTTCGAACATTCATATCAAGGATTTTGCATAAATAATCCATTTGATTGATGTCTGGGTGATTCAGGAGGAATTCACATAAATATGAGAGTGCCCTAAAAGATCCATAGCCTCGAATTTAAATTTGTATATGCTTAGAATCATTATATATCATGCATTAGAAAGTACTTACCAATAAGATACACTTTTCTTTGTAATAAACTGGGAATTATTTTTCGTCTACCATCCGATCCAAAAATGTTAAACTTACTTTGATACGAAAAAATGAATTTTGACCCAGAACTCTGTCCTTTCGGTTACTCACATTTTATAGCGAAGTATAATCTCAAAATTCAATTGCTCTAATTCACACAGAATTTATTCATGGAAAACGGCTGTGGAAATATTATTGCCTTTTTGAGTTTCGAACTATACCTATACAGATGCGGTTATTCTTCAATTTTTCTTTTTCTGCTGTAATATTAAAAAAACTTATTTTCAAATTTTTCTTCCTAGAACGGGAGATAAATTGTCTGTCGACAGAGATATGTAGTAATGTTCGACCCAAAATGGAACGTTATGTAGTATTCCAGGAGCGATGAACTTCAAGATGATTGACGTCACTTTAGAACATGGTCTACCAACTAAAAATTAAATTTCATTAATATGTTTTATCGTTTTTATTAAGCTGTATTATCCATTTTATTACAGTACAACAGGCTTTCTTAGACTTGTGACCAATATAAAAAATTGTGCGTTATCAATCAAACATATATTATCCCATATCATCTAATACGTACTTCAAGGGTAGTGATGTCATTTATTGACAAAGAGCTCACTTATCCAATCTCAAAACAATTAAACATTTTGCTTTTGTTCTAGTGTACAAATAATTTTTCCACGCTTCGAATTATATATTTAAGCTTTAGATTTTTTTTTGTACTTGAAATCAGCTCAATAATTATGCTGTTTTTTGCTTCACATTCATATCGGCGCTTTATTGGGTGTTACTTTATGAATTAATTTTATTCTAATTTTAGCATACTCTTTAAAACCCAAATTTGCTTCGCAAAAGCACTCTGATTCAAATATAACATTTGCACTCATTACATATCTGTAAATAAAAGTTCAAATAGGTATAATGAAGCGGAAGTAATTTACTCACATTATTCTAAAAAATTCTATGAGCGTTGATTTATTTATAGATCCATTAAGCGCCTAACATTTACTATTTTAGGACAGTTTTTTTATTCATGGCAAAAATAAGAAAACTTACCATAAAAATTTGCTATAAAGGCTCAATATATCTTTATTCTCTCATGAAGTAAAACATAATCCTTTTTATACACATTTTTCAATAAGCGTGTTTCATATGAAATATATTATAAAACACTGACGTCACATAGTTCCTTCGTTTACTTTAAATCGCGAAATCGGTGACTGGAAATATATTTTACAAGTTTAGCATTAGTACAAGTTTGTAAATCATTCCTAAAATTTTCTTAAAAATACGTACTATTTATAACCTGCGACGCATTATTTTGTGTACAGTTGTAAATGCTAACGTATTTTAAGATATGTAATCTCGAACTATAAATCCTCAATATTTTAAAATCGTTTGCTTTTTAATTAAAAATTAATTGAATCTCATACATTCTTTTTTGGTTAAAATTTATAAGGTTCCATTAAAATTACTTTTAATTTTGTTCCCAGAATGAGATGATGCATTATTTTTCTGGAAATAATTATCTTATATAAATAAATGCAACGAGCTTAACAATCAAATTCTCCAAACTTTCTACGTAAGAAACATTTTTTCAGATTGAATAAAATATCAAGTTAACAGAGAATGTATTATTCTTCTGATAATATTTTCCTGTAATGATAAATGACAATAAGCTGAACAACTAAACGCCCTAAAAATTCTACGTAACAAAGATTTCTCAACAGTCCCATCACAAAATGTATGTCCAATATGTCCATTAAAAACGTCCAAAGACACAACAATCGATTACGATGACACCTGTCATCGAAATCCTGACATTCGATATTGAATTGGGATTGGACTAAAATGGGCAAGGACTTTTTTCTTTTATCGAAGAAAGAGAAATATATGGAATCCCGACAACAAGATAAAAGATAAATATAAAAAGAAAATCCAGAACTTTAAAAACGCACTTGTATTCATACAGATTTTTATCACGTACAGGATTTACGTCGGGAGAAATCTGAAACCCAGGCGCGAGTTTCAAAAATGGATTTCTTTGATCCCTCCTCTCCCTTCTTTTTTCCTGTTTCCGGGAATAACTAGTTTTACGTGAAAAACTTGTTTCTGGAAATTCCCTTACGTTTGCTAGATTTGTTTTATTTTATTTATTTGTCAATGGCTTTTGGTCTAAAACAAAGCGTAAAGATTCTTCTCACGTTTTTAATGATCGCAGTTAACCCTGGTTCGAGAGTTTACCGTTGGAATGATAGATTTTTCCCTTTCACTTTTTGGCAACACTGAATACAGCTTCGCCTTCTGATGAAAAGATTTTAAAAGAATTTACTTAAATAAATTTATTTTTCTTCTTATTGTGTATACTGTAATTATAATGGACATAGTAATTATTTTATTCCGTAGATCGCTTTAGCAATTGTTTAAAAAAAGTTATACACTGAAATAAATAATTAGAAGGTATTACATGAACAGAATAAAACTCTAAAAGCTTAAATACTGCTGAAATTTTAACATTTAGATGAGCACGATAGACTATAGAAAGCTTTGTTTAATACAATATGTTTAAAACCAAAGCCTTGCCGGATTAGCGTATTATCGAGTATCAATACGGATACCAACCGGTACAATACGAGTAACAAAGTTACCTAAGGTAATTCATTCGAGATTAAATTTTAAACAATTGAAGCACTTATTTAATGTGTTAACGCGCATTCTAAAACTGTGTGGACGATACGAATATCTGATAATGCATTTCGTTTCACAAATTGAAATTCAAACATTTATTATTCATTTTATTGAATATTCTTGTATTGATGAAAAACACGTCACAAGAGAAAAATTAATGCAACACAATAATAGCTAAAACAGTCTGTGACGCGCCACTCTAGTTATATGCTTAAGCTTATTAATTTTATTAGTAACCAAAGAACACAGGCTGAGCTTTGAGAACATTATGGTGCATTGTTACTGTATGGACATTATGGTACATTATTACTGTATGGTACATTGTATATATATTGTTGTAATACTGTGCAAACATATGTAATATGCGAGGGGAAAAAAGAGCAGTTACGATACACAGTGCACGAAAATGTGAATAGCGCTATGTAGTGGTCAAGTCAACAAAATTCCGAATTCACACGAAAATATCCTAAAGCAAACGATTCGATCGGTACGGGATTATGAAATGTGATAAATCATTAGAAGCCGGATAGCAGAGTGGTTTCTGTACATTGTTTTATGTGGGTTTTTTTTAACGCAGTTATGGGCAACATTCTTCCAAGTCAGTGGGTGCGGTAGCCGAGTGGTCATGGTTGCGTTGTGGTTTCAATCGACTCGTAACTTCGAGTCTTGATGCCATTAAAGACCGTCGATTATCGAGGATCTTTAAATTTGAAAATCAGTTCAATAATTATTCAGTTTTTTGGCTTTACATTTATCTACAACTTGACCCGGTGTGGGAGTTGGGAGAGAGCACCATTTTCGGTGTCATTCTCCTCTCCTGACTACAGTACAAAATTACGCGTTTCATTGCAAAAGCCCTAAGCTACTTCAAAGAATATGTTTTTGGTAAACATGATTGATACTACACAGGATTCCCTAGAGATCTTTCTTCTTATTAAGCTACTTCTAAGAATATGTAATACTGTGCAACCACTCTAAAGGGAGGACTTTGAGTCCCGACATATTCAACGTGCATCTGCCCCGACTACACGACGGTCTTTTGTGACATCAAGGGTTGGACTACGACTCTATGAAAACCACCGACCGAGAGTCAGCTACCATAACCAATAGGCTACCGTGGCTACTTCATAAAAGAGAGATAGAGTATTAGTAGCATGTACTTTAGTTATTTAAGAAATATGTAGAATTAACGATTTGGAATTCGAAACCATTTTAAAAATTAGAGCAATTTTTTTAATATAGGAAAGAAGAATTAATTAAAATATTCTTCATATTTTGAAGAGTAAAATCTATGAATTTTTAACAAATGTCTTAGGTAATTGTCAAACAATTAGTATAATTTTTCATTTAGAATATTTTTTTGTTTTTTATTCTAAAAATACATCAAAAAATTTCGTACTATAAAGCTCTTGGGGAAATAAGATGACTGTTAAATTTTCCAGGGGTTAAAGTCTTCTCTCTGAGGCAATGTGAAAGTGGGGATTAAGGTATCGTCACAAATGTCGACCTCATCATCTGATTCAAAATTACAAGGCGAATAGGTTGTACTTTGTGAACTTTGGTGCCGGGCAGAAATAGAAAACCGGAAGCTTTCCAGCAATGATGTCAATAAGTAAACAAAGATCTTAAATTTCATCCAGAGTAAAAACTCATTTAGTGCTTAGAATGCATCCCTAGGTAAAGAGCGTTAAATAAAAATGGAAGATTCAAATTCATGATAAATTTATTTTAACACATAATCTGCTCAATATTTTTATACCCTGTATCTAACAATGTGTGTGTGCTTCTCTGTTAGCACCGGGTGGTTATAATTAAAGTTACACTATTCAGAGGCCTGTAAAGCCTGTTCTGCTTATCAGACTTTGAGGAAACTTGGAGTATATGCTATATGGACCATGGGCGAAAGATTTCTGCAATAAAAAAAAATTTAGTACAAATTTTGACCATCAAGTGGCTTTTATTGAATATTCCTTATGCAAATCCGTAAAACCTATATATAAACTTGCAGTCATAGCCAGAGAATCATTCAGCGTGCGTTTGTCATCGTTAATCATGCCCTTACAAAAAAAAAGGATCGAGCTGTACTGGTAAAACTGTTTTATCAGAGCTGTCTCAACCACTTAGCTGCTCTGCGTGAATATCGTCATTTAAAGGATCTGCGAAAAGGCCCCATATCAACGATTGGTTTGAAGATGATGATCATGAAATTTGAAGAGACTGGAGATTTGGGTGTACTGCCCGGAAGAAGACGGAAACCGGTTGGAACTGAATCTGTCGAAGTAGTCGCTACTGCTATGGTTGAAAGAGCCTCCAGTTCCATCTATTTTTCAGCAAGTGGTCAATCAGTGTCACGCGAGTTGGAGATTCCTTAGTAGACAGTAAGAAAAATTCTGCGATACATTTTAAAATGGTAACCGTATAAGATCCGTAGGTTGATGCAAACGCTAAAACCTCAAGATCACAAAACACGCCTTGAATTTTCTTGGCGATTTTTGGCGAGAATGGAAGTTGATGACTCGTGGCTTTGGAAAATCCTATGGTCAGATGAAGCATACTTTTATTTAGATGGAGCTGTGAATAGCGAAATTGCCGCATATAGGCATCTTCACCTCCTAATGCCCTGCTTCAACAACCACTGCATTCTGTTTATGTGACTGCTTGGTGTGGAATTACTGTTGAGTTTATCCTCGGACTTTTTTTCTTTTAAACTTTCCCTCCACAAGGTCATAAAAGATGCCCTGTCACGAGTGCACGGTACAAAGAACTCCTTTAATGACAAGTCATTCCTGCTTTACAGGAACGACAATGTTTGCAAACCACTATCGTTATACAAGATGGAGCAATTCCTCGCATTGGGCATCAAGTCAAAGCACTGCTTAGTGCAAACTTTGGCGATAATCGTGTAATATCCAGATATTTTCTGGGTGCATGGCCTTCTCCCTGACATAAATCCCTGTGATTTCTGGTTATGGGGATTTCTAAAAGATCGTGTTTATAGGGGAGGAATTAAAACTTCACTTGATTTGAAAGCCAGCATAATACGCCATGTGGCTGAAATACCTCGCGAGTTGCTTCGCACTACCATTGAAAACGCTATAATGCGCTTTCAACATGCTATTGATGACATTGATGCTCATATTGAGCATATTCTGAAATTGGATAAATGTTAACGATTTTAATATATTTTATGTCCTTCTTTGGGCACATTTCCTTCTAGTGGTCAAAATTTGAACTATTTTTTTTGTTGCAGAAACCTTCTCTCCATGGTCCTTCTAGCATATATTCCAAGTTTCATCAAAATCCAATGAGCAGAATGGGTTCTACTGGCCTCTGAATAGTGTAACTTTAATTATAACCACCCGGTACTTGTGTAATTTTATCTTGTTATTAAATCAAAGTAGTTTTTATCCATGTTCGACGTGCTTTCCTGTCTCTTCTTTTTTTTTCGCTGTCTCATGGGCTTACCACCTTTTAGGTAGGTGCAGGCATCAGGACCGCGAGGCACCCTATTGATCTTTTTCTTTCCCAAGGGGTTTATTGTCTTTGATAAACACGTTTGACACACGCCCGGGACAACTAGCAATCTTTCTATATTTTTGATCCTTCTTGTCAACCAAAAAAATATTTCTTCTGTTTTTCAAGAGTTTTTTTTACCTTCATCGAGATCACAGTTACGTCTTGTTTGTCGCATTTTTGCCACATCTGGTTCTTGCGCCTTTGAAAAAAAAAATTCCGTCATCACTCACATTCCTTTTTAAAGAATTTCTTATCTTTGGATTCAGTATACTCAATAGGGGAAATGGACCACGCGACGAAAATTAGCGAAAATTTTTCTTTAATTCTTATATTAAATTGAGTAATGAAATAAGTGTTTTTATAACACATAAACACACACGCAGAAATATAAAGAAATCATTTTCTTAGAATAAGAATTCTGGCTCTTCTCACCTTAACATAAAAACTTCAAGCGGCCTTTTTGAAATTTTACTTAGAAAAGCATAAGTAGCTTTGATTCATTAATTTATTTCGTGGTGTTTGTACAAAGCGAAGAGAGATTCTACCTAACCTAATACACAACGTAAATGCATGCAAATACGTATACGTGGCATATTAAGGGATTATAGCCTTTGTTGCTCTACATTCCTTATAGCTCAGTTAATTAATCTGACGTATTATATACGTGCATTACATAATTATAAATATTCTGTACGATACACGGTAATATATGCACACCCTTGAAAGTATTACTGTATTACTAAATTGTTATACATATATATTCGAGTCATTTTTCTTCTCTGTTTAGTCTATTTAATATGAGCTTACATAATAAATTAATTTAAAATAAAGCTTATAAAAACATGGCATACGGCAAAAAAAATACTAAGCAGAGTTTGCAAAGCGAAGTTAATCTCGATGTCTTCTAGTTCACACACATATTTTAACACCATGTGTATGAAATATCAGCCGAAATTTGAATTTGTATCGATAGATTTATTTCACGAGGGGGTATATCGTAAGGTTGTAACTATTTCTAACAGAGATATGTAGATGAAATTCATTATGAATGTTCATTGATCCTTATATATGCAATGTTGTAAATGACAGCTATTCGTGTTGATTTGTTTGGTTTCAGGAAACCCCGTAGTTTAAAGTAACCTGTAATATGGAGATGTACAAGTAGTACAATCTGTTGAATTCTACTATAATGATGGCCTGCGGAAGGTAAAGAAACGCTAGGAAAAATGTATGATTTTAAACGCTTATCATCTAGAGAAATTGTGATCACATAGTCACGGATTCGTGTCCGCGGCATTGTTTTCGTCGAGTCGTGGGTTTGATCCCAAATACCACTAAAGACCTGCCGCGTTGCGCAGTTGATACATTTAAATCTGGATGAGGTTCCAAATCCTTCCAATGCGTGATGAGGAAGTTTGAGGAAGGAAGTTCTAGCTCAGATGTCCTCTTGATTTGACCCAGGTTCAAAATTACGAGGTTCATCATTCATAGTTGGTTTGCTTCTCAGTGCGACGTTAGTAAACAATCACATCATTTAACATCTAGAGAAGTCTTAGAGAAAATTAAACTCATATCTCGATTATTTTTCAATATTAATTAAAACGTTTCAATACTCCTGGAGGATTTCTAAAATTTTACAATGTTCCTGATTACTTCAGCCTACTGCTTCCATAAGCAAAGAAAACTAACATGAATATCTGTTTACAACATTATGAGCATGAAGATCCAATTGATATTCAAAATAATTTTTTCCATGTATCTTGGATATTTCTTAAAAATAATTAAACCCTCATGAAACTGAACAATGCCATATGATTATACTCAGAGACAAAATTTTGGTTCATCCTATTACTTATCAGTTGGATATTCCAATTTAAATCATGCATAACAGAGAATAATCCCAAGATTAATATTTAATTTCCAACCATAAAATACCTCACATTTTTTTCTCGTTAGCCAAACCATTCCACAAACAGAAAATAAATAAGACCCGTACCACATCTTCAGAAATGATGTTTATGCCTAGATGTTCATTCACTTACGGTTGTCCTCTTCCATCCGGTAGTAATATCCGTTCCATATTTATCGAATTCTATTCCGTCGTCCCGCGAACTTCGTGACGGACTCAAACAAAAAAAAAATCTTGTCATTTCTTTTGATTGCACATCCCATTCATAAAACTGAATTCATTCACGGTGCAATTAAGCTTACGAAGAGCATTCGCCAGTTGGAAATAGAGAAAGCAAGTCCACGTTCACGGGACGCTGGCCAATTATTAAGCTATTCAGAGATCCGTTCGTGCAGACTCGTATCCCACCGCTGTTCATTACCAATACATTTACTAAGAAGACAGTGGGAGGGTATTTTTTTTAGAGTGTGTGTCCTATCTTTCACCAACAGACGTGTAACGTGGAGACTATGTATGAGAAGAAGAAAATTGCATAACTGAATAGAAGCAATATTGGATCCTATAACCAGTCCTTGCTTTATAGGATATAGACATTAGAAATGGCATCTAAGTGAAAATGAAAGAGAAAACAGAGAATATTATGAAGAACAAACCCTAAAAGAATATTCACAATATTTCACAAACTTTTTTAAGGGAATCGGTACCCTTCTAACAATTTTCTCTATTTATGCATCAAAAAAATATAGTTAAGCATATCATACATTGTTTCTATTTTTTTAAAAAAAAATGCAGATTAAAATTTGAATAAATTATTGATACAATTTTCAAATATTTAAATTAAAAAAAATATTAGAGAATTTAAAAACTCTACTCCTACTGTATTTATAAGTATTTTAAAATTGATTTTTTTTTGTAATATTCTTTAAAATGTTTTAAATAACGTATGGAATAAATTTTACAATAACTTTCTTAGTTTTTTAGAAGAAGAAAATAAAAGGGTATTATAGATCCCAAAATTAAGCTAAACGACATTTCAAAAAAGTCTTTTTAATTTTTTTTCTTTTCATTGCAAAATGTATATTAACTTTTGAAGCAGGCGTTATGTGAAAGATAGAAGTGGAGGTACCGTCTCAAATGACGTCCTCGTCACTAGACCGAGGCTCAAAATTATGAAAACTATCGAAAATAGTCCTCGTGTGACTTCTGGTTCAAGGTTAATAAAACCAAACCAACTTTTGATGCATGTTTTATATGTAACACACAGAAAAATGGAAGTCATTGATAAATATTTGTGTAATTAATAGATTTTTAAATGCATTGAAGTACTGAAAAAATTACAAAATGAGAAAAACTCTTTTAAAGTTAATTAATCTGAAACAATAAATATTAAATGCTTTGATTAACTGAAATCCACTTTATATCACTATTTATATGTTTTTCTTAGCATTTCCATATAATTTTAGTTTTTATGTTAAATAACTTGTTACTTTATTCAGAGTATTAATTGGCCATGTTGATTATAAAAATATTAAAAATTATAATAATAAAAGATAAAGCTATTTTTCAAATTTGTTTCCTCACACCATACCAAAATCTTATATTTATATACAAATGAATGATGAATAATAACATAAACTATGAAGTTATTAATGTAAAACATAATTAGAATTAGCTCGATGAATACGCTACGAACATACGAGTATTGCGAGATATCAAAGAATCACTCGTCGTGAAAATTTAAATCACTAAAAAGAACTGTAAGTTCGATAGCTTTGATTAAAACAAAATAAGATTAGTTTTGGGGAAGTTAAAAAAAAAAACTTGTCATAAAATTACAACTGTAAAAAGGAGGCGTGTTTAAGTCCTAAAATTCCTCTGTCTACATTTTTCAATTTAACTTTTTTCCAATTTTTAATTCTCATTTATTAAGAAGTAATACATAACTTGAAAGATAATAATTCAAAGAACATTACTATATAAAAATTTTAAGAAATCTATGTTTCGGTTGTTCTTAGGGTGCCGAGTCCCCTCAATCGAAGGGGGTGTTATATGATTTTTTTGAATAATATATTTATCTTGTAAGAAGGATCTATATGTACAGTTGATATGACTAATAATGTTCTTAAAGTAAGAAGTGCCTTACTGTTATATTATTGCTGTTAAACGATTGCTTTGAAAATGTTTGAAGCGATAACTTCGAAATAAAAATAACTGTATTATTCTTACATATTGTTGAAAAATCTGTTTGAGAGAGAGGGAGATTTCTGCAATTGTAATCAGGCTATTCAGAGCTTACGTTTGGGATTGTAGGCTTTCGAAACGACCTTCATAAAAAAATGTTCTAAAAGGGGAAATAGAGCCTAAAAATATTTTCACGACATGTAACATATTTTTGGATTGAAGGGAATATTGTATGATTTATTGAATAATGAGATATATTAGCACACAAGAAGGGTCTATGCATTAGTTCTGAATAATATTTGCTCAAACAAGAATTGCTCCATTCTTATATTTTCACAGTAATATAAATTCGTGGCTACGATGCCTAGTAGTCATGGTCTCGAACTTGTGGCCACCATTGTTTTCCTCGAGTCGTATGTTCGAGTTCTGATGCCCATACTTTCCGTATAGAGGAGTTGATGCACTTTAAATCTAGTTGAGGCCTTGAGTCTTCCCGAGGATGCGGTGTGAAGCTTTTGAGACTGAGGTGCAGTTTAGTTATCGTCCTTGTCACTCGATTGAGGTTCAAAATTACACAAATATTTACCAATAACTTCCTTTTTTTCTGTGTGTTACGTATAAATTCTGCATGTTCAAAAATGGTATCCATTTTGCAATGAAATGAAAACATTTTAGAAAATATTATAACGTAAGGAAATATGGGAAATTTTGCTGAATTTTAGCATACATGTCAACAAATTTAATTTTTCCTCTAAGACTAAATAAGTTACTGTAAAATTGACTCCTAAAGTTGGTTGAAATATCCTTGAGAATATTATAAAATATCACATAAAAACATTAATCTTTGCTCAACGAATATCGTTTTGAAATTTACGTTATCTTAAAATTGTATCAGCAATTTATTCAAATATTCATCTGAAGTTGTTTTTTTACTAAAATACTATATAAAACGTTAATACATAATTTTAAATTCCGTAAATTAAAATATATGTTCATAAGATATCAAGTCCCTTTATTTTCATCATATGATAAATAATTTTAAAATCAAAAAATCTTAGTAATCCAGAAAGATTATTTATAAGATAATTAGGTGCCTTTTTTCTAAATAGATGTATTTCAATTGCAATTCTTCATGCTAGACAATATCTTATTGTATAAATCTTAGGCCATAATTTCTATCGGGAAGCACTAAGTTCTGATCTTTTTTTCTTTTTCCCGATGCGACATAAATATTAAAACAGGCAGGATCAAATTTTTAAATCAAGGATTTTACCGGGGAAAAACATTGCCCTCAAAAAAAATTCCGATTTTTGAAAAGAAAGAAACCGCTGAACTGTATCGTGCGACACATTGTGGGTGAGAATTCGGCCATTCCTGCTCTTCAAATCTTTACTTTTATAGAAGAATAAAGCATTGATATTGATTTATGCAAAAATAATTATTTAAAAATCACTTTAAGTTGCATTATAAAAAAGAATTCTGAAATTCAATGTGGTACATGATCTTATGATATTTACAGATTTTAGCAATAGCGGAACAAATAAGTGTTAAAGATATTCGTATCTCATCTTCTATGAGGCTTTGAAAGTCATTTTCGTCATTTTCTTTCACGCTGAACCTTTATTTCCAAAAAGAAGAAAAAAATAATAAGCCAAGATATCATGAATTATATATCTTGCACTATTTATTGACATAGTCACCACCGATATTTAGACATTTGACATAGGATGCAATCAGTTTGAAGAAACCACTCTGATAAAACATGGTGCTCAACGATTTAAGGAATTGTCTGACAGCCTGCTTCGCCTCAGCATTGTTTTGGAAGGGTCTGGGCCCAACAATTCACAGTGTACATGCCACGTCTGACGCTGTTATGCTCCTGTTCGTAACACCATGTCCTGTACCCTAGCAATGTTGTTTTCATTCGTGGATATGGAGAGACGCCCACTTCGACCTTCATCCACGCTTGCATTCCTTTACTGAATGTGCAACACAAGTGTCCAACCATTTGACGAGACATGAACTGTTTACCATACACGGTCTGTAGGCTTTCATACATGACGAACATACTAGATACCGGGGCTTATTCATACCGGATAACAACACTCACTTTCATTGCCGACCACGTTGTGAGCACACGTCTTTCTGCCATCGTGATTTGTACTTGAATAGCATTAGAAAATCTGTTGTGCTACTATTAACTTTTCTTCGTCGCTCTGACCATGCATCACTAGTCCTACTCTGACGCTACTTCCGTCGTTAAACAAGCAACGGGTGCGGGTTTTTTTTATGGCGGTTATTTGTTTCACCTGGTGCATCAACTGCTCTTTCAAAAAAAAAATGACGAAACTTACTTTTGTAACATCCCTCGTATTTTTCCTAGGTTCTCGCGTTTCTTTGTTTTAATAGTAACATTGTTGAAAATTCTGCCTGGAAATGTTATGTGCTTCACGAGTGAAAATCAATTATATCAGGATGATTTCGTTTCATATATCATAATATTTAATATCATAATAAATCATATCTTCAGATCATATCATAATATATCGTATCTTCGGATCATATCATAATATTTAATATCAGGATGGCATTTGATTTGTGAGATGAGGGGGTAACTAGATACATAAAGCATATACTACACTTCAGTGAACTTAGATCAGAAAATAGCAAAAATCCCGAACAGTTTAGTATTTAAAATACTTTTAATTTGTCACATATATTATTATGAATAACAATTGTTCGAGCAGAACAAAAAATGTTGTTTTAAATATTTTCACATGGATATAGCTTGTATCGTAAAGTAAAACTGCATTAAACTTGGGTTAGTTAAAAAAAACAGGATAATCGCAGACGAGGTTCATGATGAAATCAGTTGGTCTTGCTGTCGATGGGGTGACAGGAATCCAGGGATGTTGTAGTAGATAGTGGGAGTGTGTTTCTCTGATAACTGTATTGTTATAAATACCAACACTGCAGTTTCACACGGAGAATTCTTACAATTTTCATAGCTGTGCGCATGAAGAAATTTGTTGTTCTGATGTGCCACCTCAATGGCAAGGCGAGAATGTGTAACTGGCTCTTGACACTTGATGGTTTGGTGAGATGATACAATTGGTTTGAAGAGGGCAGCTACATAGCGTGGAGACGAGGTGGCAAGCGATTCAAGGAGGACTACAACAAAGCTCAAACAAGTTAAGAGAATCCGTGTAAAATGAGCGATTACTGGGAATATTTAATGTTCTAAAAACTATGTACTCCTTCTACACCATCTCAAGACAACAGTAGCACACATTCTTCAAAACATGCAGAAATATCTTTTCTTAACCGATATGAAAAATTATTTATGTTACTGCTGCATCTGGTGAACACGATGTATGATTCACCCTCCGGAAACATGCAATGACTGGTATTTAGAATATTTAATGCTTCTTCGTGCTGTAATGTGAAATACGAGAAAGATATATAAAATATATATTGAATTGCTGATTTAAAACCAGTTGTTTGGTGAAAAAGCACCTTAATAATTGTTTATGGAAATCAGTATAAACTAATTTTCGATAATAAAAAAGTGTTGAAAAATAGATCTGTTTCCTATATATATAAAATTTTATATACGTAAGAAATTATTCTCTCTATATATATCTATATAAACCTCTCTTTAATTTTCTTCGTTTAACTTCAAATTTAAATGGCTTAGCTAACACTGCCAGATTGACATGCCAGAAAACATTTCCAGTTTAAAGATACTAAAAATAAATGATTTTTCACAAATGGCGAGAAAGTTTTGTCAATTTATATGTCATTAGCTGCAATTAAAATCAAAATAAACTTAGAGACATGACTATTTAAAAATATCAAACATAGCTTTTATATGTTTAATTTAAAGTAATTCACGAGTCCCTCTACATAAAAATTAAAATAAGCTAATAAAAATTAAAAACTAGATTATTTTATTCTTGCTGTTTGTCAAAGTAGATATAATGAACAAAGTTGCAAGTTTTTCAAAATTAATTTTATTCCTCTGAAAAACACAATTCCACATCTCACTTTATTGTTTATTCCTTCTCCATCTTTTCTGAAAACATACAAGCCTTTGAAATACAAAATACCAATTTTAGATAGTAAAAAGAATGGAAGTAAACGATTATATGATGAAAGTCAAAATATTAAATGAAATATTTAAATTAAAGAAAATGATAAAATATTAAAATGAACACTAATATTCTGTTCAGGTATTAAAATTAAAGCAAACGATAAAATATGAACGTGGACAATAATATTCTTTTCAGGTATTAAAATCACAACTTTCGATAGCATATTAAAGTACGCATTAATATTCTGTTCAGGCATTTAAATTAAGGCAAGTGATAAAATATCAAAGAACATAACGACATTCTGTTCAAAATATTAACCCAAAGAGCAAATTATGAAATATTAAATTTGTCATAAGAGAAATGTAACTCTATTGAGGCTGAAGAATGAAAGTGTGAAAAAATTCTTTGCATTTTGATCTATTCTCAACATTTGTATTTGGTTATCACGTATATATATCTAATAATTCAAAATAGTTATAAGAAGTTCTATACATATTGCTCTTTCCCAAGTAGGTCCTCTTTCAGAAGCTGTTATCCAGGTTCCCAAAGCACATTGACCCTGTCTACTAAAGAGCTACTTTTATTTCTCCATTCTCTGTAAGATGAGTGGTCCATCTAAATTAGTGATGCTTCTCTACCATCTTCACGGGAGTCATTCAGCCCTAACAGCTTTTCGCCTTGCCATCTTCAATCAACAACCCCTCTCTCTCCCTTACATTGTTGACCGTGCCCTGGACGCAGCCAGTATTTTTTTGCTTCTTCCTTTTATTTCTATTACCAGAGAAGATGCCCTTCTTTTTTTCCCTTCCGACCACCTTTTACCAAAAGTGCAATCTTAGTTAGTAATTTCATGTGTCAGCTTTTTTTCTCTTGATGCTCCTTAAGTGCCTGGGCGTGATTCAATCCAACGTGTAGGTTTCACATCTGTTGGGGTAGATGCATATCATTGGTTACTTTCTCATTGGAAGTGAAGGGTTGATAAGAATTTCGCAGTAATGTATTTGTTGTTAATTGTTGCTTTTGAGTTATTTTCCGTGATTTAAATGAACATGCATTGAGTAGTCCTTATGAAGAATTTCATCTTTTCTTTTCTCTGTTCTGGTTGTCAGCTGAAGGGGTGTGCACTGGGTGAATAGAACTTTGTATTTTGAGATTTGGGTCATTTTTGAAACGATTATAACTTTTAAAATAACCAATGTTTTTCAATACCCCCTTTGTATGTTTTTTTAAGTTTCTATCTATGGACTTAGATAGGGCTTGAAATTCTGAAACAAATAAACAAACAATCTGAAATTCAAGATAAGTTTAGCAGTCCAAAACTTAAGCGATGACCAGTTTTTCAAAAAAAAAGGGAAAAAAAAAAAAACATTCTAATATTTTGGCGAGTTTAATTCTCCTCAACTGTCTAAGCATAATTCAATCCATAGTATAGGTTTTATATGTATTGGGAAGGATGTATTTCATTAAAGTAACTATCTGGCTGAAAGTGAAGATTTGATAAGAAACTAGCAGTAATAAATTTGCTTATTAATTATTGATATTTTTTGTAGTTTTCCATCATTAGAATGAGCAAGGACTTCTTAGAGAGTAGAGTGAAGTTTTAATTATTACAAGAAATAACCGTAGTTTATGTATAAAATTAATTCTGCATATTAATGGATCAATGTGTACACAACGTTGTAAATTACAGCTATAAATGTAGATTTGTTTGGCTTCCAGAAGTCGTAGATTGAAGTGTAACTCACAGTATCGTAAATTTGTAACTATCATAAGGTGACCAGATTTTACCATTCGAAAAGCGTTACACCACTAAACGGCTGGAGAGGGGTCATGATTAAAAATTTGGTACCTAAAAAATACTTACCTTTAGTACCTAAATAAATTACTTACCTAAATCATCTGAATAGCTTATTTGTTGATATCACTTGTTTAACTAGCAGCAGCACGCAGTACGATGTGTAGCTCATGAGAGACAATTACAAAATTCAATATGCGAAGGCGTCACTTCGTGGACGACCAACAAACTCCTTACACCCTGATACTTCTCCTCTGCAAAATTCCTCTCCGTTTACAATTTTGTGTATAAGATGTAATCCCTTCGAAACAATGTTCCAAATGATGCTAGATCGCTAGAGGAACATGTCGCTGTAAGAATAAAATCTGTGGAAGTGTACAAAGTGTTCTCTCTTCATTTTACAGCTACAAAATGTTTTCGTTGCTGCCAATGCCGAAAGATTCCATTGTTTATTAAGTCCAAACAATGGTAGTCGTATTCTAGCAACTGATCAAGGCAAATTTAGATAAAGCATTTCCTGATAATCAGTTATCAACAATTATTTTTATTATTAAAGTTTAACATTATAAAATTTACTGAAATAATATAAAGCTCATATCCTGGTGAAACAGCGACATGGAAGCCGAAAACCATATATTCCCTTCCCGTTCTGAAGCCGTTCACTTGCTTGTGCATTCTTTCTAAAAATCGGGACTTTCTTAAAACGATTTCTCTACATAATCACCATTTAGAATTGAACATTTCTCCCGACATTTCTTGATTGTAGGAATCTATCGATTGAACTCAATATTTTTCCATACTGCGAATTATTTTACTGTACGAATTCCTGAAACCATACGAATCAACATTAATAGTTGTAATTTACATTATTTTGCCCATAAGGTTCAATTAATATAAATTGTATCCTGATAACTCGATCATTTCTTAGTAATAAGTAAAACTTTACGATTCCTACCCGTAGTATTGTTTAATGGAGATTTCTACCTTTTTGTTTGGGTATCACTAAGCACAATATAATTCGTTTGAAGCGGCTTACAGTTTTTTTTATAATATAACCAAACTTGATTGAAAAGTAATCAGTTTTTAGCCATAACCTTAAAAAAATGTTTACCCGTTCTTCACAATTATTGTTGTATCGAAGCTCTCTTTTCAAACACTACCCACTTTTCACGATTCCTTTCCCCGCACTTGAGCTAACGGTTGGTCTAGTCGCATAAATTCTTCGGAGAAATATTCCGATGATTGTTGTGGACACCGGGTATTCATTCAACTTCCACCTTGTCGTCAGAATGAATATGATATATCTTCAGAATTTCTTTCTGTTTTGGAGAGAGTTGAAAGTAGCAAGGGCAATGTCGGGGACAATGGAGCCTTGCTGCTTCAACCTCATCTCCATTCGGATGGCATTTTCTCTGCACACTAACGACATTCGGAGACAAAAGAAACACTTGTATTACATTGAGTAATCATGCAGATTTCCGATGAAGTAAGAATTGTGAAACTCGAATAACATAAAATAACTATAACCATAGAAGTACTAATTTTCAATCAAGCTATGTATATAGTAGTACGCAGGGTGTCAATGGACTTAGAATGTTCTGAAAATTCGAATATATATATCCTTAATGAATTTATGGGAAGGTAAAAAGAGACATCTAGACGGTAACAAAAATTTAATTAGGACGTTACTCACAAACATTTATATGTACTAAAATAAGACAAACTTTAGTTATTGTCGTTGTTCCCCCACACCATTCTTCTCTTTTCATTTTCTTCACTTCACCTTCGCCAAACATACACTCATTTGACAAGCACTATCAGCCTCTACAGTACTACAATACCAGCGTTATATGCAAATGACACATTAGCTCAAAAAATTTCTGGCTTTCTTAATCACAGGATCCAAGTTAATTTTCATGAAAAGAGGTTTAGTTATCTGAAGATTACTTATTTACAGATTATAAGGGATCAGATACTCATAAAGTTAAAACATAATTACAATTTTTTATAAATTGACATAATCACTTTCTTACATATATATAGATTTGAACAAATATCATATCTTCTGTTTATCGGCAAACAATTCTGACTTTCCATTTTTGTTCTTTTATATTTCCGAAACGTCTCTATCAATAATCGAAACATCTAGAATTTAATATTCACTGTTCAGATACAACTATAAAAGATATTAAGTCCACCAGGTCATTATTTTTCTTTTGTTTCTTTGTTCATTAGCTTTTATCATAGATATTTCGTATGGCGAGTCGTTCTCGATTTCTTTCTTTTTTTTCCCTCCCGGATAATGGCGGAATGAGGGCGAAAAAGTGCTCAGAAACACGTTGTATATTTCTGTCTTTTTTTTTTTTTTTTTTTTTTTAATGGTGAGGTTCATTGCCTCGGCCGCTGCGAAGCTCAGTTATAGCCCCTATGCTTTGTTTTCTCACGTACCTATCATTCCATCTCGAAAAACCGAGAAGAAATCTTCCCCTCGCTAGATGGAAATAGCCTTTGCCTAAATAGTGGACATTCTTTAGATCAGTTGATGCGATCGTGGTATCTGTGAGATTTTTTTTTCTGACAATCAGTTGAATGTCGTAGTAAAATCCATTTAAATACCCCAATTATGGTTACAAAATGGAGCATAAAATCGTTACGGATTTCTTCAAACTGTAAAATATTCCAATACTTAATACTACATTTTGAGTCTTAAAATGCAGTATATGCCCAAATGCTAAATATATATATATGCATATATACTTAATATATTTGCATAAATATATTAAGCACATATTTCGTATCAAATATTGTAATGGTAAACTGATATTTATCTTTACCTGTTGAAATAAAAAAAAAATGCCTCTTTATAGGAAATGGATGGATTTATTACAATAAGACACATCTATTTTCATATTGAAATGTTTTCCTATTTCAAAACTTGAGAATCTATTTCAAAACTTGAGAATCTATTTCAAAACATTATGAGAACACAGACTTAACGTCTACAAAAAAAGGGTAAACCACTTCGAACTTTTGTAAAGTCTCAAACACTTTTTAATTAAATTACAGGTTATATACATTTCAACGTTTTAATTTTAAGTGTTAAGAACCCTAAAGCGATAAATTTCAGTCACCCTTTCAGTGTTTGTATTAATAATAATGAAATTGTAAAATAAATTTAAACAATCCGCTTGATTAAATATCGAGTGAAAGAAAACAAAGATTTTACGAGACAAGACACATATGTACACATAGACCGCTTGTTTAAACTTTTATCCTTTTGCTAAAACAAATTATGAAATAGGTTCTTTAAGTACTTTTCTAAAGTATATTTTTTTCCTATTTTTTTTCTTTAAATCACTTTATGCGCGATTAGTTTGCGTTTAGGGAATAAACCACCTATAATTCAAACTTAAAAAGTGAATTGCTAGTTTTTTTTTTTCGTGAAAAGCTCAGCGCTCTCATGTATTGTGTATCATAAGAATGGAATTTATATTTTCATCATGAGTCAGTACAATATATTCAGCTTTAACTTTGGGGATTGTTTTTCATGAGCGAAATTCATCGTTGTATATAACAGTTGAGTGCTGATATTTTTTTGTTCAAATGTGGTATCGATGGCAGAATATGTTTATTCAAATGTGGATTAATTTTTTTTTAATGAACAGAGGGAAGTTAATGCAAAAATTAATGAATATTTATGCGCTCTTTTGTAACGGATTAATATAACAATTATTAAAAATATTTAAAAGAACTTTTAAATTAAATAAAAATTATTCATTTAATAAAATTACCCATATTAATTATATTATTTACATTAACAATACTAAATCTCTTCTGCTAATCCGAATAACAATTTCCCTAAGCCTTTGAAAATTTTTACCTTATTTGGATCGAAAACTTATTTTTCGAGAGATTTTTATTTATTCTTAGGCTAAGAAAAATTTATTTGTATTTGTATTGAAATGATATACGTAAAAGTAATATATTCAAAATATTGATGCGATAGAAAAATATGTTTTAAAAATGAGTAAATGTTTATTTTCTATTTTATGCGAATTTTTCTTTTCTTTTTTTTTTCTCTTCATAACACCTTCTACTAAATAAAGTAACATTGTATTTTTTTTTAGTTTTTAGACAATTGTATGTGTGTGCGTGCTTAAAGCAATATTTTTTTTACCTTCAAAAGTAACTCTTTCATCATAATCTAATATAGTTAATTTAGTTAAACCTACAATTTAGTACAGTAAACACACCAGCATTTTGGTATGCAAAAATTTCGTAACTCTGAAAAAAATTAATTAGACTAAAGACGAACGGTGAAAGTTAAAAATTCGAAGAACCAAGCCCCTAAAAGCCGAAAGAGCGACTTTGTTTTACTTTCCAGACTAGTAGAGCAGAAGGACTTTCCCTTCCCCCTGCACTTATGTGACGTCACGTACCTCTTTCCAGCAAATATTTACCCTTTTACAGTAGCACGCACACCACAGTTCAGGTTCGTTTTCTCCATTCTCTCTCACACCCCCTTGGTTCTTGAACACCCTTCACCTTACACCCCTTCTGGATGTCTGCTGGGAGAGGAATCCTTTTGGATAGAGAAGGTAACACCTGATGCCGTCGTGTTTCGCAAGGAAAAAAAAGTATTCTTTTTAGAAGAGTTTTGTTTCTTTCTCTTTGTGTGTGATTTTGTGAGGGGGTAAGAAATGGCTGTTTATTTTGTGTGTGTAAAACAAAGTACCCAGTTTTCTCTTTCCCCCTTTAGTTCCTTTTAACATTTTAAAGTTTTTCGCTGTGATCTAGTTATAGAAAGAATGGAATGTTCAGAAAAGAATTGTTGGTAATTTGAAACTTTTCTCCACTACTTTTTTATTTTTTTAAAAAGTTCCACATTTGTCGAATGTGTCTTAAGATATAAACAAATTGATTACTTCCTTTTTTTTTACTCTCTTTCAAATCTAGAATACACTCTTCCAAAACGAGAGTTTTAACCGTTCATTCCTAATCGATACAAATGACAATTACATAACTTAGTGCTCCTAATTGAAACATTCGTTGATCCCATTGAAATCATATTTTATTTGCATGTTTTTCGAACCAAAAGGAATAAAATATTTTAAATTGTTTTCGCAAAATAGGTAATAAAATTCAGTTTTCTTTCAAACATGGTCAAATGTTTTATTGAAGCTACATATTTAACGTGCATCAGCCTTACTGTATGATAGATCTTTATTGGAATCATGATTCATCCGCCAAAAGCTCGCGTCCACAACTGTGACTGCATGGTTTACATAATAGCAGTACTTTTGTAAATAGATATCCAAAGGAACTGGAGCCATTTATACGAGAAGTCGACATAACGATACTAAACTATAACGAGCTTACTATATCGATTTGCGTAAGAACCTTATTTTTTCGCTTAACGCTAAGTTCTAACTGAAGCTGTATAGGATGTTTTGCATGTTCTTCCCTTTAACTAACCTTTTGGGCTACTTTATGACGTTATTTGATTTGAGAATCTCGATTTGTGAACAAACCATTACTTACAAAAGTAGTAATATATATATATATATATATATATATATATATATATAGGGCTTAATTTTTGTGAAAATTTGAAATAACCTTCGAATAGCTGATATTAAACCCGGACCCAGTGTATAAGAATTGCTCCTGACTTGGATCCTCTTTTGAGGTTCTCGAGATAAGTAAAATTTTCAGTTATAATTTTTTGCTGAGTACACGAGTCAGTTATTGTTCCACATTCGCAATACAAATACTTATAATTGATCATTCTTAGACTGAAGAAACGTAATTTAAAGATTTTCCAGATTGATTAATTATTGACTGATTATTTAATGAGTTTTGATGAATTAGGTTTTCAATAATGAAGAAGGGATATTCCAATGAAAAGCAAATATAAGTAAAATTCCCTGATGCAATTTAATACATTTAATGTTTTTTCTTGTGACTTAAACATTATTTCTTAAAATTAATCGATTGCTAACGTAATTACAACTAAAATATCAAATGTATATTTTTAAACCTGTTTAAATTTACAAGATAAATTAAAAAATCCTTTTGTGCTATTACATTTTTACGATAAATTTTCAAATGGTTTTAGTAACGGCAGGACATGTCTACAATTTACACAAATTTGCCTCATTTAAATAATCCAGTTTGTGGAAAATTGAGAGATCTTAAGTTTGAAACGACATTAGCTTACACAAAATTTTAAACTTAAAATAAAGGGATGTGATACATCAATAATTCTAAAAATAGTTATTTGTACCACTAGTTATAGATTCGATTCAACTGGTGATGTTATAAAATAAAATTGATGATAAACTAATATTTGTATGCAAGTGTTCAGTATATCAAACGATTCATTTTTTTTTAATCATAGTACCCAAGCAGACTGCTCCTTGATTGCGAAAAAGTATTTTTCTAAATATAATGTTACCATTCAGTAAAACACTCCATACTCCCCCGACTTAGAATCTCCTTCTTAGATGTGCTCCTGTTTCCAAGATTGGAAAGGGAATTGATGATAAGCAGTTCTGCAAACTTAGAAGAAGTTATTAAAAATGAAATGAAGCAGATACAGAAAATTTCTGAAAATTGTTTCCAGGTGTGTTTTTGACAGTAATACAGACAGTGGAACAAGTGTGTATGTACAGAAGGACAGTACTTTCAAGGAAAATAAGATAAAAATTCCTAAAACTATTTTAACAAATTGTTATTCACTAATTCTGGAAACTTTTTGATTCCTAGTTGTATATAACAAAATACATCCCCGACTTAGATCTCCATATTCAATTATTTTGCTTTTATGTAACGTAATATAAGGTTATATATATATATATATATATATATATATATATAGTACATACAATGGAGTATGTATTTTTCACATTATATATGTACATTGAATTTTCGTGCTTCATATACACTTTTTATAAAACGTTTGATTGTGTATAGTGATGAAAATATAGATCTGACTCGCAACTAACTAATTCGACTTACGATTCGTTGAACTGGAATTCATTTGCAAGTAGACTCGGTATGCTTAAAATGTTTACTTAAGTTAGAAACTGGTAATTTATATAAAAAAAGGCATTTCACAACCATTAGGATTAGTTGCATTATTGATATACTATATATGACTGCTCTTAAAATCCTTGCCTTATTTTCTTTTCCTTATTAAGTAGACTGTTTTGGAGTTTTATAGCTTGCATTTTATGTGAGAGAATGTTTTGGAAAAACACAAGCTCTGTATAATTGAACAAGAATGTTTGCTTTAATACCGATCTCAGACATATCCAATAATTTAATGAATAACTCTACATATAAATAGAGTACAGATGAAAGCCTAATGTATGATTAAGTAAGATAAGGGGTTATTCTGATATTAAACAAACGTAATATAACGTAAAGTAATTCTATGTATTGGTTAGTAAAGTGAATAGTAAATGTATTGATGGATAACGTCATGGAATCGTAGGAAACAGGATGTAGTTTTAAATAAAGTAATATAAAGATTAATTCAATATCCGGGTGATACAATAAAGATTATTTTAAATGGGAGAAATTAATTATATTCTAATATAGCAAAAGGTAAAAATAAAATTTAAGGATATCTGTGTAATCCAGTCTAAGTGTGTTTAATTATTTTTTTACATATGTATGTTATTGTGGTCAGTTTTTTTTTTCTTGTTGAATGATCAGAAAAAAATTACATCATTTTCTTAAATCCTCATGTTTGTTTTGTTAGATACGATATTTATTACAAGATTTCTAAAAAAACCGAGCCGTTTTTTTTAAAAAAAGATAGAATGCTGTATGTGTGACGTTAAGCTATTCTCGATTTTCTCTTCACTACCCTCGGGGACTTTTCGATATTTTGAATTGCATGTAGTTGCAACTTCTTGCCAACAAAATGAAACATGATAATGAAGATAGCGTAGTGAAAGGAATTATAAATAGTGATATATAAGTTAAATAGAATTTAAAGGAAAGAGAAGGAAATTAGAGGATAGCGACAGGCTGATAGACGTGTTGTAGATTGGAGTGAATCACCGTACTGAATCGTTTATATTGAAAATAGTTGGATGTGATTCCTGATCAGAATAATAGGAGTTGAACCTACTATAATAACGGAGTGCTGGATTTGAAATAAGGGATTTAGTAAGCTAAGAATTTTTTGTTTAAACATAAACTAGGTTTAAATGAACTGAGTTAATATGGATTCGAGAATCAGCAATCTTGCGCATTCTTTGATGCATAATAAAATGTGTTGACCTGCCCTTATGTATCTTAAATTGGAACTTAGAAATTATTAACTATTTGATTAGATTTTCAGATGGCCATAGATTGAAATATTGAAGGAAATACATCTCTCATACACAGGAAATAATTACTGGCTTAAGATTTTTTTTTCTTTTTTTTTTCTTCAAAATCTTTTTATGCATAGTACGTACTACATTTACTCAAATTTCTTGCGCAATTATTGAAAATGGTGATTTTATAAGCATAAAAATATTATTTTCTTAATCAGTTCTTTCGAAAATGATAATTGATTGTAAAATATTTTTATGAATATTAAAATTCCTCAAAGTAATCAACAATTAATTTTTATTTTTCTTGACTACTTTTCAGAATTTTTTGTTTTAACCATTAGCATTATCTTCAGATCCGCCTCAACATCTCCGACAAATTAACAAATTAAATTTAACTTCTTGGAACAAAAAAAAAACCACTCGTTCTAGTAATATAATATTATGATCGAAATTAAATTGATACAAATAGGGTGGAGTACGAAAATCGCCGATCCCTTTCTATACTTAAATATCCATTTATTCGTAATTTCTCCACTAGTGGGCTGTTATCAGATTCAGATATTTCCCCCTAATGCTTCTTATTCAATGATGCTGTTCACCACAAAAGTAAAAAAAAAATATTAAAGGCTAATCATTTTTCTTCAATTTCATCCAGTTTGTTGGCATCGTTAATGTTAGAGGAGGGGAAAGAACACATTCTTTCCCCTTTCTAAACGTATACCTGAGAAGTGTTGTAAGTTGTTAAATGCATTTAATGAAATATTTGTGTGGAATCGATTGTGCTCGGGAAGTAACGAGGTTATGGTTAAATCGAAATTCGATAAAATGTGAATTATTAGAAATTTTTTTTCTAAAAATTAACGAGAGAGGGATGTGTTTTACGACAAAACCCTTTCATATTTTTCTATATTTTTTGTTATAGTTAATAATTAGATCAATTATTTTAAATATTGAATGTAAGATATTATGAAAATAATAATTGACTTTTTCCGGTTAATGATTGCTTGTTTTTTTAAATACTATATGAATATTAGGTGATATTATCGAAAACAAATATGAAAAATAATTGAGCTTTACAGAAATAATGTAACTTAATGAAGGTTTGAAGTTGATCCATTGGATTTAATATCTATTTAATCATCAAAATCTCTCACTTCGGAAGAGTAGGATACATTAAAATAGCGGTTCTCTACAGGGGGTACGCGTACCCCACGCGTTATGTGAAAGGTCATTAAGGAATACGAGCAAAGAAAATGATAATGGTGGTTACTCTTTCCAAAAATAAAGAAGGAATTATACAACATTAAAAAAATGTAAGTACGTAGAGGTTCATGCGAATATTATCAGTTGAAACATTGACTTCCGTATAATTAAAAGTCTCCAGTGAAAGAGAGACTGCGTCCACTAGATGGAGCTATTATATCTCTAACGTTGACAGAAGTTGAGTTACAGGGATTTAAACATAAACAGTGATTCCATTAGATTCACCCAGAAATGATTAAATATGAAATCGGAAATTGTGTTTTTCAATTTTTTTAGTACTTACTTTTATTTTAAATCGTTAGCAATTTTCCGTAAATTAGAATTTTTTATATTACTGAAGGAAAGAAAATTGTGAAACTTATGATTTTTTTCAGCATTTCTAAGTTGCTAGTTTTGACCTCTCAAAACTATTTTGGCTTTGCTTACAGTATTTTAGGAAGTTATTTTTATTTATATTACAATAGATGTAAAAAACAAAACCGTAACAAAAATTATTAGAAATTAATTTGAACCGTAACAAAAATTATTAGAAATTAATTTCTTATTTGTTTGTAGATATTTCTGTAAGTCCATCTGAACATACGTTTGACACCAGCATTCTTCTTCATTAATAAAAAAAATTGCAAGTATGAGGAATCCAATAACTGGAAAATAAAGAGACTTTCGACTGAGAATTTCCCTTTCGTTTTAGAGAGAGTTTCTCTACTCTATGATGGAGGAGGTCGGTTGATGTTAGGAAAAGGTTTTGATTCGCCCTTGATCTATCAGACAGGAGAAATCGCCTGGATCGTCTCTTGCACTGCCTTTAGCACAGTAGCCAAAAGGAATCCACCCTTGTATTAGTTATCATGGACCTTTATTCCTGTTGTTTATGAAGATAATTACCATCTGCTCTTCCTCCAAGATTATCAGGATGATAGAAAAGGGACTTTCTGGGTATTTTTAGAATTTTATATTTTCAGCCATTACATCAATTGTTATACATTCTCTTTATGTTTTATTTAATTTCATTAGGAGAGTTTCCGTTAGTGTCATCGGCTGTATTTGGCAGAGATGGTGGACTGCTTGGCACGGTTACCACATTCCATGTATCACTAGTCGAGATTGATGAATTGGTATTTTAGTGAGGTACACAAAGGCCAGTTGGCATCAAAGGTATATACTGCCAATAGTTCTAGATTGCTCGGCCTACTAATGCTCCAGTCCTGAGTCACCACTTCGTCGGCAGACATTTTTACCCCGACATTTTGCAGAATGTTTTTTCTACCAATCATAAAGAAGGTTGGTTGACCTTGGAATTACTTAAACCTTCTATCTGTCGATCCAGTGAAATCTTGCCTGGTTTTTTGGCTTTAGCAGTATCTTTAACAATTAAATCAAAACGGATTCCTCTCGGGTTACTTTAGATTTGTATTACTGTCGTTGTTGAAAACAGTCACCGCCGACTTTTTTCATTGTACCTTTACACGTTTTGCTTTAATAATTATGTTTTATTTGAAAAAGCAAATTCTACACCATTAAGTATCTCATGTTGCTTATAAACATTGTGTCCATAAAAAATTTTGCAATCCAAAGGATTTTATAGCAATTGTACACATTAAAAGTTGACTTTAAAAGTATTTGTCAAAAGTAAAAGCTATAATAGCAATGAATACTTGATAGTGAAATGATTGCATATCTTACATAGTCAATTTAAGGAGTGAAAATGGAAATGTACGACAAAATAAGGGAATTATAGAAAGAAACCGTTTGGAACTCTCTCTCTCTCTCTCTCTCTCTATATATATATATATATATATATATATACCAGATTTTTATGATCATTTATCCAATAATGAATAAGAAATAAATAAAAATAAATATGCAAATTCAACTGTAAAAGAAAAATATTTATTACTTACTATAGAAATTTCCAAAGGAAAGTAAATTATATGAAAAATCAAATTAACAGCTACAGAGATTATCAAAAATAAAACACAGTTAAAAAAAAATGAAAAATTGTAACAGAACCAAAATTGGAAAAAAAAGGATGGAGTATAGTATATTTACTAGGCTTTAGACTATTTTGCTAATTCTATAAACATTTAAAGAAGACGACCTAGCAAACCCAAAGAAATCCAAAACATTAAGACCTAATATAACTATAAGAAAAATAAATGTTATTAATAATGCAAAATTTATACACCAATATAAAGTAAACTTATATGATTATAGCAAAAAATGATAACATTAATCAAATATAGGTGTCAAATTACCTTCTAAATTGAAACGACAAAAGATAGCAACACTATTTAAATGTTGATTAAAATTAAGAGTAAATGATAATAGAAAGTAATATATCTTTTATTTAGAGTGCTTGTTCAAAGGACAATTATTTTTCTTTATATATATATATCATTGAAAGTGATACAAACTTAGACTTACAAGAAAATCTCTGTGCCCCCTTTTCTCCTTTGCGCAAACTCTCTAAATGAAAGATAAAATACTTTCTATCATCTTTTACTCTTAACCTTAATCGACATTTTCATTTCCTTCAGCGAAGTTGTCGAATACCTCTTGACCGGAAGAAGACAAAACTTTTCTCGGCCGACTTAGTGAGTGCTGCGAAATGTAATTATTGTTTAAGAACAAGTTGAGGTCTTCACTCTCGGGAATCGAGCCTCTAGAGAGGGTCTCAAGTTTTTTGGGCCTGAGACCTTCGAAACTAATTTAGCACTTTCTTCATCAGAGGGTGGAAAGCAATCAGAGTGCTTGGTATCTGTCGAGTGGATAGTGTTCCATTTCGAGAACGATATGCTTTATGGGTGGTCTTCAGATAAAGTAAGAGTAAAAAATGTTCGAAGGGATTTATTTTATCACTGCAGTAAAAAGATGATTTATTTCGTATTCGATCATTAACCATCCCAAAATTTTTTATTCAATTATACATTTGTAAAAAAATTTATGAGATCCAAATCAAAACTAGCCAATTAATTGGTGTCAAATTTCTTTCGTCACTGTTTACTATATTACATCATACAGCTTTTATACCAACTTACCTTATAGATTCCATCTATAATCAAAGCTGGGTACGTTTTAAACCCTCCAGGTTAAAAAAAAAGTTACAAATTTGATAATCAGATTTAATTCTATTTTAATCCATTACAAATTGAATAACCATTAAAATACAGAACACATTATGAAGATAATTAGAAGTCATCTTATGAAATCTTCAATCGTAATAATGGAAAATAGATATTCCTGTGAAAAAAACTTTTATATAGAACAGAAAATTCTTGCACCCCTATGCATTCTTTCATTCAATTTTAAACCATAATGAATAAAACAAGATCATACATTTTATTTCCGAAAAAATATTTTAAGAAACTATTTTCGAATGAAGAACATCGATACATTTTATCTAAAAACCCTTCTTTCAGAACGATTCCAAATAACAAAGATAATCATATTCTCGTTTAATCTCACTGCCTAACTAGTCAAGAATTCTTGCTGCAAAGAATGTACTTCCAAATTGGTGTCAGCAGAATCGTCTTTATTGCATTCACCCGAATGATGTATTCCAATTACACATTTCTAAAATATTTTCAATAAATAAGGGAACAAATTTAAGAATTTACTCTTGAGATATTTCTTGAAGGCAGTATTTCCAGGGAAGTTTAGCGTTCCAGCAAGCGCGCCCTCTGTATACTACCGTGAAAGCTCAGGCGTATTTACCAGATACGCCATTGTGAAATGTGAGTTATTTGGAATTTAATTAGTGAAATTATATTATAATTATTTAAGAGTCAATAAGTACGTTTTATTTAAACAAATGTTATATAAATTATGAGATTATTCCTTTATGTAAAGAAACAGCAAAAAAATTAAACAGAAATATTAACAATGTAAAATTATCAAATTTTTTGAAATGACATAAAAATAAAATACAAGAAATTAAGGATAACCTTACTGAACTATTTACATCTGTAACATAAAAGTATAAAAACATTATATGAAACGAATTTTAATTTATGTACAAAAAGGAAGAAATTAGTCTCTCCTTAGTCACCCAATCCCAAACTTACAAAACAGAGCGAGTGCTTAGAATGTTCCAAAATTCTAAGATTCTGGCAAATCTCGAAATTGATCGTCGTGATTCTAGTCTGATTGTATTTTCGGAACATACTGCACCCTTTTTTTACCTGGCATCACTTCTCCATTATCTAATTTCTTCTTTTCCTCTCAACTCTTTAATTTTTAACTCACTTTACAGAGAGGTAAGTTCTCTTTGATCAACGTATTCGTTCACAAAGGCATTTGCAAGCAAACGCAGTTATTTCCTTCTGAGCAACTTTTTCTTTATTGTTCGTCGTAAGTAGTTATACAAATACAACAAAACAAACTTACATGAAACATCACGCATGTCTCTAAAATACAGCTGCTATATATAGAAGCGTTTCGAGATTCGGACATTGACTGAAGTTAGCTCAAAGTGAGCGGGTGCAATAGCCATTCATAGTGCCTTCTAGCATAAAAATATTAAGCCGGATTTAATATAAGTGTATCTCTTACATACATACAGGAAGGTTAAATTACTAAAATTACTTCGAGAATTCGTAATCATGATAGAAAAGTTGTATGCTTACTGAAAAGGCAACTGAGAGAGTTCAATGATATTTTCTTCAAAGAATCGTCAAATCTTTATATTCTAAACAGGAAAAAATATGAGCCATTCATTAAGAAAAAAAAATATCAAAAGTTTCAATTTGCATATTTTATTTAATCCCTGCGTAATAAGTAACAATACTAGTTTACACTACAAGAATCAACCACTTTAGCGAAATGATCAAGATTACGATTTCTCAGCTGATGTTTTTTCCGTTGAGTTGTGAATTCAAGCAATGGTTTCATTAAAGTCTCATCTTAGCTGATGTACGTTAAATCTGTCTAGGGCTCAAGCTCCCCATAGCATAGTGGAGAAGTCTTGAGAGGTTTGAACCAGTTCTGGTGTCACTCTCGCCACTTGACAGAGGTTTAATATTACGAGGTTCTCACCCAAAGCTCTCGTGTTAATTTTTAATGCCTTTGTAATAAACAAGCAATGAATACACTGTGATAATAAAACAAGTATACATAAACTAACTCTACTTTCCATTTATCGCACGAAATAAAATTTGACAGAAAAATATTTAAAAAATAATCAATTTATTCAAAAATATTCTGTAAAATAAATTTTCTTAAAAATTCATAACAATAATAATAAGCGCTGACATTTGCTTTGCCTTTATTAAAGAAAAAGGGAACAATGGTCATGATAATAATCATATGGTCATGAATTTTTTTTATCATATAGTAGCATCTAATGAAACAAAATTCGTAGCTTTTGCTCCGAATGCAATTAGTTTTTCTAAAATTATTTTGCTGAAGTCCCCGAAATTTTAAATGTCTTTTTCCAGAAAAACGTTAATTTTTCAATATCTTTTGTAATGCGGCAAATAATTTTGATAAATAAATAAATAAAATAATAAATTCTGTTATATATATATATATAATTTCAGTTAAAAGAAAGCAAAATACATAATTTCTAAGATAATATCTTGAAAATGAACAAACTATTAAGGTCATTCAAAACGAAAGTAACATTCGAACACTGTAGGTCAAAGAAATTTTACTAAGAAGTACGCCACAATGTAATACAGCACTCATGCAGTACACTATTTCTTTACATAATCTTCTAGTCACTGCAGACATTTTTTTAGGACGTTGCACCACCAATCATTCGATGACAAAAAAAATTACTCCTTGGTCCTAGAGCAAGCTTAGGACAGCTGTTTCTGTGTGTGTGCCTGGTCATTATTGAAAAATTATCTTTCAATCAAATGTTCTTTGAGCTTGCCGAACACGTGAAAGTCGCAGGGTACTATATCAGGACTGTAAGGTGGTTGTGTATGTGTATGTTGCGAGATTTCCCATACAAAAACGTGAAGTAAATCTTGTGCCTTGTGAGGCCATGCATTGTTGTGCAAGAGGACAATGCCTTTGCTTAACTTTCACGTCTCTTGTTTTCCACAGTTTAGCACAAACTTCTTAGTGTTTAACAGAATGTCTCAACTCAAATGGTTTTGCCCTCCGCGTAAGGTGTAGACAGCTTCTTCGCGATCGGGGGAGGGGGGGAGAAACGTCGCAATGGCTTTACCCGTAGATTGGGGACTTCGGATGTCTCATGTCTGATGTGCTCACTTTTGTTGGCCTTCCTTTTTACGCATCCGTTAACTCTGTGTTATCTTTAAGATGTTGACACCATTTCCAATGGCTGGATGTGAGAATGCATATGGCCCATGCACGGATGGTATTTCACGCTGAATATCCGTACTCGTGGAACATTTTGCCCTTAAAAGAAAGTAAATGTCCAGCTTACGCGCCATTTCTTTTTCTTTTGTACTGTGCGACAACGATCGCCACTATCCGAATGAAATTGTTATTGGGGAAGTAATTGCAATCTGTGCAAGCTTCGCTCTTGTTTAGTAAGGTTGCCTTCCATGGGGGAACAAATTGTAACTTACTTTTTGAACGTCCTTTGCAGATTTAACGACACACGTGACTAATTGAGACTCAATATACTTTTACAGATTTCAAA
>BMAW01064846.1:201271-236518 GCA_019974015.1 Nephila pilipes | reverse complement strand
CCCATTTTGCACAGAAAGAATTGTTGTTATTATTATTTTTTTACTTTTTATTTTTTGTTGGGTCAACTTTTATAAAATAATTGGCTTATATATAATTATTAGTCAAGTATTTCATTTTTGGAAATTTTAAATTAGTAATATTCTGAAAAAGAAAGGAAAAAAAAAAGAATATCAGAGAGAGAAATCACAATTTTTAATGACATTTTTGTAATTTATTAATTAATGTATTTTATAGAATATTTCATTGAATATAATCAGTATTTGCATGTTTATGTAATCATTACACAGTCCCAAAAATTTCTTAACTCTGTTTTAAAAAAGGTTTTATTACATATTTTAAGTTATCCATCTCGTAAATAAATTAAAACATGGCAGAATTTCCTTAGAATCTTAATATCCTTAAATCTATCGCGGCCACTCTCTCATGCTTGTAAATTAGTTTTTAGCTTAATCAATTATAATTATTTGCTTTAACACATTTATTTGTTGAATTTTAATTATTAATTCTATTAGTATTCCACTAAAAGTGAAATGTAATTAAGTTTATTTACAATTGGTTTCGATTTTTAAGACTTTAAAGGAGCCCAAATGAATTATTTTAAAAATTAACTGAAATAAAAAAGAGCTTTTTTTATTTTGTGCTTGTTTCCCTTTAAGCAAAACTAATTAAATGCAACGATTATAAGTTCAATTTATATAAGCCCTACTTGTTAAATTAAAATGAAAAAGTCGTATACATAGATTGTGTTTGTTACATATTGTATTAATTACATTGTTCCATACTTAATTATTCTGAAGCTTAAATTTATTTTTAAATATTATTGTATTAAATATTACGATGTTGATTCCTCACTCAAAATAATAAAACAAATGATTTTTTCGTGTTTAAATTTGTTTCTAATTAATTCTAATTAGCTCACGTCCATTTTATGGCTTACTAGGAAACGGAAAAATTTAATGATAATATATTCCTGAAAAATTTACATTTTCAAAATCTAAATAACCATATAAAATTATTTCTTGTCTAATTACTCAATCAATTTATAATTTCTGTAATTTTTGAACGGTTGTGTTTAAAGATATCTATGAGATTAATATTGAAATTTTGTTACATAAACGTGCAATAATCTTTCAGACTTAAAAATTTAAAATGTTATAGAAAAAATATCTGATATTTTATCGGTACACATACACATAAAGTTATGCAAAGACGAGACTGGACCAAAAACATATAAAGAATTTCACTTTACAATAATACATATAATTTGATACATTCATTTAATGAATTATATGTAAGAAAATTACTCTATTTTTGGAAAAATATAAATTTACATCACAGCTTAAGGAAAAAGTTCTATTAAATTGATATATGCTCTCATAATACGTAACATCATTTTATCTGTGTAAAACAAACTAATTGTCCATAAATGTACTATTATTTTTATATTCAATCGTGTTATTTTAATAATTCCAGCAAGGAAATAAACAGCGAATACTTTTACTTTTTCTTTCTTCTACTGTTGAATTATTTGATAATTTCCCATTAGAAAACTCAAAATTGTCAAATTTATTTTATAATGAAATTCGTACATAATAATCTTCAAAAAAATAAAACCAAGAAATATTGTAATAATGTAACGAAAATCTTCAGAAAAAATTCATAAATACTGAATCCCGAGGAAGCGTATAAATATTTTAAGTGTTTTAATGAATTTACGTTTGAATTTTAGTATCAATCTATATGTATTGCTATGTTACTTCTGATAATTTAATTATAATATTGGGTGTGTTTCAAGTTTGCTGTTGTTGTTTTCTTATCAACCTAATAAAATTATAATTTTTATTGAACTTTTCAGTCTTGAAAAAAATAAAAGAATATAAATTTATTAAAAAATTGGGAATATTTATGATCTTTAGTTAATTTTCTTGTGAAAAATCTGTGATTTATGTAAAAGAAAATCTTTGAAAATGTAGAAGAGTACACTTTCTTTCATGACACAATGAATTACTTTCTCAAGAATCCTTCTGTAATCCCATTTAGATGTGAAACTGACCATTATCACTCTCTTTTTAATATATCATTAATTAAATATTAAAAGTGTCCAGTTATATTTCATATCATTTCATCTACATTATTATTTTAAAGAAAATTATGTAAATAAAAGACATGCTGCACGCCATCATCATGTTCCTCGTCAAAAGTGAGTTATGGCTTAGTGAGCGATAATCGCGAAATAATAGCGTACATGGACTAGGGATATTTATGAAACGCTGTTCTTTTTTTCCCCTTTTTACTGCTGGTAGCTCACAAATAAGGTAGTATGAAAACAGATAAACAAAACAAAAACAAAAAAAAACCCTGCTAGATATAGAAGTCATGAATCTCCACCGATAGTGGTAGACCTGCAAACCAATTACAGTGCGAGCTCTCATGCTCGACTCCGAAAAGAAAATTCTCCTAAATCAACTTTTCCACTAACTGGATGCGTTGCATCCTGATTGGCTGGCAAATTAAACCTCCCAATAAACATTTACTCACTCACTCATACAGTAAGCCACCAATGGGATAAATGTTCAGACTCTGAAATAAAACAACTCAAAAACATAAAGAGAAACATTGATATTTGTTTAAAGTTATGACTTAACTAATCTTTTCTTAAGATTATAAGGTATCTGACTAGAGCAAAACAAGCAAACAAACAAAAAACAATTTTGATATTTAAAAAAATATTTTTTATTCCAAATTCTAAGTATTTCAGCTCTCTGATTTTTAAAATACATTACTTTTTATTCCTACTCTAATTATTTACAAAGTTATAATAGGAGTACTACAAAGTAATTTTTGCGTCATGTAAGATAAAAAAATGAACCGGAATTTAGATATCGAAACTGTAAGTCTATGCTTTTAATACATTTTTACTTTCTTTTGGAATCTTATCTAATTTGTTTGAAAAATATTTATTAAAACAGCTTAAAATGAGACGCTGAGGTATATTTTTCGAAAATTTAATTCTTAAATGATATTAAAAAGAGGAAAAAAATTTCGTACGTTTGTTGTTGAATTTCGAATTTTTTTATATACTTACGTACTGTTTTTTGATTCATATTTAACTTGTTATTTTGGTACAAAATGTTTTAAATGAATTTAAAACTTTTTATAAAGGCAAAATATTAATTAATTATGCCTAAAGCAATATCTAAGCTATCTAAGAAGCGCCAAAATTTATGAAAATGTTTTCCTCACTAGTGCTGTCAATAAAGAGAATACTGGAACAACTGATTTCTGTAATATTAAATCAGTTCGTATCAAACAGTTAAAAGCTAACCATAAACTGGTGCAACATTATTTTGAAACCAAATGTGAAAATTTTCATGGCCACATAATTGTCATCCTAACAAATTTAATTTATTCAACATGGTTTGTAGCCCGGAATATTTTTCTAAATAATTAGAACTGATAGAAAACTCTGTTAATGAATTATTCTCAAATAGGACATTTAAGTGCACACCTGGCTCCTTTTCTCCTCTTTTACAGAGAAATTGAATAATTCTTGCCTTATGAATTATTCTATTGTTTTGGTTCGAAGACTGATTGGAAAAGGCTTTTCAGATGGAAAAAGTTATGTGCTTTTCTTGGTTTACCTTTTCTGTCAAAGATTCAAAAGAGAAACCAATTGAAGTTAGTTGAGCGATGTGCTCAGGTAAACATAAACTCTGCTACAAACGTAATTGACAAAAATGTGTAGGTGGACAATTGCGAGAATAAACGAAAAAAAAAAGATCCGGGAGAGAAAGGTAAATTAATTGGTGAATTGATAGACGAAATCCAATATTATTACGGTTATTACAATGAGAAACAATGCCGGTAATCTTCAAAACATGAGGAGAGGTGTAATTGTTGCATTTTACCACATTATATAAGTCAAGAACAATTCTTTGCACATTCAGAGTCTCGAAGGACCTTAAAGTTGGAGTCGTTTCCAAAGGACGAAAGCTACAGGAAGTCCGCTCAAAGAAACTAGACCTGGACTGCCAAATAAAACTATCAATTTGATAAAGTTCACGCATTTAAAACCGTGCAGTGAAACTTTGTTGCTAATCGTTTCCTTAATAAGACACAAAATTTCAACGAGAGCCAAAATAACTTTTTCATGAAATATTTTATTCAAAGATAAATTAATTGGATTTGAAACTTTTTGTTTAGGTATATGGCTGCAAGACTTTTTAATTCAGAATATAATGGCTAACTGCCAGTAATTCAAGTTGCGAATATTACTCTTTCGATAAGTCTTGTACATGAGTTTGTAAATTTTGATAAGAAAATTATTTCAATTTCTGTTAGATGCTTTTTAACTTCTACAAAATTGTCTTCTTTAAAAAAAAAAAGGAAAAGCATCGTAGAGAATATAATGTTATAATGATAAAAAAAAGAATCTAGTATATTCGTATGGTGGGTTTTAAAGACTGTCTCTGTACGGTTTTCATGGCGTTTTTTCTTCTTTTTGATAAATAATATTATTTAAATATTTTCCACAAATTTTTGTAGATAAAATGTCTCAGATATATTTAGCATCAAGCATTTCTTAAGTTTTAAAGTATTGATGAAAAATGAATGTTTTATTTTATGTGTCAGAAATTGATGCATTCAATACAATAAAAATTTTCTCGTATGTTTCTTTTAGTTAAACGTGTCATGTGTATTTCAACAAACTACGCATTACATGTTTAAAAAAGTTTTATTACCATTATAAAATTGATATCAAAATAAAATAAAAAGACAACAATTTGAAGAAATATGTAACATTGATATATGTTAAAAATATTTATTATTTTAATGTAGAATGATCTTAGGTCTTTTTAATAATAAAATATATAAGATTTTTATTTTAAATCTGTAAATTTATTTTCTCTGAAACAGAATTTTTCTTTTTTTACACCACTATTACAGTGATATCTCAAATTTTCTGTATAAAATGGCCTAAGGTTTTGCATCAGTGTTTAGTATAACAGGACACATGTTTTGAACTATAGTCTAAAAGAAAAGAATATATTTATCCTTTTATGGTTTTCTTTTGAAGATAAATGAGAATGTTTTGAAAAATTTACATTTTGTAAGTCTTTGAACACTAATTCAGTCATAAATTGAAATTGCTTAAAAATAATAGTTGAAATCATGGGTAATAATCTTCTGAATAATATTGTAGGTGAGGTTTTTCGTTTTGGTGTTAGAATTGTTTTTTACGATGTGTACCGTCATGAGCAAAAAATGCCTTATTTGAGCCTAATACTGCCTTTTTTCTAAAAACTATATTGATAGAAACTTTTTTTGCTGGATTTGTAAGTTTTCACTTTAAATCAAATAAACATTTAGCTTAAAGATGAATTTCCAGCATTATTTTTTTAAAAAAATACAGTCGTCATAATTGATCAGATACCTTAAATATCTTGCAATTTTAATTTTTCAGAAAGATGCACTTAAAACTTAATTTTTAATAGTTTAATTTAAGAAAAACTGCAAATCTGGTAATGTTGCCCTTATTGGAATATTGACGTAGACTTCACAGTCGTCTTGGCATCACCTAAACAGACCATTACTTCTTTTGGATGATTTTTTCCTTGAAAAGATATGAAAACAATCAAATGGATTTTTTATATGTGATAGTCAGCTGACCAGACAGTCTATAAAGTTTTCGATAGATTTTTGTTACGTTTTTATTTATTTTTCTAATAATGTTATTACCATAATTTAATTTTCAGATATAGTTTTGAGTTTCTCGAAACAGATATAGTTTTTCGAACCAAAAAGGAATTATTACAATTCGTTTTCGTAAATATGGTAAGCAAGAATTTTAAAATTAAGTTATCACAAATACTACAAAAAAAGAATAAATATCCCTAAGCATTTTTCAGGTGTTATGTTGATTTTAAAAACAAATATGCATTTGAAATCAACATATTCGAATACACAGAATACAAACGCTGCTTACATCCGCAATGAAATCAATCTAATTTTTTTGTAAAAGATATATTGAGCTGCTTATTTAATGCATCTATTTCTGCATGCTCTTGCTATAAAAATAAATGTTTTTCACTCATGTAAAATTCATTCCATATCTTGGTATTCGTTCAACGCTTTTCCAATGTTAAGGAATCATGGGAAAAAACTCACAATATCGAGTGTCAACAAAATTTATTGACTACTCGGTTTTGCTTATAAAATTCTCGGAAACTCTTTACAATATTTATCTCTTTTTCTTTTACTCAACTTCTTAAGTAAACTTCTCAAATCTGCATTCCTATTGAAAATAAACTTCAAAAAAAAAGTAATCCTCTCCCACATTTAAAACCAAAAGTACACGATATATCAATATCTTTTCTCATTCAGCTAAAGATAGAAAGCGATGTTTCCCCAAAACTTCTACCTTAAAGTCACCACGAAAGAATACCGAAAGAAATGGGAAAAAAAAATTCAAAATTGGGAAGAAAAGCAGTGCTTTTTCTTTTTCTCCAAAAAGAATTGAATTCGATAGAAAAACTTTGGGTGCACTTAATGCTTCGATGCAAGCCGAAACAAAGCAGGCGTAGCATCCACCACTTTCATTTACAAGAATGCATATAAAAACGAAAAGGTTTTTCAAATCGAATAAAAATCCTTGAAAAATGTTTGGGACCAACTCTTCCCCTTTTTACTATTTTCAACTGTTTCCTATTTTTTTAGGTGTTTCATTCTTCAAAGTATCCCCCCCTCCTTTTTTTCTTCTTTTTACTCTTCTGTAAGTGTTACTTATTCTTCTACTTTTTTTCCCGCGCGAATTCACGAAAGAATAAGAATAGAACTTTCGAATCAATAAGCTGGATTATTCGAAGCATTTTCGTGAGTGTGTTTTCGGAGGGCGGGGAAATAGATGATTATGACTTTGTTTTTGGAACGAAGAAAAATTGAAATGAAGCAGTGGATATACTGGTAACAGGGTCTTGATTTTCTCCAGATGTTCCACATCGTATCTAAATAATAACGCTTTTACATCCGACAAAATGGTTTCGTAAGCCTATTTTTATTTTATTCTTCCAGTTTTATGGGATAAGATCATAATAAATTGATCTATAGATTATTCTGTTGCTTGTTATTTGCTCAATGATGTGCTTGAATAAATTGGGAATTTTTTGTATCGAATATTTCTCTCTCACACACTTAGAAATATTTGATACAAAACCAGTTCTGTAAAATGGAATGGTTTTAAATGTATATTAATTTAATTTTAAAAAGAAAAACAAAAATATTATTCTTTGAATGACTAAACACATAATTTGACATGTTAAATGCCAGATGCTTAATCGTAAATAACCATAATTTTTAAACATTTTGTTACAAAGTAGATCTGCAATGGAAATGTTATAGACTGATTCATACAATGTTGGCTGGTGGATTGCATTGAATGACAAGATACCTAGATAGTAGTATTATAACCTTATTGTAATTAATTTGAAGTATTATAGTAGATTTTTACAATCAGAATGAAGTGCCTGTCGCTCTTACATTTCTTATGCAATTATGTTAATAAGACATTTTGTGGTTCTAGTCACACGCTAGAAAATTTAATACAATGCCAAGAGACGACGTTGCTTGTCGAACGCTTGGTAAACCTCTAATATCCTTTCCCTTCGCAAATTTTGTATGGAATAAAATTGGCCTTGCCTGTTCTAAAACCACATTATATAATCCTTTCTTTTGTTTGGATGACTTAATTAAGTAACTAAGCTATTGGTTTATGAACAGCACAACGAAAAAAGAAAATGACTCCTGAAGAACTGTTCATCAAGTGCAGTAGTCTTACGGTTTCTAGGAGATCGAACACAAGAAGTGAAAGTCCATTGGAAACAGAAATGTTGCTTGACCTTTCGCGTGAGTCCAACTGTCTTTAATGAGGATCTATACCGGACATCAGGGAAACCACTGACGAAATTGTTAAATGTGGTTAGCACACATTATATGGTGATTCATCACTATCTAGCACACAAGTCAATGAATTTTGCAACCGCTTTAAATACGGACATGCTAATGCTAAAAATGAATTCACTATCATTGGGTCCCTGAAAAGCAAATAATTAATCTGTATTTTTAAAAGTTTTTTTTGTTTCGATTAAGGTACATGATAATGCTAAGATAATACTAAGTCAATGTTATTGCAATATTTTGCTAAACATTCAATTGCAACGATAAAGCACTTAGCATATTCTCCGGTCACATATCACCGGTATATTTTATCTTTTTTTTGCGAAGTTGAAGATGGTCATGAATGGAAAGAATTCTGAAAAGGTCTCGGGATGTTAAATGAAATATTACGCATATCAAACTTCGAGAAAACAATTATTTCGAAGAAGATAAATTTATTTGAACAATAGTAATTTTTTTTATTTATGAAACTTGTGAAGGTAATTTAAGGACTTTCCTTGTATATAAATAGTTTATGTGTGACATATTTAGTTGTATGTAATATCTGTGTCATTTTGCTTTGAGTAAAAAATGGATTTGAATTCTTTGCACTCATTCTCTGGCATTGGAATCCTTAAGGTTTTATTGACGAGCTGCTTTAAGCTATTTAAACTAGAGTTACAATTAAAGATTTCATGTTTAACTCGAGAGTTGTATCTGCATTTAATTCGATGTTTATTACTCCTTCTAAAAGTTTTGCTTCTTATTTAGTTGAAACGAAAAAACGCTTAACAAAATTTACTTAATGTCGTAAAGCAACTTTCAGTTTCATACGTCTATCACCTTTTAATTCAATATCTGGAGTTAGTAGTGACATACTCTTTTTAATGGTACTCTGTAGCAGATACAAACGCTACGCTTAGCTAGTTATTAATTCCTAAAAACCAAATAGTAAATTTCGTTTAAATTTTAAAAGACTAATTACTTACTACGACTGAATCAAGACATTCATATAACTGAAATAAATTTAAAGGTAAAAAGAAAATAAGCTAATGTTAAGAAAATTAACAAGTGTTGAGATGAATGAAATTCTTAAAGGTATATGACATTGTTGATAGATAAGCAATATACAGCATGTATAAAGAAATAAAATTTTACTACGCAATAAACATAAAACATTAATGCTCTGAGGTATTTTAATAAAAGAAAAACACATCACTACCAAAATATATTTCTATGAAAATTCACTGACCGTTACATATAATAACCTTAAACAATGTCGACGATAGAAATATTTCTTCGTTGTAACAAAGAAATGTATCATGTTTTAAAACTAGATTCATTTTTGAGTCAATTGATGAAACCAGAGAAACAATAGAGACTTTCTTTTTCTTAAAATCCCCGAGTTCGAGGATAATAATCCCTTCTCTCTCTCTCATGGAATTCAATTTCGTTCCTAAGTGGTTTGAAAAAGGTGGGTTTTCATAGAAGGTATTTGGTTTTATTGTTACTCTCGTAAGCAATGAGTATCATTTTCGGAAAAAGCTGGCTTTATGGATAATACGAGACATAATAGTAAATTTTACGACTTTGCTTTTCTAGTGAAAGGTAGTTACTGTAGATTATGCACGTGTTGGGTATATATATGTGTACATAAGAAGTGCGGAAAAGTGCAAACTCTAAAGTTTTCTCAGAGGAGTTAAAAGTGAAATACGGAGAAAGGCATTGCAAGAAAATGGAATATTTAGGCAAAATAGTTTATTTACTTTTGGTTTTATTCGACTCATTTTGTCTACATTGTTTTTTTTTTGCCTCAGTATTCCCTTGTTTAATGGTATTTTGATGATGACGAACGGGAAACACTGTTACGTTGGATTATTTGCTAACCTTGCCTTAACTAACATGAAGAGCTACTTTCTGTTTTTATACTTAAAATTCCAACCACTTTCCAACCAAATGAAACGTAATTACGGAAATTAACTGATGATAAGAATTTTAACTATTTCGGGCAATATATAAGCAAAATAAAATTGAATGGAATAGGGAGATATATGACAACGAGCAGCCGGTAGATGTTAGTAAGTTCGAAATTGAAATTAATTACAGTTTATCTTCAGTGTCTAAAACCAATTAAAAGTGACTCCTAGTTTGAGGAAGTGGATATAGGAGTTGAACCTGCAGTTATCAAGAGTTGCCTCATTCGAATTGAGTGAGTTGGTAAGCTAGAACTTTATTGTTTAATTCTAAGCTAGGATTTGGGTTCATTGAGAATTATTTGAAAGAAAATGGTCTTGCATAATATGTAAGAAAGCTAATAAATTGTGCTACAATTTCCTGAAGGAAGGCCATATCAGTGTAACCACCGCACTAAATAAAATTACACGGGGCATTACCAAGAACGTCAGTCACAAAATCTCAAACTAAGTCGAGATGCAGGGTATATCAGTCAGAAAAAAATGCATGAAATGAAACCATAAATCAAAAATAAATTATTGGTGAAAAATGTTGAAAATATGCTTAGGTTCTTTAATATACTAATATTTACCAACTAAACGCGAAGGTATTAACGTAACATGGAGATATTAAACTAAACGACACAATTTTTTTTTTAACTTTTATCTTATAAAAACAATTACAGCAAATTGTATATCATACAAAGCCATCAAAATATGATGCTTCACCTATTTGATCACTATATTCATTATCTCTAACTATTTGCAAATCTGATTTTTCACTTTGTGAATGCTTATTTGAATAAGGGAAGAATGCGATCATTCCGAGATTTTGTAAGACACGTAGGTCATACGAGGCAAAAACTATTAACACAATAAAGTTCTTACTGAACAACTGAGTGGTCTTCTGAGCGGGGGTACGCCAAGGTAATCAAAACTTCGTACAACGATATCTTATGGAATTTTTTTATACATAAGCGTCATGTCCGTAGAATCGCCGCACCCGCTGAATGGTGAAGTTTTAAACACGAAAATTCAACATGTTTTTCCCCTTGGGAATTACGATAATTGTACTTTTCTGGTATCTCTTCAAATGGAATTGTGATTTTATTGGTTATTCATATTGCCTTTCGCTTTTAAAAATGAGGAATGAGGCATTACATCACTTTTCCCTGCTTATTAAAAATATCACCATGAGTTTCTGGTAAATTTTTCTCACTTTTGGATTCGCATTAGAATGCAGCAAAGTCTCTTGTTAAGCTAGATCCCATAATCAGTATCTCGCTCAATCAGAACAACCATTTAAAAGAACAGAATGCGAAAAAAAAGCTGAATTGAGTCTCCCATCTGGCCGCCATTTTGATTTAGTGAACGCAATGTTAATCTTGTGGAATTTCTTCTACCGTCCTTGAATCTATACCATTTTATCTATCTGAATGAAAAAAAAAAGTGAAACGTAAAGAGCAAATAATAATACAGGTTTCTAATGAACTATATTTTCTTTCCAATTCTTAAAAATATTTGAAAACATTTTTAAATATAGGGAAAAAACATACGAATCATTACAATTGGTGCAAAAATATTTTTAAAATTCAGAGGGAAAATGTGATTCCGTAAAAGCCTTCATTATTTTTTTGCTCTTTCGATTTTTTTGCATTCAAATAGATAAAATAGCATAGATTTAAAGACGGTTGTATAGATTCCATAGGATCAACATTCCGTTAAGGAAATCAAAATGGCAGTAGACGGAAGCCTTAAGAATGCAAGAATAGGGGATATGCAGATATGTCTACGTAACTAATAACATTGACGTCATAATTGTTATTCTTCCTTTCATTGAATTCAGAAAATATCGATTTTAATTCTTTCTTGAGTAATTATTGGGCATTTTATTTTGTTTCATTTCAAAGTATATGTCTTTTTTAATATACAGTCATTTAGCTAAGTTCTATGGATTACTTTATAAGTTATTTTAATTTCAGGAACCTAAAATACAAGTTTTTCCCTTTTAATAAGGTTTTACTGAGCATAAATATAAAAAAAGGGCCCCTCACTTAAATTTCTAGCAAAAATTAGTAAAAACAAGCTAAAACGTTATTTTTACCGCATAATCTTGACTTTTTTCTTTGTATTGACTTTTTATATCGTTTTAATTTGTTATTTGTGCATACCGAAAAAACTACGGAATTTACTTTCTTGAGCTGAATTCGACTGAATCTTAATACTTAAAGTATCGATAAAGAGTAAAATTTTCAATAATTTTAACAAATTTTTAGATATGAGAGAATTTATGTTTAAAATTACATTAAGAATATTACAGATTAAGGGCAACTACGAAGAATCAAACAAAAGAAAAATAAGAGCACTATTTGGTGAAATAGAGAGCAATAAGTGGAGACAAATGATTGCTAAATGTAACTTCTAAATTTATTTTTCCCGTTACATTCAATTTAAATAGGCTGAGATAAATACAATTTTAAAATATGTTTAATTCAAATTTATATTACCACAGTATTTGACTTTAGAAGTTGTTAATGATTTTGAATAACTCTCAGTTAGTCAATACTTGAACATTTCCAAACAATTTCGTCTCAGTTAACAGAGTTATTTATAACAAAGAATACTCAAAACAAATGACTTTCTGTTTAAATTTGTTCAACCATTCGAGTGAATTAGATAGATGTAGTTCTACATTCAAAGCATAAATTAGCTTCTCACATTCCCCAGTAAAGAAGCGTAATTGATAATTTTTTTTTTATTTTACTTGCACTTCTTTTTTAAAGTTTGTGGATATGATTTATACATAGAAATACATTTCGCTTTGTCACACATTCACTAATACTAGAATTCTTATGAATAAATAGTGTTGTTTTGCATCACATCTCAATATAAATGGATTGCTGTACTGAAACAATGACACTTCCGTTTATTTCCTCCAAAAGAAGACGCATTACGTTGTGTTACCATTAATAAAAATAGGAATTCCCATATTGGCGACACTGGCAAAGAAATAGGAGTTAGGAATGACAAGAGGCAAAACTACTTCGTAATCATATGAGAAAGAATGTCGCCTAAATGAACGCCAAGGAGTCGCTTTTATTCACCACCTTCATTTATTTTTGGTGGATTCTCTTTTTTTTTCTTATTATTCTTCTGGCATTCTTTTCGTTGAAAAGGACTTGGGAGTGAGAATACCTTTGGCGTGGGATTTATTGCTCTAGCCGTTTGACAGGCGAAAGAGGGTGAAAAAGCATCTGAGGATTTGGCGTTATATGAAATTTGGTTGATGGCCATACTTGGATAGCTGTCGAAATGGGAAAAGATTTTGGCAACTTTACCGCCGAAACTGTGTATGCAATATTTCTCAAAAGTTATAATAACTCATTAAATGTACATTTTAATATAATTGTTTTATTTATATATGCACTTATAAATGGAATTAATTTCAAAGAAATCCCTTGCCATAATGTAAGAGATTCTTTGAATTTACAATTTAACTTCGACATTTTCATGAATATGCTTATGGATGTTTTGTCAAAACATTTCTTAATCTTCTTTTTATACAAAAGTAAATTAGTAAACATAATATGAGACATTACTCCTATAAAATTAAAATATACAAGTATTGTTGTACGAAACGTTTCAGCTCGGGACAAAAATCCGCTAACTACAACTAATAATATGCCTGGTTATTTCAAACTATGGACAGATGACGAGGTGTATATCTGAACTAGCATACACTTTACATATCTACGACACACCAACATATTTTCTTTGAGCCAAGGGCCTATAAGAGTACGTATTAAAGATGATAGCTTTTGTTGCTCCACATCCCTCATCTATCAATTGATCTATGTGTGTATAGACTTGAATCTATGTGTGTATAGAGTTGAATGTTTGCGAACCACACATAATCGCTAAAATGACACCTTTTGACATGTATATATCTCCAAATTATTCAAAACCTACAGAAGGTGGATTGACGCGAGGGGCGATTAAGCAATTCTTTTGACGTGTTTACATTTGCGAGTTGAACTGTTCACATAGATCTCTACTCTTAACCCGTTCACTCCCAGCGTATCACATGCGATTCGCTCGCGTTTGCTCTCCTGTGCCCAGCATATCACATAAGATATGCTCCGAGAATGCCTGCTGCAGACCAACGTATCAATAGAGATACACAACATGAAACCATTTAATTCGATTTTGTAATGCTCCAATTTGGTGTTACAGTACCGCGAAATCTATATAGATAGGTTATTTGTGGTATTGACGTTTGTGATATAAGCTTGGATTTTACTTCTGGCTATCAGGAGGCGGGTAGTAGTCAAAAGCACGTTTTGCGGCGCGGCTCTTTAAATGTAATGACATGATTTAAAGGGTGCACTTTAATCGGTTTGCTTTTTTCTTTCTTGCTGGCTTTTTAGAAATTCGAATGAGAATTTATAAATGTTTATGATGTTTAGGGCTTTTGGTAGCAGATGTTTCATTTGTTCGTCTCATTGGGTCGTTTTTGATTTGTAGCGACAGTCATGACGAAAAGAAAGTATTTATGTGATACTGAGATTTGCGAATTAATGAATGAATCTGACAGTGATGTTAACGAAAATAATCCAAATCTGTACATAGCCCTTAAGTGAAAAAACGGACGAATAATATGTGCCCTTAGGGCAGAATCTTGCGTGAAGCATCAAAAGTTGACAAAATATGTGTGTAAAACATGTGACGTTGGACTATGCATTGAAGAATTTTTTTTAATAAAAATGCCATACAGCAAAATAAGATTCATTTTTTATATAATAATATTCCATGTAAGGGTACACCTTCACACCATGAAATTTATGTAACAAATTAAAATCATTTGGGCTCAGCGTGACACTCCGCGGTAAGAAGTCGCAGGCCCAGAAAAGCACTTTTTTTCCCCTCCGGAGTGAAAGGTTAAGTGCCCACACACTTTAATGTTAATAATCTCAATCAGAAATATAGTTATGAAGTTGACGCTGCCTTCAACATCACCTTTATATGCTCAGGTAACTAAGCCCCTATTACTTCAGTTGTTTCCCAAACGGATCTACGTATTACAAAAGTTATTCATCTTCCAAAAGCAATATCATCTCCCTCCAATCTAGTACCTAGTTTATCTTCCTCAACATCTATAATCTTAACATCGTTCACAAACATTTAGAAACATTCTTCTTCCGTTTTGCAAGCCATTTTCATATCCAATGCATCTAAGCTGTCAATTCCCATAAAGTTTTAATAAATACTTCATAAAGCTGTGATAAATAAACTTAAAATAATAAACGTAAAAGAAAACGTTTTAACCAAGATATCTCTTACTGCACAAAATAAAATAAAACTGAAATAGAAATTAAAATAAACCTATGTAAATCAAAAAGAAAAATGTTTTTCGCTACTAAGCGTTACAGAAAATGATAATCTCATACTGCATGATGTTGGCAATCCTAAGTTTATTGACGCTATGGGCGAATTGGAAAATTCTACTCTTTTAAGACCCTCTAAAATACGAATGAACGCAATCATTAACATATGTTGAGTTTGCTGTGAGAAGCGTCAAACTCATGACTGATGATCGATCCCTTGACTTCGTCGTCTGATAAAAGCCAATTTCTAATGTTAAAGTTCACAGTTTCCTAAATTGTGTTTTGAATATATTGTTTCGACCGTGATATGATGCTTACCAGCAAAGATTCTCTTCTGAAGGAAAAGATTCTCTTCTGAAAGAAAAGAGGCATTTACAGGTACTTCATCTGTCAGCCAAGGAAAGTTGAAGAAATTACTCCTTAAATTTAGCGACGAATTTGATGACCATTTTGGTGACATGTCGAGACACTTGGTGGTTTCGTCAACAAATAAAAGGTCCCAGAAAGTGCTGGAATTTTAGCAAAATATCGACTAGGAAGAAGGTTACTGACTTTTTATTGAATCTTTCCTGTGACGTCACGTCTAGCCAAAACAGATATAAATATGAAGAGAGCCTGAAACAGAGTCAATCAGTCTGTATTTGGAGTCTCTGTTGAGAAAGATAGACCTTGAAATCGACTGGAATCTCACGGTACTTGGAAGTGGAGCGTTCCAAAAAATTTACGGAGAAGCAACGTGTATCTGCCGGTAAATGTCGAAGCCTGATTTGAAAATGCACAGTATTACTGAGGAGGTTTTTCCGTAGTGAGAACAAGTAAACTGGTGAGCTGATATAACTGGGGCAGTGCTATTTTTTTTCCTGCATCTGTGTCACCAATTTGTACAAGTGCTGAGTTCTCTGTTAGAGCTGTTGTTTTCCAAGCTCTGTTACTTGTGCGTCCTGTCCTGAATAAATGTAAATAAAGAGTCATTTGTCATTATCCTCCTAGTTGGACTTGATTTCCCTCCCACACGACCAGAATTTTTGTAACAATATCTATAAGCATTCACTACAACGAAACAAAGAAAAATCTGAATAGTCTTTGCTTCTCGAGATTCCATGGAACTGAATCAATTGATGGTTAAAGAAAGAAATTGAGTTCCTTACTGATAATTTCTTACTCTTTCGTACAGACATTGAGTTCCTTACTGATAATTTCTTACTGTTTCGTACAGACATTGAGTTCCTTACTGATAATTTCTTACTGTTTCGTACAGACATTGAGTTCCTTACTGATTTTTAAGTGCATATTTTGTTCAGTATTGATTTCTTTTGCACTACATAAATTTCGCGGTAAACTTATATAGTGTAAAAGAAATTAAAAATAATAATTCTTTATTATCAGAATCGTATTTGAATAAACAGAGAAACTTCACATTGTACGTAAATACATCTGAAGCAAAGGTAGCTCTTATTTTATTTCAAAATTACTGAGTAAAAATTATCCTTTTTTGAGTATAAAGATTTACACAGTTGAAATTCACAATGATCTATTTTATGTTTAAATAAACATACAGTGCATTTTAAAGCACTATGATTAATTCATTTCACTGAGCCCGAAGTTCCATTTAATTGCCAAAATAATTCAAAAACCTAATGAATTATATAATTTTAAAAAATGCAAGTAACGCGTATTTCTCTTCTCTTGAAAAATGCAATTACAATGAACAAACTATACCTGTAATTACTAGATTAAAGAGAGCAGAAGATTTTTTTTTTGTAGACAAAACGAATTTGAAAACGAGTTTCGTTGTTTACAATTACTTTTATTGTCTTTGAATCATTCATTTTGTTTTAACTACTTGGGAAATGTATTAAATCCTTTAGTTTTTCTGATAGTTTGCATGGAATTTTAAATAACTTATTCTCCTATTGTTTGCTTTGTATTCCGTTTTTTTTCCTTACCAAACTACAGAAAGTAATCTAATTTAGAGGAATCTTAAATGTGTGCGCGTGATATTTAAACTAATCATATATTGCGGTCTAATAACCTGACTGTAGCTTCGGGTTTATATATATATAAATACACATCTTATAATACATTTTTGCTTCTTATATTTAACGATAACGATATTCTCTGAATATCTTAAAAATTAATTTCGGAACGGTAAAATAATAGAAAGAAGGAATTTAATATTATAAATTTCTTAATAAAGAAATAAACATCAGTAATTATATTTGCTTGTTGTAGCAAATAACTATAATTACTGTCTTATTTTTTTCACATTTCAAATTATTCATAATTAAATTTACTACTTATATATTATTTACACTTAATTTTTGTTGAGAATAGACTAATATATAAAGATTTATTTTATTTTGTTTTTATTTTATGAAAACAATAGTTATATTTCTCTTAAGATATATTTAATTAATAATTTATAGTTTGTATTAATTTATCTGAACAGAATATTATCTTCAGCTGTAATAAATTATTTTCATAAAACAACAATATAGTGTTTTATCGTTTGCTTTAATTTTAATATCTGAGTACCTTTTATTTCTCGTTGCAGAATAGTTTGCTTTTATTCATTTTATTCTTAAAGTTAACATCATTTTTGAACTTAAGAATGCTTGTATATTAGGAGGATATTTTTGTATATTTGGATTGGCATATTTTTAAAAGTTTTCTTCATCATTTGGATCGTGGAGGAATTCCTCGCAAAACGAGTAATCTCATAAAAGCTAAATATGAATAAATTTATAATATTGTTCTTTATATTATACTATTTATTTATTATATATACTAAATATGAATAACTTTATAACTTTATATTATACTCAGATGAAATTTTTATGTAAAAAACAATGTGTCAACAATAAATGAAAACAGCTAATACTCAAAAGCATTTTTTTTTGTTAAATCCATCAATGTTTGTAACATACTTAATGTGAAATTCTTTTAGTTAATTATTTTACCCACTTTATTATTCATTAATGTTTTTGTTCTCCTAATGTAATGTTTGAAATGTTTTCATCGAATTTATTATGTTATAAAAGCCAGATAATTTGCATAAAAAACGCTAAAAGACAAGAGGGTGGTTCATATAATATCTGTGTTTGAAGACAGATGGCGTTGCTATGGCAAGATGGTTTTATCATCAAAAATCAAAATTTGATTGGTGCTACGTCAAATTGTATTCGTCGATGACATCGATTCATCATTATGCACTGGAAACTATGCAACAACCGAAACAATCGTTTGCTTCCATTAAATATAGCTCCAATGGACAGAAAAGTTATGGTGGAGATATTTTGGAAAAGCATCACACTCATAGAATGTTTAGAAAAAACAAAATAACCATTGGACAACACTACTATGCGAGTTATCCTATACCAGTTGCCAAACACAAACATGGGTACTTCTTGAGCCACACTCGTACACATCAAATCACTAACATTTTTACAAAAATGATCATCATAACTTATGTTTATTTTAACTCGTTTATATTATAATCTTTTCTTCTATACATATGATATACCTTTTTATTATACATATTTCAAAACTTCAATTTATTAAAAAAAGAAATTATTAATTGTAGTACTGCTTACGTTTTGATGATTTCACTAATTACCATGGACCATTTGAAATTTCTTTTCACTGAAATATGATTTATTTTTTTTATGAAAAATAGAAGGGCATTTTTTTAAAGAGAGATTATTAACGAAATATCTAGATATCATTCCATGTATATCAGTTAAATATATCTGTCTATTTATGTCGATTGAATATATATTCCAATGCATGCCTATCAAAATTAAGCACTGACACGTGATTAGAATGTGATGAATAAGTCGCTCTGTCTGCGTGAGCTTGGCGATTCATAGCGGCAGGGATACTATGTGTGTGTAAACCATTATCAGATGACAGTACAATTTTAATGCTTAAAAGATAATTTTGTGGTCTTAATCTACACAAGATTACAAAATGGCAAATTAAGTTTTCACGAATACCGTTTTGTATAAAATAGTGTTTCAAAACTTTTCCCCTGGCTAATGAAAAGAGGAATTTTTTCGGAGGAGGGGGGTAATTACATATTGTTTTAGAAAATTTTCCTAATATTATTGTTTATAAATTAGTTTATTATCCGAGCAAACAGATTATTATGTATTTTAATACAGAATATATTTTTCTCTTCAGGTGCAGTTGCTTCTTCCAAGACCTACTTGGAAAGTATAAGCAAATTGGCTAGACACGCCCATCAAGCCACGTGGGGTGGATCTACAGATATCGGTAAGATTGGATAGTTTAAAACTTATTTATTTAATCAGGAATTTACAAATATAGATATCTTCAATATAAATTACCTGTGGTAAGCTAAGTATAAAAAGAATACTTTTTTCTTTGCAAAAGTTTGCAAAAATCAGATTAATCACCGAAGGTGGTAATTTTTTTTTATAATTATTTCAATATTCAAATTACATATTAAAATTAAAGCAAACAATAATATAACAAAGGAAACAAAACTTTTATTCATTCAATCACTCTCCTACTCATTCAATCACTCTCCTACTCATTCAATCACTCTCCTACTCATTCATTTATTCGCTCATTCATTAACTCACTCACTAATTCACCCATTCATTAATTCGCTTTCTCTAGTGAATTTACTCAATCGTTCATTGTTTCATTCATTAACTCACTCACTTACTCAATTGCTCACTCATGTATTCGTTCATTCACTTGTCTGTTTCAATAACTTGTTCTTTCCTCCATTCAATCCTTCATTTGTGGCCGAGGTAGCCTGGTGGTCATGGTTTCGGACCGGCGGTTTTCGTTCAGTCGCGGGTTCGATCCTTGGCTGCCGAAGACCCTTTGTGTATCCTGGGTTGATGCACGTTAAATCTGTCGTTTCCTAAAATCCTCCCATTGGCATGGTGTAGAAGTTAGGAGAGAGTGATGCCAGCTCAGGTGTCTTCCTTGTCACTTGACCGAGGTTCAAAATTACGAGGTCCGTCGCCAATAGCCCTCGTGTTACTTCTACTGCGACGTTTATAAAAACCAAACTAAACATTCATTCATTCAATAGTTCCTCATTTACTTATTCATTCACTCTCTGGCACCCATTTTCATTCATTGGAAAAGATATTAATAAAACATTTTTTGAATGTGCTCAGGTGAGTATTGATTAAAATTAGGTGTCTAACAATAGGTTTTTCTGCGTTCATCTTGTATGTAGATTACGATTGAAGTTCAATGCACAAATCAAAATAGCCTATGGATTGCATCATTAAAAAATACTACATTTGTTCGTATTTTCTTCTGAGAAAAAAATTGTAGGAAGAAAAGTTGAAATGAGTCAACTTAAAAAATCCAGTATATACTAATTTCTTATTAAAATTTCCCCTCTTATATTGTTTTTAAAGAATATTTGTAAAGATTACTTCCCTTTTACCCTTATAAAAACGTAAATAGGTATTTACATATGAATTTTAAAAGGAATATTTTTCTATTTGATCTAAAGCTTCGATAATTGTGGGTATCATTAGCCTGATTCGTAGGAAAATGGTTTCATAATCGATGAATAGCGAGTTCGAATCTCATAACTCCAAACGAAAACTGCCAGATAACCATAATGATGCTTGTTAACTAGATATATTCAGTGTCAAAATTCTCGCAATGTATGTGAAGTGTGAGATTCATGCCGTGTTGAGCCAATCTCGTCGTCTCACCGAGGCTCAAAATTAGGAGCGGCCTCGTAGCAGGGTTGATTCATGTCACACATAGTAGGGCTCCAAGTTCTACCATTGGCATTGTGTGGACGTTTAGAGATGAAGGTGCCTGCTCAGGTATTGTCCTCGTCACTTGATCAAGGCTCATAATAACGACAATCGCCACCAAAAGCACCCGTGTTTCTTCTAAGTGCCATGTTAATAAACAATCAATCAATGTGGATGCGCATTTGCCATGTTAAACGAACCCCTTCTTCTCAATATAAAATTTACTGCTGAAAACATCATAAAAGCAAACCACGAAGCCATTAGTATTGGTCTAATGGATGATTGTGATAAAAGTTTATTTCACGTTCCAAACTTTTACTAAACATTTTCTGTTTTTAATGTTATCCATTTTTAACAAATATCGTCTGTATTTTATAGAAATAACTAAACGCGTCAGAAAATCAGAATAAAATTTGCATTTTCTGCACTGTACGTATCATACACTAATAAATAAATAGTGAACTATCTGTCACGAATTATTTCCGGAATTATATATTATCGACTTGAAAAGATAATCGAAAAGCAGACGATTTTTTCAGAAATATCTAAAAAAAATTTACACTGAAATCGGAAATGAATTGATATTGATAATGGAGGATACATTAATAAATCTTTACCTCAAATTTATGACATGGAATGACAAGCGAAGTATCTAAACAAGCAGGAATAACAATGAGAGTGTATCAATAAGGTATGGTAGTCTCTTATTATCATAATTAGGGTAGTCTATTAGGTATGTGATATCTCTCACATCTACTTTTATCAATTAAGTACTTACATCAAACAGACGAAGTTTACAATAACTTATTTTAAAAAGACTATAATAAAAGAACACATTTCAGAGCATTAGATTTTTTTAACAGGACCACGGATGAATTTGTAATTATTTCAAATTTCCAAGAAAACCTGTAACAGTTTGTTTAAATAATTATTTTATATATCTTATGGAATGAAAGAAAGTTGTAAGTAATAACAGAAAAAAAATTATAAGTAGCAATTTTCTTAATGTAAAAATAATATAATTTTTACAATAACGAAATCTACAAGGGAATTTCTTAGCATCCCGATTTTTTTAAATAGAAGGAAATCAATATTACACTGAGTTGTTGAAAAAATGTTTTTAAATTTTTTTGAAATTATACATATCTGCAATAATACCTAGATATACGGAAAATATTAACTGGACAAATTTATTCCAACCTTTTTTTCAAAGTTTGCTGTTATTACATCATTTAAGAAAAATGTTATACAAGGGACATGTTTTTCCCTTATTAAGTATTATTATTGTTGATAAAAAAAAAGTGATAATTTGCTATGTTAAAATTTCCGACTGACACGAAAGTATTTTTACATGTTTTCTCCCTTATGCAAGTTAAAGAACTTATCAAAAGTCATTCAAGTAGAAATCATAAGGAAATCCGCATTTTTCAAGTTACTGTATTTCAATGAGTATAAAGAACCCTTTTCGTCAGTATTAGGTCCCATTTTGTGTGTGTGTGTTTGCATGCATAGCTGACAACGATAGAAGAGTGATCATAGCCCCGAGATCATGACTGGCGTTGTTTCAGTCGTGTCGTGGTTTCGAGTCCTGATCCTCTAAAGATACGTCGCGTGGCAGGGCTGCTGCTGGTATAATCTGTCGATGCTTCCAGTCCGCCTTTTGGCTTGGTGTGGAAGTTTGGATAGGGATTTCCTGCTCAGGTTCTTCCTCGTCATAGCCCTTATGTTGCTTCTAAGTGCAACATAACTAAACAAACAATCAATCAAAACATGGATTGTAACATAGATATTAGCAAATTACTCAATTCCTGGAAACTCAAACCTTCATAACTTGCAACTCCTCAAGCCTCAAGGCAACACCCAACAACCATGCAACAGATACGTCAGTGATGAGAAATTTAATGGCTTCTGAAACGGATAAAAAGTATATATATTTTTTAAATACTAAAACAAAATCGTATATCATTGTTGAAATTGTGATTAAGAGACACGGTTACGTATTAATGACCAGCCACAAATCTTTAACAACTTTATTAAAATTTTGAGTAAGCAATATCAAATAATGCTAAGCGATTCACTAATCACGTCCTTAGTCAAATATTACAAAGAATCCTGCTTACAGTGGTTACTCTAAACAATCAATTTCAATTAACGGAATCCGATTTAAGTAGATATCTAGAATCCGAGACACAATTCAGAATATTCACTATATTCTCAGCATATCGTATCACAGTTTCTCGGATTAATATAGTGTTTTGTGAATCTCTCTAACTCCTCTATCTCATTTAAACCCCTAAAATTATTCACCACATTTCTTCTTATATAGTAGTAGTGGCCAACTACATTGTATCTTTGATAAGAGAAAGCATATTGATGACATATTTGTGAATCTTGATGAAAGAACACCTATTGATAAGAGCTGTTTGTATATTTGATAACAAATAAAAAATGACAACAGATTTGTGTATATTTGATAATATATAACATACTGATAACATATTTGTGCATCTTTGATAACATATGACATATTGATAACAGATATGTGTATCTTTGACAATATATGACATATTGATTACAGATTTGTGTGAGCTAGCTGTTGCAACATAATCTTATTCTTAAAGAAAAAGTATTTTTCATTCGAGCTACTTAACTGGCTTTTATGTAACAAAAAGTAATGCAATTGATTTCTCGATAAACATTGAAAATTTCAATCAAAAATAATACCCATAGACAAAAACATAAGAACTTCAACGTATTTTGCTGAATAAAAAAACAATACTTCAAAATCTTTCCTTACAGTTCCAAAGCAAACAAGTGGGATATTTTTACCTTACAAAAGCAGAGCGTATTCTAACCTCTTATTTCTCTTTGTAAAACTATTCTTCGTTCCAAATGGAGGGGCTTTTAAGGCGCCCGTCAAAAAGCAAGATTGCATCGATCACAGGGGAAGAAAATAGCCCGTGACAATCTCGGAACGGTTCCTCCTGGGCGAGACCTGGCAGTTCCCAAACGGCTGGAATCTTTCCCTAGAATCATTTCAGTTGAGGAGACCAAGATGCTGGGAGCAGAAACAAGTGGCCGTGAAGGGTTTTGAGTAAAGGCTTGTGGTTAAAGAATTTCCCGATACTTTCTGAGAAAGATAGTAAAATGGGTTCGGTAGGAACAATATAGTGATCAAGAGAAAATAAATTTTTGAAAAACAAAGGGTAGAAATTTTCGAAGTATATCTTTCAGTAGCATTAAAATAACTTTTGCAGTCATTGAAAAATGTTAATATTAAATTTGATATAGTCCATTTCTGCCATTGATATTAAGAGAAAATTAATTAGTTCTACATTTATTTTTATCCTTAACATACATATTCATTATTTATTTTTTATTAGGAATAATCTTCGAGAAATTTTCAATTAGAAGAAATGAATTTCTTGTAGATATGGTAGATTTTCTCGTAAGAGACATTGTTGTTCAACTGGTAATTTCGAAATTTTTTTTCTTTATGATAGATTCTGAAGGACGCTCATTACATTTCAGCAAATTAAAGTGGGCTTCACTTTTTTGGAAAAAACAAACATAGCTTTTTTTTCTTCTAATTCATAAATTTACCATGTTTATTTTTAAAAATATTTTCTTGTTCTTGGCATCAATTTTGGAGACCCAATCGATCCTATTGTATATGTTACTTGTTCAAAAATGAAGTCAAGACCTAATAACGGTTAGCAAGCTTATTTCCCTTTAATTATCTTTTAGGATTTTTTCAAGACATTACCCGATTCTAACAACTCATTTTGTAGAAAAGGTAAATTAAAATTTCGGTCTGAATTGAAATGTAATGAATAACAAAGAGAAAGAGGGAAGATTAAAGCAGATGATAGTAGTTAATGGAAGATTGATAGATGATTGGAAGAGCTACCGGATAGAAAGCATATTCGCAGTTTAAGATAAGGTGACCAGATTTTAATATTCGAAAAGCGGGACACCATTGAATGGTCGGGGAGGGGGTCATGATTAAAAATTTGGTACCTAAAAAATACCTACCTTTAGTACCTAAATAAATTACTTACCTAAATCATCTGAATAGCTTATTTGTTGATATAACTTGTTTAACTAACACTAGCACGCAGTACGATGTGTATCGCATGAGAGACAGTTACAAAATTCAATATGCGAAGGCGTCACTTCGTGGACGACCAACAAACTCCTTACACCCTGATACTTCTTCTCTGTAAAATTCCTCTTCTTTTACAATTTTCGTATAAAATGCATTTCCTTTGCAACAATGTTCCAAATTATGCTAGATCGCTAGCGGAACATGTCGCCATAAGAATAAAATCTGTGGAATTTTACAAAGCGGGACATTCTCTCTTCATTTTACAGCTACAAAAAGTTTTCGTCGCTGCCAATGCCGAAAAGTGCTACTGTTCATCAAGTCCAAACAATGGTGGTCGTATTTTAGCAACTTATCAAGTCGAACTTACATAAGCAGTTCCTGATAATCAGTTATCAACAATTATTTTTATTAATAAAGTTTAACATTATAAAATTTACAAAAATAATATAAAAATCATATCCCGGTGAAATGGCTACATGGAAGCCGAAAACCGTACATTTCCTTCCCGTTCTTCCGCCGTTCCATAGCTTGCGTGCATTCTTTCTAAAAATCGGGACTATTTCAAAACCTCGCGGGACGCGGGATAAATTGTTAAAAGCGGGACATCTGGTCACCTTAGTTTAAGTAGTAGTGAGAAAGAGAGAGAGATTGTGTGAGATACCTGATAGTGTGTGAATTGAATTCTTTTCCAATTCAGACCCACATTTAATAGTGGTCAGTTAAATAAAATCATCTGACAATCTTTGGTTGAGGACGCTGGAGGATTCAGTTAGATTTATAGTATATTAATTATTGTGCGATATTTTTCTAGATATAAATAAAATCCAGTTGATCTTTCTTGGATTGACTGTTCTTTGACTATTAGTTATTGAATCTCAATGACTCGAAACTTTTGTAGCTGCATTTTTTTATTGAGTAACAAACAACATCCCTGTGTACCACTAAGTATTACACAGGGCTGAAAGAAGTAAACATAAAACAGTATATTACAGTTGACAAAAACATGTGACTAAACAATAAACAAACAGAAATTAAGAAGGATTATAAATATCTTCAATATATTTGATAAAAAGAACGAAAGGACTTTTACTAGAAATTAAATTATTGAAATTTGAAGGCCAGTTAATGTTTAATTTTTTCAAAGCTAATTTAAGAATATTTCTCTGTGAGACAAATTTTGAACATAGAAATAGAATGTGCTCAATGTCCTCATGTCCGCTACATTTGTTTTGGAATGCTTTTTTTCAAAACTATTACATATGTTTGAGAAAGTAAAATTTTACCATTTTTAGATTATTTCCGATAAAAAGAAATTGAAATTTATTGTTTTCAAGGTTTTTTTAGGCACGTAGATTTGTTCATTTCCGTGACTCCTTCTTTGACGTGGAATCCATCCCTTTATGCGGAATGGACTCAAAAAAAAAAAAAAAAAAAAAAGAGGAGAAATATGTAAACGTTTCTCGTGATACGCTAATGTCTTGAGTTACTCTGATGTTGACTTGAGTTACTTGAGTCTAAGCTGCATTACCTTTAATAATATAATATACTGTTTTCAGTAATATAGGATAAATTTATTAAGTAGGTTTTCAGTGGACTTAATATGCATGTGTTACATAAGTTTTACTATTCAGATATCTTGAAATGAAAGTGAAAGCTTAAGGGAAATCTGATTCGAGACTTGAACTTGAGAAGATTGTAAGATTTGTACAAAGTAAGAAAGAAAAAAAAAGGACGCAGATAATGATCTGTAGTCAAATAACAACAGTAACAAATATAAGAAAAATGTTGTTATTATTAGTAATAGTATGTTTTGAAACTACTTATGCATAGTCTATTAAATACAAATGTGTTTCCTAACTGAGAATATAATTACATTATTTTATATGATGTTTGCTTTATTATCATTTATGTGGCTATTAAATTAATCATCAAATGGAATACTAAAGTTTGTTTTCTTTCTTCTAAAATTTGCTTTATAATTTAAAAAGTTTTTTTAAGTTCTTAACCCGTTCACTTCTAACGTATCACATGTGATACCTCATCGTATCACATTGGATACGCTCCGAGAATGCCTGCTACAGATCAACGTATCAATTAAGATACGTTCGATGAGAACGTTTTACTTGAATTTTTAAGTGTTTCGAGATGGCGTTACAATACCATGAAATCTATATAGATAGGTAATTTCGAATGTTGGTCTTGGTGGTTTGGGCTTGGATTTCACTTCTGGCTGTCAGGAAGGGGGAAATTGTTTATATAATCAAAAAGCACGTGTTGCAACGTAGCTTTTTAAATGTGTTGACATGATTTTAAGTTCTCATTTGCTTTTATTACTTTCGTGCTTGTTAGAAGTTTGAATGTGAACTCATGGATGTTTATGAGAGAGTCTTTGGTAGCATATGTACTTAGCTGCTTGTTTCATTCATTGGGTGTTGTTGTTTTTATTCCTTCAGTGACAGTCTAGGCGAAATGAAGTATTTAACAGAGAATCGAAACTCCCGAAATAATGAATGAATCTGACAGTGACATATAAGTGGAAATTCTGATAAATCTGCTCTGTTTAGTGATTTAGATGATGAGTTTGAAAAATCAAATAATGTTACACACGAAAAAAAAACCAGAAAATATTCGTATGAGTGTAAAACATGTGATGTTAGAGTATATATGGAAGAATGTTTTGTAAAATACCGCGCAACAAAATAAGATTTTTTTAATATCTTAATGTTCCATGTATTATATATTATTACACCATGAAATTTATGTATCAATCAAGTATATCTTGTATTTTCTTAAAAGATATTATCTTATGTAATAATTTTATGTATAAAACATATAATTTTCGATTAAATATTTTTTCTTTCTTATTTATAAAGTTTAATGCATTTAAATAATATATATATATATATATATATAAACCAAAATATTCTAATGAATAACCGATTTCAGAGGAATTTTTTTTAACGAATTAAGCTTAATATCTAAATATGCCAGGGCACAGCGTGACACTCTCCGGTAGAAAGCCGCGGGCTAGGGAAGCATTTTTTTTCTCCCTTCGGTAGTGAAGGGGTTAAGTCATTGAACCTAGTTCTTATATTAATATGCGATTAAAAACTTCTGATTGTAGCAAAAATTTCTAATTTTGAGATATACCTTTAAACATATAATGATTAAAATGATACAACCCTCTCTTAAAAATTATTAATTGAAATTTAAGCATAGATCTACTTATTTGATATAGACAATGCGTTGTAATATCCAATGTAAATATGTTCACTATACTAAGTTTAGTTTTACTATTTTTATTGTAACTGGAAGGCACATTCTGAAAGGATTAAAACTTCTCAGAACTCATAAGCGGATTCTCTATTTTCATCACATTAAAAAGATAGTAACTCTAATGTTTCCTCTTTTTCGCAATTTATTCCAACTTCTAAGTACCAACGAATGTTTCGCTCGATATAGCACTCAAATAACAGAGGAATCTGCTGAAAGCAAGTTCCAAATATTTTGTCCGGGAAAAGTTTTGAAATGAAGCAACCAACTTCATTTAATGATGATCGTCTTCTCTCACAGAATTCCACCGCTACCGGAGAGTGTTCTATTTTTGAGAAAGTGAATGTTTGGAATGTTCCATTTCCTTTTGGAAAAATTCTGCCCGCCCTCCTCTAGTGTTGCTAAATCCCGCCTTTTATTAATTCTCCCGGATTCTTTGCTCTGTTTCAGTTATCAGGTTAATTTTCTCAGATCTTTTCAGAAGGCACTGCAGAGAGTACATAAGTTTTTACTGGAAAGCACACTTATATGCGATGTAGATGGAAACAAAAATGTTGGATATCTCCTTATTTATTTTTTATTATCCAGCGAATATAAAATTGAGGATTATTTAGATGAGTATAATTAACATTCTAATATAAGTAGCACTCTAATTGAGACTGCTACTTATCTTAAAAACAGCAATAAGTAAATTTGAGAATTCTGGATCCGAGTTCAATATATTTCAAGTAAATGGATCTGAATCAAGGATATACTCTTAGAAGATCCCTTCACATCTTCTCATACCTGTATTGAGTACTCATTAATTTCGCTACTTTCTCTAATCTCTCCAATATATCTAGACTCTCTATATAGATAAGTTCCGAATTACTACATTTCTTATTAATTTACACAAATCCCCATTACTACAAATTAAAATAAGTTCATCCTGTGAAAGGTTAGCTCTTAGAATTTAATCACAATACTTGAAAAAAAAAATGTTTCATATTTTACAAATGGTTTCCTTTAAACAATGTTTTATTTCACATATCGACATAAGATATTCTTAAAGAATTAAAACTTTCAAAACATTCATTGAATCACGAAATACGTCAGCCAGAGCTTCTCCCGATCGTTGAACTGTTCTTTTAAAGAGTTTTTCGTTGACTTCCATTGTAACTTTTTCTGGTTCAAAACTTTAAAAGTTTTTTTCTCACATTTTGAAGCTCTCAATTGAGCTGAAATTTTCTATACACCCTTGTTTTAGATGACAATATGATAATTTTACTATAGTCAATAAAAATTAATTGATTAAAACTAGTTATTTAAAGATTTAAATTTAACCCCAAGTTTCTCGTCGAGTCGCCAAATCAGTCGTTTAATAATTTATCGTTTGCTTTAATTTTAATTACTTGTAGCTTAATTGATTAACATTATGCTTAATTGAGCTGAAAAATTTTCGTGTATATATTTAGATGATAAATTTGATAAACGACAAATAATAAAATAAATTATTAAAACTAATTATTGAATACATTAAATTTGACTCAATGTTCCCTTTTGCTCTTAAAATTAAAGGTATAAAAATTTCTGTTATGCAGAGTATGAAGTTTGAAAGGAAATCCATGTTAAAAAAAACTCGTTTTCTACCAGTGTTATTTCCCTTCTGTCTGCAACTCGTCTTTCTATTTGTCCCGGATGCGGAACTCGGTCGTGGAATCGTCTTTACACGGCGGTCGCCTCAGCGGCACAATGATTAGTGAGCTTTAATTATCTCATCGGTTTGCTTCTCACGTCAGGCAAAATTCTGGATAGAAATAACGTAATAAATTAGCATATAAGATTTGTTAAAAGGAAAAGAACCAGAGAATCCATTGCAAGTTCTCATCTGAGCAGTAGTTATAGTTTATGGAATTTTTTCAAAGAACACTGTTCTAAAAGTATGTAAATATATAAGTATTAATATTTTTATCAATATATCTATATGTTGAACTTCAAAAATTATATGCCAATTTTTTTTAATTTGGTAATCAGTAAAGTTTTAAAAAGAAATAATGCTTAAAAAAGGAATTAAAAATCAGAATTCAGGAGTACAAAGAATACAATTTACAAAGGTATATTGAAAAATGTTCATTAACGAGCAAGTTGTTAATAAAAAGCACAAAAAAATATCTTTAAGTTTTTCTCCTGTAATATTTCAAATATGACACAAAGCTCTTTACTAACGACATGCATATATATATTAATGCTTTTGATATAACTATGGCTGTAACTCTTGCCTAAAGCAATAGATGTGATGATATTGCCAATTAGCTATATTGGCCCTGATTTCTTTTCTGATTTATTATGGCAGATAGAATGACATTGATTTCGTTCAAGAAAATTAAGAAATGCGAGTATTTATTTAACATAAAAGGGGGGAAATTATTAAAATACATGCTATGTAATTTTGTATGAAATCCTTTTAAATATGTTTTGTAAAGAGATTTTTACAGCCATTCAGAGAAGTCGTATTTGTTTCTCTTCTTATGTAGCATCTCTTATAAAATATTAAAGTGGTAAAGAAATCTCCAAATATTCCTATACATCAAAGTGTTATTAATGGTTGTGAGCAAGTAAACCAGAATTCCTTTTGGTGTTCGTCAGATTAGATCAATTCGTTTTTAAAGTTTTTTTTTTTTAATCTTTCCTCCTTTTTCTCTTTGAAAAAATTAAGAGAGCTCGTCACACTAAAAATGACCAAAACGTTGATAATTTCTTAAAAAAAATCTATTTAGCGATATTTTTCAATTGATATATTACTTTTTTATGTATTATGAATAGAAGTGAGAAGAATGTCAAAATGTAAACAATCCAATCTTTTGGAACTTGAGCGCTCAACATTTTGACAGATCTCAGCAACTTCACGGCATTGTCTTCATCAAAAGCTTTTTCAGTGCTAACATTTTTTTGTTTTAATCACAATTGTAGCATTTTACTTCAGTAACTATAAATTGTAAAGGGTGATCAATTTAAAAGCGTACCCGTTGGTTTTTCTTGTCACCATTAAATCTGAAGGATGTGGCAACTACAGTAAAAAAAAAAAAAATAAAAAATAAAAAACGACGCACCAAAAAGGAGTTGCCCTTGTAATGAAATTTTGCATGCAAAGACATTTGAACCGAACATGCAAATAAATAAAATTTGGTGACCAATGAATGAATTACAGGAGCTACAGCGCATCGGAACTGCTCACTCAGCAGATGTATACAAGAAGCGATTCGCAATCTGATGGTCAAATTTTCTGTTGCATTGCGATTAAGGATACCTTTCAACGACTGAAAAAGTTCCTAACCGCAGGATTCGAGCTCATTACGAGCAATTGTCGGAGTTTGAAAGAAGTCGTTTCATTGGGTTGAAAGAGGCAGGTTGGGCAAATCGGAGAATCGCTCGTCATATGGGTCGACGCGATTCGGCGATTAGAAGATGCTGGCAAGAATGGGTGAACAATGGCAGATTTCAGAGTCATGATGGTAGTGGTCGACCTAGAGCCACAGCTGGTCTGGAGGATAGAGTGATTGTTAGATGAGGTGTCACAGCACCTGATTCATCGGTATCAACCATCAGACGAACGAGCTGCACACGAGTGACCACCATAACCATTAAAAGACAGCTGACAGAGCAAAATCTACCACTACACCACCTGCCACTAACACCTGCACACTTTCGAGCCAGATTACAGTGGTGCTTGGCTTGATCAGGTTGGAATTATGCTGACTGGAGACATATAGAGTTTAGCCACGAATCCCGCTTCCAAGTGTGTCCTGACGATCCAAGTATGTCCTGACCATCGAAGACGGTTCTGGAGACACCCAGGGGAGCGTGCCGATCCCACTTTTACTATTACACACCACACAGACCCTAAACCAGGAGTTATGGTTTGGGGCGTCTTGGCGAGCGACCTTAGAAGTCTCTTCTAAGGTCCTCATTAGATATACTCTTACAGCACAGCGGTACTTCGATGACATTATGAGACTTATTTTGCTACCGTTCTTTTGCAGTACCCTGGTTTTATTATTCAGCAAGATAATGCCAGACCATGTACGTCCGTGTTGCTATGAGCTGTCTTACAGCTTGTCAATACATTTCTTTGACCAACCAGATCTCTCTCCATTCTAGCATGTCTAGGATATGGTGGGAAGGCGACTACATCTACCAGGGAATGATGATGACCTAATCTGACAATTGGAGCAAATTTGGTAAGAAATACCGCAGGAGACCATCAGGGAGCTTTATCACTACATGCCACGTCGTGTGGCAGCTTGCATCCAGGCTAGAGGTGGGTCAACACCTTATTGAGCTCGTTACTTCGTAATTGTGTAATTCTGAAATAAAAAATTCAATTTTTCTGAAATTTTAATCATTTTCTATTCTTTACATAAATGTCCTATCCGCCAATTTTCGTTTCCATCGGGCAACTCCTTCTTGGGGCGTCGTTTTTTGTTAAAGAGTGTATTTTAACACTGAAGTATAATTATTTGAACCTTTTTTATATGCGGGAGGCAAATTCCAACTTTTTTGAACTGGTTACAAATCTCTTTGTGAGGTAAAAGGGAAATAGAGACGCACAATATTACTTAATTGTGTGATTTTTTTTTTTTTGAAAAACATAATTTAACTGACATTTTTTACATTACCATTCCTTACAGCAAATGTTGAAAAAAATCACCCCCGTTTAAAATAAAAACATGAACACGTCGAGCCAAGTTTTTTTGACACACTTCGCAATATGGTTGGTGTTACTAACAAGATTTCTTCAGTTATGATTTGTTTTAATTCATCGATCTTTGCAGGACTTCTCTTGAAAACCTTATCTTTGAAATAAGTCCGCAAAACAATCTAACGGGGAGAGGTCTGGTGACCTTGGTGATCAGAGGCCTATTGAAATTAAACGGTGATCAAAAATTCCTTTAAGCACTATCATTGGTAAGTTTGGCGCGTGTGGAGTGACTCCGTCTTACTGAAACCAGAATTAACTGTTCTGCATCTCAAGTGAAGCAATAAAAGTTTGAATTATGTCCAGGTACTCTCCGGAACTCAATAAAATCAAAGAATTAGAACATGCAGACGATTTTTAATCTTACCATTCAAAATCTTATGAAATTAGTTTTCTAAAATAAAAAAAAATGTTAAAAGAAGCGGATGATTGACTCAAATCAGTTGCGTAGAATTGGATTAAGAATTACTCATGATGTTTTTATGACTCATGATAATTTATGCTTAAAAATCGAGTTTTCGCTTTCAGAAAGAGAAAAAAAAAAACGATACCCGCACAATAAATATAGTCATATTAAATAGGTAATTTTGTTGAAAGTCTTTCTACATATATTACAGATGTGGATAGAACAAAAAACGAGTACTCTTTTAAACTGATCAACCTATGTTACGCATAATTTTGCTGATATCTTGTGTTAGGCTTGTAGTGTATTTACCAAAATAACTCCAAGTTTATGTTTCATATTAATGTTCCAATTCATAATATGTTTTCATATCAATGTAATAATTTAATATTATATGAAAAAAAAGCTTAAGAAACGTTTTAATTTATTATTATTATTTTTTTTTTTTACATTTTCCTTGCTAGTCAGGTACAATTAATACTCTGAAAAAAGAATTATCAGTAACTAAAAATACGAATTATTATAATATAAAAATGATAAGATTTATAGTTAATGTTTTAAAAATGAATTTTAATTTAATCGACACACCCAAAACTATTTTTTCAGAGATATATGCTTTAAAACGGTTTTTCTTATTTTATAATTTTTCAATATATTAGTTTTTAAAAAAAATGCAACTGCTTACACAAATAATTACTAGTCATTTCTTTTATCTGTGTGTTATATTTAATACACGTAACAAATTTTAGAAATAGTTTTTGCCAAGAAAATGAATCTTCTTTTAAAAAAAATCAGAATTTACTTTTCCATACTTCAGAACGTGATAATGTGTGCTTATACTAGTGATTACAGACCTAACCATCACACATCAGTGAATTGTATTTAAAAAAAAGATGGTGACAAACCAAAAATCAAAAATTCATTCACTTTAGAAAGAAAGAAATTAAACATAGGAAACATGCTCGATTATACTTCAAAGTACCAAATTACATTTAAATGATCAATTACACAATTTTAACACCAATTTAAAACTTTGTATAAAAATAGTTATATTAAATTAACTAATAATTATATCTCCAAGGTAAGCAAATTAAAATGTAATAAATTATAAAAGATTTACTGACGTCACGTCATCTTAAATATAAAATAATGAACGAGTTTTAAAAAAATCACAAGCAGAATTAAATCATTGACTTGATTTGAAAAATCTTGAGTACGTTGCATTAAAAATAAAACAAAAGTTACGAAAATAAAATAAATACAGAGTAAACTATACATAATTTTACAACAATTCATCTTCTTCTTTACTGTATGAATGGATATATCGCCAAAGTAAAAATTCTGATCGATTGACTTAACCCTTTCAGGGGCACAGTTTGCTCAGTGCAAACGCATTTTTCCGCATTTAACCAGTGTACAAACTGTGCCCATCCGTGTTTGCACTGTACAAAAAAACCCTCTCCGAAACGGGAACTGCTCATGTTTTTAACTATATTTTTATCTGCAATATCAATATACATCATTTCCCTGCATATATTTTTGAAAATTTATTGTGATAAAATTGTACCTCTCAAAGGGTTATATTCTGATCGAATAATTTAAAGGAAAGCTCATATTCTGATTGATTTTAAAGAAAACGAAAAAAAAAAATTTTTTTTACTTAAATTTATTTATCAAAAAGTTATAGAAAAATTGCT
>BMAW01064846.1:171014-196271 GCA_019974015.1 Nephila pilipes | reverse complement strand
GTCGAAACCTCGGATCCTTACACTGACTTTAAACTATTCATATGGCATTTTTTGCTTAAAGGCTGCATTAAAAAAACGCAAAATATATGATAGAAGATTATTCTTCTATCTTTGTCATTTTCATGTACACTTTATCAATGGTGTTCTATAATTTTTTTAGTCTAAGTACTTTTTCGTTAGCTGGGTGTACTTTGCTCCAACATTAGACTCGTTGTTTTGATGGCGATTCAACAAGTCAGTGATATAAAAATTTGCGAATTTAAAACACGCTGTTTTCATTTAAAAATGACGATTTCATTGTAAATATATATCCTTCATAAACTTAAAATATGTAAATCAAATAGATAAAATCGTGTTACAGTTAATGATTTACGAGTATCGTTTGCACTCCGTTATTCATTAACATTTTTTGCGAGCTAGAAAATCCATACGTAAGCTGATCATACGTAATCCATACGTAAGCCCAAGCATAAGTCAAGAAGTCTTAAACTTTTTCTAAAATAAATTATAACAGTATAATTTATTTTAGAAAAAGTTTAAGACTTCTTGACTTATGCTTGGGAATATGCGGTACTTCCGAAGTTATTGATTGAAGTTTGAAATTCTTACATTTAAGAATTTCGTATATATAACAATATTTGTCACACTTCACGGAGCAACTGTTTGATTCGGAGACTACATTCTCTCATTAAATACGATTCATTGTATTGAAAATGTTTTGGTACTTGAACAAAAAGAAATTCGTAAGATTTATAGTAAAAAAGAAATAAGAGACTAGAACGGCAGAAGAATAAAATCGATATATATCTCCAAAATTCCAGCCAAGGTTTTCAAACAGGACTTTTTCCTTTATTTAATTTGAGGAAGAAAACATATCACGAGGGGATTTTTATTTGAGGCACATATTTCCTAAATGTATCATTTTTCTTTTTTTTTTATTTAATGTTTCCGTGTGATTCTATGGTACAATTTACCCCTGAGCTACGGAACTCCAAACTTCCAATTACCTTCATTCTTTTTGGGTATCGGATGGAAATCGAACTTCTTTTTTCAATAAAAAATAAAAGTTGTTTTTGTAAGTAGAACAAAAAGTTTTACCTCTTGATAATATAAACTGTTCCCAGCAGACTTTCAATATAACCACATGGTTTGATGATATATTTCGAAGCTTAGATCCCATATACCGATACAAAGAAATTTGAAGAATAACGTATTCTTATCATTTGATTCATAGTCTTAAAAGTTCCTGCAATGATGACTCGTTAATTTATGATACAAAAATGACGAACTTTTAAGCAATTGTGTTGATGCTTATGGGTAAAATAACTTCTGATATAACTTAGAAAAAGATAGCTGAAAATATCCGCCCTTTTCTATGAGGCAAATTATAACTCTTTTTCGCATCTTTGCGAAACTGCCAAATGATTTCCAAAATGCCAGGAATGATTTCCTTTTAGAAATATGGCAACACCTCACTTTTTAAATATCCATCTAGAAAACATTCAGAGAATGCTCAGACTGGGGAGAAGAGGTAGTCACAAATTTCTTGAGATGAATCGATAGCCAAAACGTACCTTGAAACATGCCCATGTTTTCATTACTGTCGTGGCATTAACACCTTCCCCAAATATAAGCACTCCCAGACTTTTAGTGAAGGGATATTTAAAGAACAAAAGATTTATGAAAACCATACCCAAACAATAGATAAACTAAAAATTACTATATTACACATAGAGGTGGAAAAAAAAAACGAACGCATATTCAGCATCTTGAAACGCATTTCCATAATATGCATAAGGATTTCAACTTGGTTTCCGAGACAGTGGCGAGCATTTGGTACATTTGTTATAAACGTAAGATCAAAGTTTTTCTACGTTATGTTAGAAATGATTTCCACTATTAGTATAAAAACAATTGTTTTAAATCCGTCATTTTTGTGTAACAAATTAAGGAATCGTCGGTAAAGGTCAATTTTATACTCCGTCAATAGATACCCATGGAAACAGAGTGGTCATGATAGCGATCTCGTGAAAGGCTTTGTTTCAGTCGAGTCATGAATCCTAATGCCTGTAAAGATCCGTTATGTAAGGGATAATTCACGTTAAATCTGTCAGGACACTAGTCCTTATTTTGGCGTAGTGTGGAAGTTTGATCAGTGACTGCTGTGGGCATAATCCTTGGCACTCGATAGTGTTTCAGACATACAATGTCCATCACTCGTATCCCTTATATTGTGATGTTGATAAACAATCAACCAATAAATAAACCTTCGCCTAAAAATATTATAATAAAGTTTTTTATAATATTTTTATCAAAATTATCAGTCAAAAAAAGAACCTTTATTGTTAAAATATATAAAAAATGAAATATTTTTTAACAAGAATATCCTAGTATTTTCTATTTTCTATCGTGGCCGTGGGAGCCTAGTAATTTTGGTTGAGTGGTGTGTTCGAGCCTTGATGCCTCTTTTGACCCACCTGATGAACGTTAAATCTATCGAAGCTAAAAGTCTTCCCGTTGGTGTGGTTTGGAAGTTAGGAGGAGGGACACCTAAGGTGGTGTCCTCGTTACTTGATCGAAGTTGAAAATGACAAGATCTTTTTTAACCCTTGTGTTGCTTCTAGTGCAACGTTAATAAAATCAATAAATCCATTTTTTATCGACACAAACTTTATATTTGAATTATAAAAAAATGTTATGCAATTAGTGAGAAATATGAATATTATTTGTAGCAATATTTCGACACATTTTGAAAACAAGACAATAAGTGAAATAACTAATTCTAATCAAATTAGGTATTTTCTACTAATTTTTTAACATATATTGGGGAACTAAACTAATGTTTAGCTTAATTAATCTTTAATTGGCCTGATAATATAAGAGCTATATTAATTTAATTATAAATATTGTCGCGTAAGGTAAAGATGGTTATTCGACATAAAACAAATTTTCCTATAAAGCTCAATTTATGAAAATTATAGAAATTTTGACTTTGATAATGTACACCTTTCTTATGATGGTGATTACGATGCTTTTAATGATATTGAGATATATATTAATATAATCGATAATTATTTCTTCTTCCTAATTCATCATTTTCTCTTAATTTTTAAAGTTTTCAATTTATTATTTTACAAGTCATTCTCCTCTAAAAATGAAAATAATCGCAATTCTATTGGTCTGTTGATAAATTTTGTTCAATTATTAAATTAAATGAAAGCGCAAAGTTGATTAAATTTAGCAGCAGAATTCTTTGTTTATTGAGCTTTTAAAAACGCTGTTGATATCCTATTTTTGCTATGAGCTTAGGAAAAGAATGCATCGCCTTTTTTTAATGCAGCTTTGCTTCTCTATTAAGACATTGAAACTTTGAGAATTTTTAACACAAAGAAAAACTTCACATAATTTAAGACTTAGATAAAAAAAAAAGGAAAAAAAGAAAAGAAAAAAAGAAACAGCCGATTTGGGGCACCATAAGCAATATTCTTTACTAACAACGAGAATTATTACTCCGAGGAATTCATGAAGATTTCTACCTTCAAGAACAATGATCCTAGGACTCTTCAATGTAAGTTTGTGTTTCGCAAAGCAGCTTGATGCCTCTTCCATAAGACATGAACCAACTGCCCTTTCCAAATATGGAAAAAGGGTGGAGGAGACGAGTCCTTTTCCAGGAAAAAAGCAATTTCCCGAAATGGAGCATTCCGATGCGCTACATTTACCCAAAACGAAGTTAGGAAAAATAATCCTGATCGGAATCAGAAAAGATGGGAATGTCCGAAACGATAGATCAGGTTTCTGATACCAAACCATGTTTAGGAACAAAGGCAATAAAACACGAATGCCCTCTGCTCCTGTACTTTACTCAGTCCAGATCAAAGCGTTTTATTCTTCCAGAACTCTGACATGTTTGCTTGTGGAAAAAAACTGCATATGAGTTGAATTGTTATTTTTTTTATTGTAAAGGGACAAACACAAATGCACAAAATTGTTACCTTTTAACATTTCACTCAAGTTTTAATAAAATAGTTTGTGAGAAAACAGTTCAGTGGAAAAAAGTACATTTTTTTTTAAACAAAAATATAAGTAATTTTCTTAAAATGCTAATGCACAGGATATGTTTATTGCTTTACTAACAATAATAAACATGCAAGTGTGTATACAATGAACATATATTTATATATATATATATATATATATCATTTCTTATTCATACATATATTGTACTTCCGATAAAATGTAATATGATAATATTTGGAATAAAGTGAATAATAATTAGGTCCTGAATTTTTTATCTATTTCCATAACCCATTTTTGCATAAGGATTAATTTATTGAATCATTCCCTGTAACCAATTTCTATGAATAAAAATTCGTTCAAAATAAAATTAAATCAAAAGAGTGAAAAAATGCTAATTTTGTAATTTCACTCCTTTGTATTGAATACAAGCCTTTTATTTATTACCATGTGGCAGAAATTGGGTTGCTCGGGTAGGTTTAAAAAAGATAATAAGGAAAAGGTAAAGTAGGGGAAAGTAACATTCATTGTACGTTGCATTGAGGTATCTGTTGTTAAAATCTCAAATTTGGAAGAAAATTTCGATTCTTTTTTTTATTTATCCATTAAAGTATGAGAGTGTATCTTTCTAAATTTGTCTTAAATTTGTAGCTGCGTTTCATAGAAATCAAGTTATAGGCATTTTAATATCAGACGATTTCCAAAAAAAATTATCATGTTGGCGTGTCATGGAAGTTAGGATAGAGAGGGGTCAGCTCAGGAGTCATCCTTGTCACGTGACCAAGGTTAAATATTACGAAGTCTGTCGCCAACAAACTTCGTGTTGTTTCTAGCGTGACGTTGATAAAACTAAATAATCCAAAACTGTAGCCAGAAGTCGGCATTTCGAAAACGGAAGTTAGTCCTCTCGTAAATATTCTTTTCCTTCTTCTATTTTTAAGAATATTTACTGCTTTTGTTTTTAAAAAAACTTTCAAAATAAAATTACGATTCATTTTGAGAAATCTGGCACCACATTTAATGGTAAAATTTTTGAAACATCAGTGTCAATATGTACACTGTTTATTATTTTGCTGCGCATCAGTGTTTGAAGTGCCTTCGATTTTTTAATTATTTTATTTTCGTATTAAAAAACCATTTAAAATTAAAAATAGTTCATTAGATGAATTTTTAATTTAAGCAATCTGCAGTTCCAAAAATAAACGTCAATGCAAGATAAGAAAATTCCATGTTAATTGTCATTTTGCTTGAAAGGCAACTGAAACAGCCAGCACGCGCAATGAACGTAAAGTAAAATCGACGGGGAAATAATGAAGGAAATCTTCACCAAAGAAACAAACTAATTTAATTGACTTTCTAATAGAATTTGCTGTGTAGAAATTATCTTAATTGTGACTGAAATCCTTAGTTTCCCCTTGCATTTATCATACTGATTAGAGTTCAAGAATGAGTTTAGTTTTGGTTTTGTTTGATCTTCTTGCAAAGATTTACCGGGAATGCAAAGCTCTGTGACAGCAGCATTTTATCAGGAGTGGATCAGCCAATGCATGCCTAGTACCAGAAACGACAATTTAGTTGGTATAAATATCAACGTGCTATTGCTTGTGGAACAAAGGTAAATGAAAAATTCTAAAGATTTCTTAAAACCGCTGTTAATTCTATTAAATCAACATACTTTGATTATGTGTTCAAAATTTATTTAAAAAATTTCTCCATAGCAAAACACAGAATTCCAACGAATGTCTCGATGTTGCTTGGGGAAAATAATCCCGAACGATGTCTTTGTCAACCATAAACATTTGCTCGGGGGGCATATATATCTGTTAAGCATTTTAATGATGGATATAGGGGAGTTCCAAAAATGTTACTTGCATTAGATGTGATTCCTGGACTATATGCATTTAATGCCTTTAAGAACTTAGATATTATTCGCATTGCTGACTCTAAACGATATTCATTACCATCAGCAAAAGTGGCTAGAAAAAAAAATAGAGCTGCAAGAAAATTAAATTAAAAAAAAAAATTGAATAGAGAAGGTTTGACTTATGAAAGGAGGGACTTAATTGGTGTGTATATCTTTGTTTTTTGTTCAAGTTTTAAATTTAAATACATTTTTACAAGAACTGAATTTTTAGTAAACTTATAATTTTTGAAAAACAGTGATAACACTCCTAGGGTGTTTATATATTTTGATACAATTTGGTAGAAATGTTTGTTATATTATTCTGGATTAGATTTTTGTAATGTTTTATTTATCAGTGGATTTATTCACATTTCAGTAAATAAGAATGGAGATATGTTTTAAAGGAACATGTGTTGCTACTTCGTCTCACAAAAACTCTGAAAATATTGGGAATCATCAAAAAACTCCCAGTGCATACTCTGTCCAGATGTCATACCCATATATATGTGCTAAATAATAATGTTATAATAAGATTTTTCATGAAAGGAGAATATTTTGAAATACGATTTTTTCCTTGTCTTATACTAAAATTTGCATTTTAAAATTTTTTATTGAAACAAAATTTTTGAAACGATTTTTCATGTATATTTTAATTCAGATGGCTCCAACTCTCAAAAACAATTATTCACTTACACGTGTTTTTCAATGTTATTGTTCTGTACGTGGGATACCTCAACAGACAAATTTCATTTAAAATAAAGAAGCAAGTAAGCTTGTTACTTGATTTTGCTCCACTCATGATACTGTGAGGGAATTTCAGAATTCTATTAAATTTGTTTTTTGGCAAAAGGCAAATTATTCGTCGTTTAATAAGGACGCATTGATTCAAAGACCTTAGTAAATTATTTGTAATTTCATAAGACTATATTTAATCACGTACAATTCTAAAAACACCTTTCAAGATTTAAAATGTAAGTAATGTATTATTATTTATTTATTTATTTTGTGAATGCTTGTCTTAGTACAATGCTTGACTTTACTTTTTCAATGTTTTCTAACTCATGTGATATATATAAAGCCAAAATGGGTAAGTTAATATATTCTCTAATCGCGCAGAATTATTATATAAACATAAAAATTACCTAGGTAATATTAATATGAAGTTTATTCATTATTTTGTTACATTTATAACTTTTGGCAATATTGTTTTTATTTCCAATTTGTACTTAAAAAAAGCAGCATATGGCGTTTAGGTGGCAAATTCTGATCCATCATCCTGTTTATTCAATACTGACGAACATGTTAAATCATAGGGAACTTCAAAATTATTCTTGATGATTAGTAAAATTCTGAACATTCATAAATGTATTAATGAACAAAAGGTTTGTTTTTGTTTCACATTTGAACAATGTCAGTATAAAATTTTTTCTTCAGTCAATTTTAACAGTTAAATCGAAAAGAATTCTTTTTAACACCCGCTATAGGCATCAATTCTTCAACACTATATAATATATTATAATCATGTTAGATACAACAAAAATTTGACTAGACGTCTGCTTTCTTTCTTTTTCTTAAAATTGATGTGATAGGAAATGTTAAGATAGAAAACATTGGATATATTTTTACTATTTTTGATACTTTTCTTACATACTTACTTGACAAAATACTTGTTTTATGGTATATGAACTATAATTTCTATCTAAAAAATTGTATTATGAAATTAAAGGCATCATTAATTGTATTTCTTCCTTTCTGAAAAAGCCTGAATAATTTACAACAAACAAAATGAAAATGTTCTATACAAAGTTTTGCAAAGAACAGATTTAACCTCCCAAGATGCGCTTTTTTATAATTATTATTGAATTATTCAATTAAATATAATGATTAAAGTAAACGGTGAAACATCGAGAAATGGACAATAGTAAACTTTTCCAATATTAAAATGTAAGGAAACGATAAATTATTAAATTGAATACATTTTCGGCTACAGGTAATTAAAATTGAAGCAAATGGTCAATTATTAATTTGAATATATTTAAGTTACATGTAATTAAAATTAAAACAAACGTTAAATTATTAATTTGAATATATTTAAGATATATGTAATTAAAATTAAAGCAAACAATAAAATTTGAAAATTGATCTCGTACTCGAAAAGTGGTCGAACTAAAATAATAGCTCCTTAGGTGACTAATGTATTATTTGGAATACAACTATCACAATGTTATGAGAAAAACATTTAGAGAAGAGAGCACGTTAAGAAAAAAAAAAAAAACTATCGAAACACCAAAAACACAAGAATGCTTCAAATTTGTAAAAGTTTTTTTTTCTCTATCTCATATATATTTGAAAATCTTTTTAAATAATATTTATTACTTTTCAATAATAATATTAAATAATGTAACACTACTTCACATGCATATTGGTACGTAGATCATATAAAATTCTTAACACCTTTGTACCAATCTATTTTAATTTTATTAACGTATATACATTATAAATTCATCAATGCTCCTAACTTGAATGAAAAAGAACGAAAAAAAAGTCGTCATCTACTGATCGCTGTTAAAAGTTACGACTTCATTCGCTAATAGCCCCTCGTTTGGCTTCTAAGTGTGCTGTAAATAAACGTTCAGAAAGTCGTAAATTGAATATTAAACAGTGTTCTTTTTAACGGAAATGACCAAAGTTTATATTGAATAGTGTATGCTTGTATATATTTTTAGTGAAAACTTTTAATTCTCGATAGTGAAATAATAATTGTGAATGCATATAGTTAATTACAAATATTTCCAACAGAATTGAAAGGCAAATAAAACTGTCGACTAAAATATTGCTTACAAATTTTGATTATTTAATTATGATCCTACAAAAGATTTGATTGTTACATTTGAAAAATTATAATATCTATCAAATATATTATGATTGCGAATTATTGGAATCTTGGTTACTGTTCTCGATAAGTAAATAGAACCATGAGAAATGAAGATTGATGATTCAAAAATCTTTGTGAATGCCAGAAAAATTGGTGTTTCTTTTGTTTTGAATGAATCTAATCTAACATTAATAACATATTCACTTTTAGTGTTTTCTACACTATTTCTGGATTATGTCTTTAAAATCTATTATAAGGATTTGTCGTTCCTATGTTCATTTTCTTTGTAACAAGAATTCCTAATCGTCCTGTTCATGCTAAGTTTCTGTTTATAGTCGTTGAACTGACAACGGAATTCCTACTGTCCCCGTCATGACGTTTTAATCTCAAATTTGTATTTTATTTTATTGGATACTCTGTTTAACTGAATAAAGAAAGCTCACATTATCCGTTCAATAAATACGCGAACTGATCCAATATGGCGACATAAATGACTATGCCTTTATGAATGACTATGCATACCGAGTGGCGTGTTGACTACAAGTTCATCATGTGAGGTCATCCGCTCGTTGAGACTTGTGTACAGCATTAGAATTGTCGTTGATGTTATTGTTTGAGTTTTTCTCAATTGTCGGCAGTGGAAATTAATACAGTACCCGAACAAAGACTGGACATCCAATTTTTGGTGAAATTTGAGAAAAGTTCAAAAGGAAACATTGGACGAGTGTGGGCTCATTTCCTTTCCTATCTTTGTATCACGGTTCGAATGATTCATGATATGTGCGTATGTGTGTGTGCACTGAATTTAACGAAATCCTTTATGCATAATATTCTATGAGGATATCCTCAAACCCTTTGAGAAATCTAGGACGACGAGGGCGGATAAATTTGTGTCACTGTGAAGGATGTCTCTTGCATCACGTTAATGCCCCTTCCCATTCCTAAGTAATTGTTCTCGAATTTCTAGTTGGAATTTCAATCTCTGAGCTTAATCATCCTCTATACTTATAGCATCTAGGCCCGTGTGATTTTTTCTTTCTTTCTTGTTTCCTATAAAATGGTCATGCGAGGGGGCCATTGAAATAATATTGAGATGGTTAAATGAGAAACGACGAGGTAGCTGAAAAGCCTATCTCTAGAGAATTTGCAAAAATAGAAGCAGCCATAGGATAAATACATTGCTCAAAATTGAGAGTACTTCGAAATGGAAAATTGTTTTACATTAAATTTTGCTTTATAAAGTTGTTATAGCCCCAGTCCTTATATTTATAGGAGAAACTACGTAGTTTTAAAAGTGTCATTATCCAGTCTTATCCAAAGGGGTATAACCGCGCACTCTGCCCCTGGGGATTATATCACGGGACCTCAGGGACTTATCTTCTTCAGGTAAGTACGGGCATCATGACCGCGAGACACCCTAGTGATCTTTTTCTTTCCCATGGGTTTTACTGTCTTTGGAAAATACGGATTACGCTTTCCCGGGATACCCTAACGATCCTTCTCTATTTTCGACCATCCTTCTTGTCAACCAATTTTCGTCGTTTCTTCAATTCTTTCACGTCTGGACTACAGTTAAATCTTGTTTGGCGCAGCATAGCGCATCTGGCTCTTGCGCCAATAACCTTTACATTCACTGACTCACTCTCTACCCATCTCATCCAAATAATGTATGTTATTTCTTCGCAGTTTCTAAAATATAGTATTTGTATTTCAGATGTATCGTTTTAACTATATTTAGTTATCAAACAAATATCACATTTCATAAGAGCTACTAAAGGAGTAATATAATGGATTTAAAAAATAACCGAATTTTTAAAAGTATAAAAATATTTTATATATATATACATATAATGTCAGACAAATGACCGAGAATTACACATCATTACGGGGACCCAGAGTTATTGTTTATTTACATATCAGTAATTTATACGATTAGATAATAGATAATACATCACTGGAATCCATATCCAGCTGCAGTGTAATAACTTAAACAGATATAATCTCCACGAGAAAACAATAGGGTTTATTCAAATGTTTTGTATACAATTCCTAGTTTTAGGCGATTAAAATTGAATAAAATTGAATTTTTCCTTCTAAGGCTCGGGGTGGGAATGGTTGTCCCCTCCTCTTATTTCAACCGCTACCCTTACTAATACCTACGAAAAAAGGACTTTTTTTATAGTAATAGTAGTCCATCACGCACGCTCAGAAAAAACAGTTTCGCCGAAGGTGTAACAGTACTTTTTGATATCATTCTCCCCCTTAATATCTTCCCTTTTCATTCCTTATGGACGGGAGATGCAGTTTGTAGTCTGTCAAGCTCCGTTACTGCGAATTCCCTTTAGCGAATAACTCTAAGAGAGGAGATGGAGTACCTCGATTCCAGAGGAGGACGACCCCCTGACGAGAAATCGTCTGCGTTTTGCTTTCTCCTTTTAGGAGTTGTCCCATCAACCGCCCTGTGATGGAAGGTTTGGGTGACTTTTAGAAATTGTTAGATATTTAGAGTTTTTTTGTCATTTTTCTTTCAGATGCCCTGTGGAATAGAAAGATGAGGTTTATTTTTAACGTTCTATTGCCCATTTCCTGCAGACGATTTTAAAAAAGAAGCGATCAGCTATCTGAAATGAAGTAATGTTTGTTTTACAGAAAAATGGCTAAATTATTCTTTCAGATAGGTACTATTACTTTTGAAATATTTAGAGTGTTTTCTGCAGCTGAAAGTAATTCATTTTTAGACTCTTTAATTCACAGCAAAGCAAAAAGCAGAAGAAAAAATTATTTAGAAAAGTAATCTAAGCTGTTTGGTATTTATTATTATTTGTTAACAACTACAACGATTAATATTTTTTTAAGAAAAAAATAAGTTTGTTTTCAAAGAATATAAATGAAAATAATTCTTTTAAAAAGACTCACTACGTTAAAAATATTTGAACAATTTTTTAAAGCATATTAGAATCTTTCAGTCCTTCTTACCAGTAACTGTAACAGATTATAGCAAACCTCATTAATAGTGAATTAATCAGAATTGTATCTCATTATAAATTACAAACATAATCCAAAATAATAAGAACGGATTTCAACTTCACATTATCCATCGATGTTATATGTTTTTCATTATTGCTTCTTAATCATTATGTCAGCATATCACAAGATCGGGATACTTCATACACTGATTTATCAATAAGCTTTTCAAACGAATGAAAAATACAATAAAATATGACATAAGCAATATTAATCTTATATATAATATATTATTACTATAAGTTGGATAATTAAAGTTAGAGATTGGTGATATATATTGCTGATTTTTCTACATCTGTGACTGATCATCAACATCCATTAATAAAAAATTGCAACTTGGAGACTATTCAAAATACACTGTGAGTTCTGAATTTTTAGATGTGTATACATTCTGAAATACTTTTACATAAATTAGAAATAAAAAGGTATATAAAAATAAAATACATATACTTGATGAAATCAAAATCTTGCATTTCAGTAATTGGAGTTTTATTGTTTGATAACCCTTCAAGTTATGTTTATTAAAAATTTATACAATTTTCACTTGACTAAATGAGGTTATCAAATATTTAGCATTCCCCCATGGGAATTTATCTATATCTATCTTAATAGTTAAACACTAAGTTTTAATATGATTTCAATATATTTTATGATAACATCGAATTTTCATAATATGGATTATGTAAGATTATTCAAAATGAATCATGTGATTTCAAAATACTATATTTTCATTACTAAATGACACGGAATTTTGAATAATACATCAATCCAAAGAGAAAATTTGAAAGTGTTTTTACAAGTACTCTAGTATATAACTTAACTTAGTTATATGCATAATGACAATTCTATATGTAAATTCCAGTCAAACACGTTTTAAAGTATAAATGGTAAATGATTGTTCAGCAGCAGCAATCCGTTATTTGAATTCACATAAATTTGTGGGTAATAGTGACGCAAACACTTTATCTTTCACAAACCCTTAAATTAAGAAATCGCATGGGGCTATATCAGGTGACTTCGGAGGAAGACTGCATAACTTCCAAGTCATGTGGTATAGTACACCCGATAGAACTGTGAGGTAGCTCTGTGATAGCTTGTAAAACAGCTGTCGTGAAATAGTTTCAAGATGAGCACACGAGAGCTATCTATTGTTCACAATATGAAACCTTCACAGTTTCCCTCGATTCATGCATTACTTATTATTCAATATCGTTTATTTTTAAAAATAAAAAGTTTTCATTTCGGATGATTCCTTTTAAATAACCCTGTATATTATATATGGAGTAAAAAATTGAAAATGAGATAAAAACGTATTCCCAATGTTTCAGTAAGAAAATATTTAAAGATAAAATACGTTGTAATGTAAAACGCCAAAGAGCGTTTCAATGCCAAAACCAAATTGTTACAAACGATACTCTATTGTCTTGACATTTTTAGAACAAACCAATAAACACCATTGGCAAGCTTTTTGTAGTTATATTTTGTAATCAATACAAAACCAACTAAACACATCTCGACGAAAACATTAGTTAATAGTAGTAATAAAATAATGTATCGGTGTATAATTTAAGGTTTTAAATCATCATTTAAGTATTTAACACATTTATTCCTTCAAACAGTAAAATATATGCTTTCTTTGCTTTACATTTAACATTTTTCCAAAATAGAGCACATATGCACTAAACCTTGTATATTATACCCTATAAAAGTACACATATTTCAAAAGTTATAGAAATCAGATTTTTTTTAAAAAAAAAGATTTAAAACGCCATTATATATTTGCTGTAGAGAGAGCATAAAACAACTTCTTGCACGCTTGAACAAAATCTGAACTTGATGAGCAAAAACATATCATAAAAATGAGTACATGACAACCAGTGGATTTCTCAAACTTCAGGAAAATGTCTTTCATTTTTAAACACAACTTCAAAGTGATTTTCACTCCCTATTTCAGATTTACGAATTCACAATTCTAAAGACCCCAATATCCATCTTCGAAAAAGGGTGGGCTTCTCTTTCACTTCACTTCTTCCCAAGAGATCATTGGCAAAAGGGAGTTAATGCAACCGCAGTCTCTGGTATCCTCGTGGGATACCCGAAAGCTGCTGCGGCTGCACCCCCAAATGGTTAACTTCCTTCTCCCAAGCCTTCTTTCTCCGGAACCATCCAGAAATATTACGTTGCTAATAAATAGCAGATGAAGAACATTTTTTTTCCTTCTCTTTTTCTCGTACCCCGAGGGTGGATGTAATGTGCGATGGAATAGAAGGTGGGGGGTAGAAGACCTCTGGAACAGTAAGATGGTGCTTAATATTAACGGAGTAATTTAGGTGGCGTTAGAGATTTCGTAGATATTGGTTGCTGTCTGAGAATAGGGCATTTGTGTAAGTTGCGGTTACAGTGAACCTTGATTATTCGAATTTAATATGTTCACTGTTATCTACGCCCTGGTACGTTAAAATGGTAAAATTTCGTATGCCAACGACGTCCTGGAATGTCAGTCGATTATTGTAAATTAAATGCCTTCTTAATGTGGTTTCTGAAGAAGTCCGTCTACGTGTAGGCGACAGTGAACGTGTTAAATGCAATTGAGCTTATTTTTCTACCGAATCTTCTTACCAACTGAAAAAAAAAACTTAATTTAAATCTGAAGTATTAGTACTTTAAAGTACTAAAATTGTAAATTTTGCTGGCCATTAATTGGTTCGCTTTTCATTATTAAAATTGAACAGTTATTCAAGAAAATACATATTAAACAGAAAGGAGAGTCGAGTCCGAATATAATTGTAACCAATTTGATATTCTCTTTGTTGGATATTTAAAATTCAATAGTTAATATTGCTTTCTCTGTCGTTAGACTCCTTAAACACGATTAAACTAATGTTTTGGATATCAATTTAAATAAACTCTTCACTCTCTCTACTCTCTCAGGTTCAGGTGAATGAACTAACTGGAATTTAGAGCGTACCCATAACAGGGGACACGTAATCATGTGTTCCTCTGGATTCCTCCTTTAGTTTTCTGTTTTGAGACCTTGAACATCACCTTCTCTTTTCACAAAGTATTGGCGCGTGCAATCGGTTGAAATTTAATAACATTCTTCAGGACTTATCTGTGAAATCACACTTCTCTTTCAGTGTTACAATTTTTGACAGTAGTACACATGGCTCTGAAGAAGAACCGAGGGGATTAATTCATGCATCTAATCCATAACGCAAAAGAGCTGCAAAAGATTCTAGAGGAAATTGGAAGTAATTTTAGCGTAGATATTGATTATGAATATATTTTGTCTGTGATCGTTCGTACTCCACACACTCGGATATTTCTTCAGATGACAATGATTTCTCTGATCCAGATGCAGTAAGTAATTCTGTTAAATACTACAGGGGTAAAATCGATTCAAATGGTCATCAGTCGCACTTAATCGAAACGTCAGAATTCGAGCTCACGACATTATTGGAATAATCCCAATCTGAAAAAAATTTATAGGAACTATTTTATATTTATGAATTTTTACTCATAATTGTGAAATTGACAAGTTTAGCCTAACATTACTATATACAAGAGTTAAGAATCGGAGAATAAATTCAAAATAGTGACTGACGATAAAATGGATTTTGAGAATAGAAGCAGAGTCTCAGAATGGGGTGCAGAATACCGAAGAAACAAAATTCAATTTGAGGGAAACATGACGTTTGTGCTCCGCGAAAGTAAGAAAAGAAAGACAGCATATTTCTGAATATCTTTCCAAAATCCTATTTATTTGGAATTCACGCAAAAGTTATGCAATGAATATTCTAAAGAAGACGAGGACTAAATTGTTTGTTTCTAGGAAATTCTTAAAATACTGATATTTCAGGTAATATCAAAACTTTTTTGAACTGTTCCATGTTAAATTTCCTCCTATTAAAACTTTCTTCACACATTCAATAAACAAAATACAATTTTTTTATACATAACAGATACATTTTTATCCTGAATTTTATAAAATTTACTCAGAAAATGATTTTCTTCAAAAACTCTTAGCAGATCTTTCTCGGAAATTTTTTTATTTCATTTTAAAAATGTAAAATACATTTTTTCCCCTGAAAGTTCAAGGTCCATAGAACTTATAAGTGAAATAACAAGATGATATTTTCATAAACGATTTTTAAATAATTATAACGAAGAGTATTCTCAAAGACCGCATTTCCCCTGTTATGTCTTATTTTTCAACTCCCCTGTCACGGGTTAAAAATAATTGAATCCCACTTCTAATTATAAATCGACCGGCCATTAACTAGCTTCCAACTCTCCAATTCTCTATTATTTATTCCATTACTAATTATGAATAGAATTTATTCCCTCTGTTCACTACACTTCATAATTTCAATCTAATCAGCATAAGTTAAATTTTATTTTAATGGTAGTGATTTCATTCTAAATAATTTGAATAGAAAGGTCCCCAAGGTTAGTGAAGGGAAAGTCCTAATGCTCCTTAGCGTCATGAAGTGAGGGAAGTATTTAATAGTCATGCCCCTTAACCTCGAATTAATTGGGAAATAAGTGAAGAAATGAATAGTTATTTCCTTAAACTCTCAATGGAGGGGAAATAAAGTTTTAGGAATATAACACAAACGATGCTTCAAATAATGATATGGTATCTTTTACGAATTTTTGCATTGGTGAAAAGCATTGGTCACCCAGACATTTTTTCTACATACTGCATTCTGAGCAACTTGTAAAGGAAAAAAAATCTTTCCAGAACTACACAGATTTTTATGAGAACTCATCAAGATCACAAATGAAAATCAATATACAAATAGATAATTTCTTCAATATTTGTGGCATATTTGAAGAAATGTGTTTCAAGTATGTTCAATCGCTGAGGTAAGATAGTTAAAGTAAAACAGGTGCTGAATTGAGAGAGTTGTAGAGTCTGTTGCTATCTTTTAAGAAGTAAAGTTCTTGTGTGCTGAGTATTCGGAACAATATGCAGCGCAATATGTAATATCGCCAATGTGAATCAACATTTATGATATGTTATATAACAATAGAACTCACAACGCTACACAAAATAAAATGGTTACCTTTAAAAAATTATCTGGAAAACGTGGTTAGCTGAAGATAATCTGTCTGTTTCATATTTTAATAAATATACAACCTCTGACAATAAAGTTTGGTGAATGAAGTCAGAACGGTAGATCTGGTAACATTGGTGAAAGAACCTGGGTAGCGACAGGTGTTGACCATCTGCCCCCACCGTTGTTTAGTTGAGCATCGTTTGTGTTCCGTGTAAGACTTGTTTTACAAAGTGCTTGTTTAGTGCGTTGGTTCTTAACTAAGAACATGAAAATGAGAGAACAAAAGATCAATTTAAAGCTTTGGTTTAAGCTTGACAAGACATCGAAAGAAACTCATGCGATGCTTCAACGTGTTTATGAAACTCAAGCACTGTTCATGGAGTGTGTGTAAGAGTGGTTTGCCCGTTTCCGAGAAGTCCGGGAAAGTTTTTCTGACGACCCCCCTAGAGGAAGACCGGCGATCTCCGTCAGTGACGAAAACATTGAGAAAGTGAAGAAATTACTCACGAAAGATCGTAGATTAACTGTGCGCATGATAGCTGATGAACTGCAGATTGACCTTGAATCCATGAGACAAATTGTTAGCAAGAATTTAGTGATGAGAAAAGGGCCACATCATTTGACTGAAGATCAGAAGCAAGCACGTTTAGAGGCTTCACAGGATTTTGTCGAAACGGTGGATTCGACACCAAATTTCTTAAACTGTGTTGTCACTGAGGATGAGTCCTGTTGTTTTAGGTATGACCCTGAAATGAAACGGCAAAGCATGGAATGGTGTTCTCCTGTATCATCTCGTCGGGAAAAGGTCAGAGCAGAAAAATCATCAAACGAAAGCATCAACGATGCTCATCAAACGTGATACGAAACGTGACGAAGCTTTTGAACTCTATCGCAAAAGAAGACTTCTTGCAAAGTTTCCAGAACATGTGTAGCAGATCTCAGCGGTCCATTGTCATGAGAAATGACTATTTTGAAGGACAGTAAGGTAACTTTCATTAATATTTCATCTACATTAATGTTATAGGACTATTCACTGAACTTTATTGTCAGAGGTTGTATATGAGAGAAGGAAGTATCCTCTTGCAGGAACATCATTTTTTTAAGAAAGTATAAATATTTTTTAAATATTATAACATTTCAACCGATACCTCGCGAAAAATCTTACATGCCATGTACCATGTCAAATGATTAAATTTTAACTCTCTATGACTAATTTTAGACTAAACACGAAACACTATTTCTTATTAAAAATACTCCAAAATTAATGTATTCTTAATCCATTATTATGGTAAAAACGACCATTTGATATATTGCTAATTTTTATTCGCTAAAACCAATCTATTTTTTATTATAAATTTTGTTCCATATTTTGTAATTCCATTGTTTAATTAATTCTTCTAAAATTTAAAAGTACTGTAAGATAAATAGGTATACATAATATAACCACACGGATTAATATTGATATTAAGATGTATTTTCTCTTAACTGGCTTATATGCTCTGTTGAAAACCGTTACATTTTATCTCTATAAATCTATTAAACTTAGTGTGTCTTATATTCATTCTATGTCATAACAAGTATTTTTATATTTGTTTTTATTTTATTATTAGGTAGAACACATTTTTGTAGAAAGAACTTCCTATCTTTACACATCCCCAATAGATCTATTATGAGAATTCATAGAAAGAACATATACAAGGTTTGTTGCGGATAAATGGGAATCTGAGTGATTACGAGAATATATTCTGATATAATCTCGAATTATACCATTAAGAACTCTTCCGCACCATTCTTCTTGCTTCCCCATCTCTTGTTTGTATAAACGACGTTAAGCATTTAAAAGCTTTATGAATAATTTAATTTATAATTACAAATTTGATATACTTTACATCTGTTATTTTTGAATACTTTTATAACAACCAAGATTTACTGGAGACATTTACACGCTCTTACAACAGAGACATTAAAAATGAAGTCCAGCTCATTTGTGTTTGTCGATCTCTCCTTGGACCGCATTCGTTTCACCTTTTCTCACATTTTCTGGTTTTTCACCTGCTGCCACTGTGAATTTCTTCTTCACTGCTACTGAAATATTTTTTTTTCATCTTAATATTTCTCTAAGATTTAGTTAGATGTTTTATAAGTTCCTTCAGAAAAATGCGTATTTTGAATAACTTGTTTTGATCGTAAGTAAATTTACGTGCATAAGAAGCATTAATTGAGACCAGGTTAATTACATTATACAAAAAATATGCAATTCATCTCCTAATTTATCTTTGATTTGTTTATGTATATGTGTGTGTGTGTGTGTGTGTGTGTTTGTGTTTGTGTGTGTGTGTGTGTGTGTGTGTGTAATTATGACTCGTTATTTCATTTCTCGTCTGAAACTTTGCCTTCACGGTGCGTAGCTGATAGGTCAATTGCCGGTTTATAATTTTTCGTTTTCTATGAAACGAGAATCATATTCGGTGAAAATACAGTTATTGAGGAAAATACATTTTGTATCACTTGACATCTATCGAGCATTATTTCGAATGAAAACCATACAAAAATGCTAAATTTATTTTTCTAAGTATATTTAATATGTATATAGTAATAGTGATATGAATTGATAAAACCTAATCAGCTATAATGTCATTTTTTTTGTTAAGAAAAAAAATCCACTTGTCTGAAAAAGTTATAAAGTAAAGAAATTTATCTATTTGAGGAACACATATAACATAAAAAGACCTAATTAAAACCCATGGGAGCTATCACGAATTAAAATATAGGAAAGAGCCCATTTAAAGTAGAAAGGTTCAGAGAGTGTTCTGAGATTAGATATTATGCCTTTATATTAAAAAAAAATTCATTCCTTAGCATTAAAAGACCAGTTAGTTTCAACATATAACTACTCCGTGTTTATGAAAAATGTGTTCTCTGAACTGAACATTGCTATTTTTCTCTTCCATAGCCACTCAACCACTATTCTAATATCATATTCAAACCGATCTTTTAAGTTTACCAAAACATCTATCAGAGATATAAATGGAAATTTTTTAAGCCAAATTTAGTACTGTATTTGTTACAGTGCTGAATGATAAAGCTCATCGGGAAAAAAAATGGTCCGTTGATTTATGAGAGTGTCTTTCTTCTTATCAATTTTTGATATTCGATTATATTATGCTTGATATTTATTTACGCTTAAGCTTGATATGTAAGTCCCATTCCTGAGGCACGCGAAATTAATAATTGTTGTATTATTCAAAACCAACAGGAATAATTTGAGAAATTTATTAAATTGCTGATCGATTGAAAAATTTCGGTTAGTTTATAAAAATGAATTTTATGAATATATAATTCTGCTTCTATATTTATCACTTCATATACAAAAATAGTTTTTGAAACGTAATTCTACAATTAATGGTTTCGATTATTCTAATAAAAAATGTTTTTTCAAAGAGGAAAATCTACACAATTCAACGTTCTCCTTGTTACCTTGTTTTGTGCTCCATACACCACTCTAAACATACCACTGATGGCCAACTTTCAAAGAGATGTATCATTCAGGACGGCGGGCTAATAGGCCACTTTTATGATGGCGTCTGGCCATAGTAACACGCGACGCTTGTCGCCCTGTTGTTGTACACAATTGCTGAGCAATGGCGTTTGCTGACTGGTATCGGGCTCTTTTCGCCTGCATGGTGATATATCGGTTATCCACTGCAGTTGTTTTCCTAGAGCGCCACCACCAAGCTTTCTAACAGCTGTATCTATGGTTTTGAAGGCTTTCCGAGCGCGCGTGAAACAACACTTTTGTTGATTTTTTGAACTTTTCAGCTACACTGGCTTAAACTACTCCCCTCCTCTAGCTTTCCAATCATTCTACCACGTGTGAAGTCGTACAGGTGATTTCATCTAGACTTATTTCACGAAAGAACTCACTTGCACATGCAGCGAATGTCTTTAATTGCTCCTCCGTTCTTCCTTCTGTTATTGTAGTTAGGAGCCGCGCGATCCGACCGTAATTATGTACACTCATGTAACCTATGACTTTTTTGTTCCTGACATTTGCGTACGTATCACCTTTCTACAGAATTGCGTGTTCATTGTACTGATCGCAATAACCCCTTTTCTGCAATTTCATGACAATCAGCTTAAAATTTATATTGTTGCTTAATTTTTGCACACCAGTATATATGAATATATTAAATAATATTATCCATTGCACTATGATGAATTTCTATTGATAATTCAGGGAATAAATTGAACAGAAAGCTCAATATCGTATCAAATACTTGAAAATGCATATTGTGTTGATAAGATTTCCTCCAAAACCTTCGCGGACATTGTCTTATCTAATATAGGAGAATGCTCCTTTAATTTCCAAAGTTAGACAGTCAGTAATATACCAAAGACATTTCAATCAATAATTTGAGCACTTAATACAATATCTAATAATTCCTCCCGATTGAAATTTATAACGATCGATAGTTATTCATATTACCAAGACGCTATCCATGGTATTCCTAGAAATCATTCCTAGGAGCAGTAACAATTAAAGCATCGAGTTTTAATACCATCGAGAATATATATGTTTATATCGATAGTACTCCGTCAAAATCAATAGCTGTATTGATGTTTAAGAGATAACAGCACGCGATGATTCATGAAACAAATATTGATTGAAATTTCTCAATTATTTTTCAAGAAGTTATTTATAACGTCTTTATAAATAAAAATCATACTGAATATTATTATTATAAGAAATACTTTTATTTTTGTAAGTTTTACAATACATTTTTTCATATAATTAAAAATTATACTCATATAAATAGTAATAGTTGCAATCAGGAATCGGAAACTCACCTAATTTAAAGTCCGAACATTAAAAATTATGCCGATATCTCTAGCAACGCAAAGTTATATCGGATGTATTTCCATCAATTGATGCTTCATCATTAATGAATGGCTGTTTTAACCTAATGGTCGTGATTGCGGACTCCTAGACGGCGATGTTTTCATAGAGTCGTGTGTTCGAGCCCTGATTCCACTAAAGAAACGTCGCGCAGCAATGCTGCTGCAGGTTAAATCTGATCAAGATGAAGGTTCTCCCATTGGTGTAGGCAGAAATTTAGAAAGGGAGGTGCCAGCTCAGGTGTCGGCCTCGTCACTTGACGATGCTCAAAATTACGAGGTCCGTTGCCAATAGCCTGCGTTTTACCTCTCAGTGAGGCGTTAATATACAAATACAGCCACATCGCAATATATTAATAGTGAGATGATCAGTTTTACAGTGATAAAAAATGAAAGAAATCAATTTGGATATATATTGATCATGAAAAATTAGAAATTCAATATATGTATTGGAACGAACATGAGATGACATTTCCCAGCAATGGTTCTCGCATAAATTAAAATAGGCATTTACAGAGACTACACCAGTGAACCAAGAAAAGTTTCAGCAATGAGTTCTTAACTTGGTGACGGATTTGATAATATTGGCGAAAAAATTTGTCTAAAGTGCTGGAATCTCGACGAAATATCGATTCTGACTTTTCATGAATTTTCTGTGAGACGTCCTACTTGATCGGAACAGGTTTTAATACCCTGAGAGTCTGTGAGTCTGTCTGTCTTTGGAGTCGAATATTGAGGTCGACCGAGAAATCAATTGAGGAGCCGTCGGCACTTAGAAATGGATCTTCGGAGAAATTGCCAATAGTTTTCCGGGTGAATTTATAGAGAGGCAGCAAGCACTAGTAGGCATATGCCAGCTTAGGAAGTGCAGAGTATTATTGTGGAGATTTTTCCGTAGCTCGAACTAGTAAGCTCGTAAGCTGAACGTTGCTTGTACAATTGTGTCTGTCATTACAAGTGCTGTTTTGTTCCAGTATCTGTGTCACTAATCTGTGTAAATCCTGAGTTTCCTAATTGTGCTGTTATTGCCTGCCTGTGTCCTCTTGTACAGAATTTGGGAATAAAGTGCTCTTTGTCATTATCCTTCGCGTTGGACTAATATTCAATCGTTTTATACAAACATAAATGTTTGTAGCAGTGTTATTATGTATATGGCACTAGTCCCTACTCACACTTAAATTTAGAGATTAATATTATGAATGTAACATTATTTTACTGCAAAACTATCCTCAAATCCTCAAGTAAAATAATCCTCATTATTTTACTGCAAAACTATCCTAAGTAACTCCGTTACAGAGATTTATTGAGACTAGTTACACCAGAGTTATCAATCATTTTAATACAAAGTGTGCCTTAAACATTCTTCCCATTGAAGTTATAAAGGTTTTACCTTTAACTAAAATATTTAAACATCGATTTTGAGAATAAGTGTTGTATTGGTACATAAATATAAATAAATATAAATGAAAGAAATGTCACCTTGTGTATTTTATTTAAGAGGTAATAACATATCAAAGAATATGTGCTGCTTGATGATCTGACTTAATTATACATATATGAAAGAAAATAAAGATTTTTCTCGAAAAATGGGTAACAGGTGCTCACTTACAATACACTTCTTCTTGTAGTAAATAATAAACAAATGTGGTTACTCATGATTTACATAAAATAGTTCATAATAGCTTGATCAATATTTAAACAAGCACTCATGACTCCATTTTTAAATTCATCTGTTGATTTAAATGTTCTGTTACATTCATTTGTTGCAAAATTATTTCCTAAAATTATTGAATTATTGAAACATTTTTCACAGTTGTCATATTATGGTATAAAATCCTATAAAAAACTGAAGGGAAAAAAACATTACATAAAAACCAGCATCATCAATCTTGTGACCTATGTGAGTAACCTGAACTCTCTATCATCTTAAATATTAATCTAATCACAAATCTAAAGTCTTTAACTTAATTCCAAGCATAAATATATTAATTAAAATAGTCCCATATTAACAATTCAATAATATAATCAAATTACTTTTCAAAAGGTCATTTAATATTTCTTTAAAAACAGGAATGATCTCTACTAGTTCACTGTCCTTTAACGAGGATATTAATAACTTTTATAAATATCAAAGGTTACTCTTACCAGGATACTTAAATATGATGCGAGTTAATCTGCAATGAAAATTACTTCGATTATACAATATTGGGTCTTAATTTCTACTAGATCATACAGACATGCAAGTAACTACCATGCATTAATCAAATCCTTGTTCTTCCTAATTTCTACTACCGAAAATTTCCTCTTACCGCAATTTTATTCTTTCCTCATGTTCAATTCTCTGTCACTTTTATATGACTTAATTATATCTGTTTAATACACTTCTAAACTATACCTTATTTGTGTAAGAATGCTTCATATGGTTAGAAAGGAGCTGGGAATTTAAATGTAATGTCAGAAAGAAGCCCCATGTGCAGTTAAGGGAAGGTTCTCGAACAGCATAAAATATTATAAAGGAAAATATGCTTCTTAAAAATAAAATAAAGTGAAGTAATATCGTCCGAAAAAAATACAGCGGAGTGTGCCATTCAAAACATGAAACAGTGCAACGTCCAAAAAAGATTCAAGCGCATCTTTCCACATCAAGCGAAAACAAACATGGCATCAACTCTAATTTAACAAAGAGTTAAAAAGAATTTACTGGTATAAAAAATTAGAAATACTGTAAGTGTGAAGAAATATGGTATTTATTAATTATTTTATAACATATTCGTTTTGTTAGAAATGATTCGTGTCGTTATAAATAACCTTTAAACTTCGCAGTAAAAGAAAATGCAAACAAAACAACAACAAAAAAAAACCCATCAAATTCCTGTGCAAATATGTAAACTCAAAACATTAATTACGGAGCTTAACATGAAATATGGATTGCTTTTTGTAATGAGGAATAAAATTCGGAGCTTTGCTGATGCAAAGAATAATTTTAAAAAACTTTTATTAATCGAACAGTTTAGTGCTTACTTCAAATTATCTTCTGCAATTAAGGCAATTGTAAAATTAAAATGTTTAACTTTTTTTATTATTTTGCAGTTAAAAATAGAAAATGCTTCTCTGATTTCATATATGTATTATGAGGATGTGCTAAACAGAACGTTAGAAAACTGAATTTCAAAGTTGTAAAGAAACGTGCCATATATAATATATCTTTAATTGCTTATTATTTATTTGAGATTTTTATTGCTCATTATTAATTTAAGAAATATATCTTTGTTTACTTATTTTTCAAAATGTGGAGGGATTTTTTGAGTCGAGGGCGCGTGATTGGTATATTTTACTAAAACTGTATTTTATCCGTAGAGGAGATATTTCCCACACAATGAACGTAATGTTTTAGCTAACAAATACTTATAAGTTTTTGATTGTTTGTGGTTAGAATCCTCTTGGTATATATCCTGAATCCTCTTGGTATATATCCTGAA
>BMAW01064846.1:155275-171004 GCA_019974015.1 Nephila pilipes | reverse complement strand
TATCCTGAATCCTCTTGGTATATATCCTGAATCCTCTTGGTATATATTGTGCTAAATACAAGATTATTAAATAATATTTATTTTTACTTAAAATAATTACAATTTAAGCTCAAGGCACAGAACCAAATTAAGATTAAATAATTTTTTATGTGCAGAAAATGAATGTCATGCTGAAAATTAAAAATATTCGGTTGGAGACTTTCCCCAATCAAGTCAATTAAAGAAAGAGTATATGATTTAAAATGCTCAAAGCAAACAGAGTTCAAAACAGAACATTCGTCAAGTTATGTCTTAGAGATAGGTATTTTGCATTTTTGTATAAGATTGGAATTATGAAATTCAATTTTTTTTAATTTTCTGAGGTTTAAATTTTGAAATTATAGTTTTAATGAGTATATATAAAATCTTATTTATAAGTATTCTGCGAATTTTTAATATTACAATATCATTTAGACGTAATTATTATGTTTTAAAAATGATCTTCGAACTTGTCCAAACCCAAATTTTTTCGTATATTAAGATTTCCGTCAAGCGACTATTTTTATTTCCTGACCGTAAGGTTAATCATATGGAATTTTTACTTTCTTCCTTAATTCTAGACTATTTTATCTTCTTTAATGCTATAATGTGCATCCGAAAAAGCCGAAAATAATGTTTTCTGAGGAATTGTACTTTCTTCCCGTTTCTTAATAAAATTCTGAGATAGTTTTTAAAAATAGGTCAATTCACACAAACGAATAACTTAAAAAGCCTCTAAAATATTCTTAAAACGAAAGGAAAATGTATCTACACACAGCCGTTAACTATTTTTGCCTTTTGAATGATTTTTTTTTTTTTGCATTCAAATACATAAAGTAGTCTAGATTTAAGAAGGAAAGTAATTAATCTATAGAAATATGATTATCTTCACGAAATCTCAAAAAGTCTCGTAAACCAAATATCCTGTAGAAACGTGAGTCTTAAAATGTAAAATAAACTTAACGGAACTGATAATTATTAAAAAAAAAACATTCAAATCTCCATTTGAAATGAAAATAAAAATCAATAAGCAAAATTCGAAATTCTTTTTTAACGATGTATCCAATAAAGACGACCCAAATTGCTTCAACAAAATTGAAGAATTCCAAGAAATAAGCGGGAAAAAACTTTCAAACACTTAACGTGAATTGACGCGTACAACAATGAACCTAGAAAGACAACCAATAAGTAATAAAGAAACGAGTAAACGCTGCAAAGTTTTTTCCTTTAATTGTGCCTCGCCTTCTCGAGCAAGTGGGCGGGAAGGTTTTATTGGACATCCTCTTGTTTATGTGACACCGTAATTGACAGTTTAATGCCATTTTTTTTCCTTCCCGTTTCCTCTCAAGGGGCGATCGTAATAGCAAGGGCGTAAATTTCGGGGCGTTTACGAGGAGAGCCCTTCTTCCCAAATCACAATAGAAATAAACGAAAGTGCCGGAGAGGAGTTTTGACGATCAACAGAAATTGCAATGCTTGGGAATTTTATTAATTTGGCACAGAAGTCTATGGGATGCTTGAGCGAATATTTACGTTATTATATCTAATACCGATGTCATATGTGTAATTGATAAATTAGTACCATTTATATCTACGAATGAAGTAAAATCAATCATTATGATTAAATTAAATTATTTGTCACTGAAAATGTATACGGAAACTTTAGTCCCTTAAATTTATTTTTTAGTTTTCAATGTTTTACTTATGACAATTCTAAGCTTTGACATCATTGAATAAAACGTTTAATCCACGTTTAAACGTTTATAATCTTTAATGTCTTTTATTTGGTGATATTTTCCAATATTACTATTCTCTCACTGTTATTTTGACCTTAACGTTCGATAACCTTACAGTGTTAATACTGTGAAGCTATTAATGTAAGAGAAATTGAAAGGCTCAGGGTTACGGAGAAATGTCGGTAGTCTCTTACATATTAGGTCTATTTGAAACTTTTGTTCGTTTGTGTAGTGAAAAAACAATGCGCTTTTTATACTTTTAAATATATTTACTGTACAATATAATTTCTGTTGTTATTTATATCTTTCCCACATGAAGATAATTTGTAAATACCATTTAAACAAATGTCTTGTCTTTGGAGACAGGAGTACGGTGGATGCGACGGAATTTCTTAGCATAACTCTGCGAAGGTTTTTTTTTTTTTTTATTTTTTATTTTTTTTTTTTTTTTTTTTTTTTTTTTCTTTTTTTTTTTTTGAGGAGTCGCTAAAGCAACTTGTGGTTAGGCATTATCATGAAGCAGTATGATGTACTTCCTTTTGAACATCGCTGGTCTGTTTTCGTCAGGTTTCAAAAGCTCATAATATATTGGACTTTAGATGCTTTGCATAAACACAGCAATCTCTTATTCAGCTCAAGCTCGATTTAGAAATGGATAGGATAGTTTGTCTGGATTCTTTTTTTTTCCTTTTGATGTTTTCATAGGTAACCATTTTTCATCACCAGTAATCATCCGTTCTAAGAAGATTTCATTTTTATTCTGAGCAAGCAGAGCTGTGCATATGACTGCTCTATTGAGCATATTTTTCTCACTTAACTCACGAAGCACTCATCTGGAATATATATAAACTAATCGTAGTAACGACGGTCATTATATTATACATTAAAAATATTAATTGTTTGTGAAATGCATTTCCTTTCACTTCACAGACGGAATAAACAGTCCGGTAAACCTAATGTATTGATAAATGAATCACTTCTACTATGTAAAGTAAGGATATGTTAGGTATGATGGAAACGCCAATGATTATTGTAAACTCTTGCGAGAGTTCGAAATTTGCGCACTTATTACGTCTGTTACGTACAAGGAAGTATGTAACAGTAATGTCCTTAAGAGTAAAAATAAAGAAAAAAAAACCTTTAAATTATTTCAAATTTGCAAGACGGTTAGCCTCCGGTTGAGAAGACACATTCGAATGAAAAGAAAAGCACAACGTCAACGTGTTACTTTTGAAAACGAAAAATGACTTGATAGAAGACCATCTATTTTTTTTTTCTATGAAAATAAAAATATAACCGGGAAAGTTTCAATTGAAAAACCAAGTTGCAGTAAGCAAACAAACATCAACATAATGTTTCACATTCCAGGGAAGCCTACGCTAATAATGGAATTGTTTTAAAAAATTTCATGCTATGAAAGAGTAAACAATTCGATATAAAAACCAACGTTTTTAAAAACAACGTTTTTATATGGTGGCAAAGTTTATTAAAGAAAATTATTGAAATATTAGTTAAAACTGTTAGTTATTTTTAACTTTAAAATTTACTTAAAAAGAGACATTTGTGAGCGTATTAAAAAATTCATAATACTCATAAAATCAAAACATACATTTGAAAGTTTGTAAGTCATTCTATTAAAAAAAAATGGGAACCAGAATTCAGAAAAAATTATTGTGATAAAACACGGCGCCAAATATTGGAATCTTTCTTTCTTGCAAATGATTACTGACTAAAAGTCAGCAACCCTTACTATCTCGGAGATAGTAAAGGGGAGATAGTATCTCCCCTTTGTGAGTACAAAAGTTTTACGATACCGCATGCGGCGTGGGAAGTGCCCGGTATTCCCAAAGGGGTAAAGAAATTTTTTCTTCAATCCTAAAAGCGCCGAGAGGAAAGAATATTTTGACTTATTAAAACTATTGAAATATTAGTTAAAACTTGTCGCAAACGTATAAATATTGCATTGTTAGGCGAGTACGAACGATTCCCAAAATTTCAAAGCTCTAGCTTGATGGGAAGTTGGTTAAATTAACGATCGAAAATTTGATGACACACACACATTCACACACACATACACACCAAGTGAAATTCAGAAAAACGTTTTAAAATAATAATACAGTTATACAAAATTGTACATAATTTTTCATGTATTTTTTTTTTTTAACTTTCATTCCTGAAGCCCATGTTTACAAGCATTTTTTCTCTAATTATTATGCACCTATTAGAATGATTTAACCTTCAATCTGATGGTTTTATTTTTTTAAAAAATCCCTTCTACCGACCATTTTGATCCCATGATCGATAGTCAGAACACTGGAACGTTTTCTACTGTCTTCAAAATATTTACTTTTTAACTATTTGGATACAAAAAAGAGTGCATTCGGAAGAATAAATAATTATGAAGGCATCTGCTGAATTACATTTTCCCTCCAATTTCTTAAAATATTTATTCCTTTCTTAATGATTCTTTAGTGGATTTTCAGGTCTTTAAAAATATTCTAAAATATTTCCAAAATTTGGAAAGGAATTTTAATTATGCATAAGTCTTCATAATTTTTTGCTGTTTCGAATGCACATTATTGCATTGAAATATATATATATAATAGCCATGTGTAAAGGAGAAAAGTAATGATTCCGTAGGATTAACAATACAGTTACGAAATTAAAATGGCCGGTAGACTAGAGCTTTAACAGAGTAAAATGTATTAGCAACTTTTTTTATGTAGAAATTTAAGTTTATAAAACAGTAAGAATTGTTTGGTAATCACTTGCCGTAAATTAACAAAAAATTAATCACCAAAAACTTATGTATAAGTAATATTATTTTACTACTTATATATAAATGTGTAATTAATAGCTGATGATAATTTAAATAAACGAAACATAATTACATTTCATTTTTTTAACTAAGAAGTACAAACTTGCTTCTATGCAATTCCTTTCGAATTACGACAGAACAAAACGATTAGTATTACTGCATTAAGAGCCATTCTTCGTTATTGTTTCTGTAATGATGTTGTTACATGAAAACTTCTTAGTTAATGGTCTTGTTCTTATTTCTCTATTGATTCGACTGCATTCGCAATCCATTAGTTATTTCCTTCGTATTTCTTGAAGATTTATTTCTCTTATGTTGTTAAATAACATGAGAAAAATTAAACAAATCCTGTTAACTTTTACTCTCGAGAATAAATTAATTTGTAAAGATTTGACTTTATTTTTCATTTTACGGTATCTATAGTTATATTTTTATTTTAAGATATAACTAATGAATTAATTCGATCAATCTCTTTAATTTTAATCTCTGCACATAATATTATCGACGACTAAAATAATGTTTTGTAGATTGTATTACTTTATATTTTGCTTTAATTTTATTATAAGAATAATTTGATTTTCAATGAAGGAAGAGTTTGCTTTGATTCATTTTGAAATTAAGAAACGACATCAGTTTTATACTTCAGAAGGTTGTGTATTTTTGATGGATTATAAAAAATATTATGCCGGTTAATATCTGGTTAATTTCTATCAAGTGTAAAATTTTTTAACTTCAGAAAAACGACATTGAAATACTCTGAAGTCAAGTCTACAGTATACTAACCAGTTTGATTACGTTAAACGTAATATTAATTATATCGAATTTCACTTTTCTCCTTTTACTAAGGCTTATATATATATTTAAATGCAATAAAGTGTACATATTTAAAAAAACAAAATATAACAAAAAAATTCGAAATGAAAAATTTAAATGAAAATATTTTAAAGACCTGAAAATGTGCAAACAAATAATTAAAATAGACGTAAAAATACTTTAAAAATTAGAGGGAAAAAATGTAACTCGGTAGAAACCTTTATGATTATTTCGAATCCAATTTATTGTATTTATATGAAGGCAATAGTCTGGGCTTGTGAAAGAATGTCGAAATTCAATACGATAAACTTTACGAGCATGATACCAAGTAATAATAATCACCTTTGTATCTACAATTATAATATAAATTACTGAATTATTTTACTAACTCGCTTAAGATTTTAATTACTAACTCCTCCTTTTTCGGTTAGATTTAGAGACACATTTACTGACTTTCGCTTACATGTTTGCTCAGTGTGAAATCATGATCCTCGAGGTGTCCTATTGATAATTTTCATTCTCATGGGGTTTTAACATGTCTATATTCAACACGCACACATACGATTGACGTGCCCCCGGAATACCCTAAAGATCCTTCTCTTTTATCAACCCTATTTATTTTCAACCATTTTTTTCTTTTTCTTTCATTTTTTGAAGCGTCTGGATCACAGTTACACCTTGTTTGGCACATCAGGCTTTTGCGCCATTAAACTTCATAGTCACTCTCTCACTCACTCAAAATTGGCTATCTGGTACGAATGATAAATTGAGATTTGGACTAAAATATTTTTATTTACATGAAATTCTAGAAACGTGTTCAAATTAACACTATATTAAGAAATAAATGAATTAATCTTAAAGAATTGCAAAATCATTCAGTTAGTACCAGGCCATGCTAGAAATATAGTAAATGCAGTTTGTTAATATGAAATAATTTTGTTAAAGAAAATCAGTTTTTAGTTTGTGTTGCGCGTAGGATATAAGATCTAACTTAATTTCAGCTAAATTTTAGTACATCCATAACTTAATTTATGTTATTCAAAATATCATGTATATAGTTTAAAAAATCATAGGAAAAAATAGATATGCTTAACTAAAGTGTTAACTATATAAACAGCTCTAAAAGATAAGGAATAATTGTGGATATATTAATTACAACCATGTTTTCTTTTCATGTGAACTCTCGGGTGTCTGTTGAATTCGACAGATAGGTTGCGATGCAGTGATGCTCGCATATTCCCTACTGCAGAGGTATTCAACCTTTTGAGCTTTTAGAAACCCTTTGAACTTGCCATTTTCTTGAAGGAACCTCTTTATCAAAGAGAAGGAGAAATAAAGGATGTTAAATTTTCATTCTACTCAAATTTTTATAAAATTATTATTGCATCTCTATTTTAGAGATTATTGCATCACTATCACAATAGAGACGTTGAAATACGATGATGAATGGTACGGTAGCTAATGTTTTTGTTTTCCTGGTTTTCTAAAATATATTCAATGAATAGTGAACAAGTTTGGTTTGGTTTCATTAACATTGCACTAGAAGCAACATGAGGAATATTGGCGACGGACCTCGTAGTTTTAAACCTCGGTTGGGGACGACTCCTGAGCTCTGGCACCCCTCTCCTTACTTCCACTACATACCAACGGGAGGACTTTGGGCCCGACAGATTGAACGTCCATCAGCCCGGGTTACACGGCAGGTCTCTAGTGGCATCAAGGCTCGAACCCACAACTCCCTGAAACCGCCGACCACGAGTCCGATGCCTTAATCACTGGGCTACCGTGCCCCGAATAACAAACAAAAACAACAATATTTTAAATTATAACAATTTAATAAAAAACAAATTTTTTAATGACTTGTCAATAATTGCTTTTTCTTACAAAGTATTTTGCGTCTGTGGAATAATTGTTGAAATCTGCAACCTAATATCATCTTGTTTATCCAATCTATTTCTGTATTTTGTTTTTGTCGCAGTGTGTAGAGAAAAAGATTTTTTTACCACATAGGTTGGAACATATGACATTAGATGTTTCACAACTCTTTTGGCAATTTCAGGATATTCTTTTCTAATGTCAATCTAAAAATGCATGATATCAGTTTGGCTAAAATTTAGTTTTAATTGAGTGTCGATCGCTATATGAATTTGTTGTTCCCTCTCTTTTTGGGGAGTTCGGAGGTGTCACAGTCTTGAGTAGGATTCTGGACCAAGATAATTTCTTTTTAACAGGGAAATATGGAAGAAATTTTTTGCAGTTCTCATAAATATTGGACGAAAATAATTTTTACATTTTTATCGGGACTAGTAGTACCTTCAACTAAAATATTATGCAAATTGGGAAAGCATTTAATATTATATTTAAAATTCAATCTGGTCAAAATTTCAAATTTAATAGAGGGGCGTCAATTTTACTTTATACCTTGAAAATAGTAAAATAAGTGGCCAAATAATTGAATGATTCTTCATCTAAGCCAAATAATGAATGTATGACCTAATGCTTCTCGATTAATGTAATTGAAGCACGTGACTTTTACGAAATTTAAGATTTTATTTTAACCATAAAATATTTATTTATATTTATTTTTAAAAGCAAACTGCCTTTAAGAATTCAATATTTTATAAAAATTAAAGTTTTACTAAAATTTTGGCGTTTTGATTAAACAAATAGTGATCTCTTGCGGAACCGTTGACAAAGTGTCAGGGAACCCTAGGAATCCCAGGGTTGAAGTCCTCTGCTCTAGTGTTTATCGCAAATGTCAACTTTCATTGCAGTACAGCATTTCCTGTTTTCTTGCGAGTTACATATCAAGTTTTTACAATATTAAAACTTTGTGTGTGCAATGTACTGCACAGTAAAATATTTTCGAAATCCAGCAGGTATATTACAATTGCTAATGAAACAAATATGCGTGAGCATATGACTTGAGTAACTCGTCACAGCTTGTTTTAACTCTTGTCGTACAAATTTAATTTTTCTTTTACAGTAAAATTATACTGTAAAAGAAAAGTTAACGCAGTACAATAATGCCTAAAATGAGTTTAGTGTTGTGTTTTTATCAGTACAAGGATATTTAATTAAATTAATCATTTCAATGTTTTAATTTAATGTCGTTGTTATTAGAATAATTAAATACTTTGTACACGTTTTCAGAAATGCTACACAGGTCTAGAATGTGAGCCAATACATTAAATATATGTTTTAATTTTTAGAAATTTTATCAAATTATTTTTGGTATCCCAGTTAAAGTAATATTGACGCTCGATAATCCGGCAAAATCTCTAAGACAATGACCTGCATCCTTATTATGCTGGATTAAAGAGGATCTACTGTATAATATGAATATGTGATATTCATTTAATTAGAAATACAATCAAAATTAGCAACTTCCTCCAAATTTTTTTCATTTGTTTTAAAAACCACGTAAATGTGAAAACGTGTAAATTAAGTTTCATGCAAAATAAGAGATGGGTCTTGTCCTGAAGTTCACATAGACTAATTTTACTGATACACAAGACGGAAGAATTACTGACCTAAGATAAATAAGTTACAAACTCTCAGCTTGAGAAGTAAAATAAAAGTAACCCTAAGTGCGAGGTAAGAAAAAAAAATGTAAGTTGCTACTGAATGCATTAATGAGTTAGAAAATTATTCATGTCTAGGTAGGATATACTGCAACTTAAATCCTTGTCAGCTACGGCAATAACGAGCGGTATTTTCAGCACAAGACAATTCATCACGACACTTTCAATTCCACTCAACCTCGTACCGTTATGTCCTAAATTAGAAAATGCACATTACAATTCCTTTCTTAGTATATTCATATAAACAGTTTCAGAAAGGAATTAAATTAATATAGGCTGGTCGAAAGAAATGGAATCATTAGAGCAGATTTTTCCTTCTCCTCAATTTACGTACTATTCTGGCTTTTATGACCACAATATTTTCACCGATTTCAGTTTGAAATTTCGTTCACAGTACTTTCAATAGAATACATAATATGTATGTATTTTTCACACTATATTGAACAATATTTATCAGTACCATATATTTCCGCGTACAAGCCGAGAATATTTGGAAATTTTTCTAAGCAAAGTTTCGTGGGTCGTCATTTGTACGAATCATCTAATTCGTTGCTAAAGTACTTATTTTTCCGTTAGTGGCACGCAAGCTATAAATTGTCAAATATTGAACGTTTCTACCTCTTAAAGTCATATATCTTAAATTTATGAAAGAAATATTCCAAGCGAAATGATTATTCTTATTATGACAATGTATTGCTTTAATTTCGAAAGTGTTTATATTGTTAGTGCGTTGAGTCGTTGCAAAAACGACAAGTCTAATGTTGGCGAAATGTGCCCAAGGATAACAAACAAGTACCAAAACGTGCACTAGAAATAATAATAGAATACCATAGATAATGCGCAGATAAAAATAACAATGGAGTATTACTTTAACCATCTAATCTACATTTTGGGTGTTTTGTGTGTAGTTTTTATACGAAAAGAAAAAGAAAAAAGTCATATGAATATTTTAAAATCCAAGTAAGAATTTGAGGTTTTGAATCTTTCATCAAATTCACTTTCAATAATTGGAAAGTTTGGGTACATATAATCATTAATTCCAATGTTTTCCATGCTGGAATTTAAGCCCGCTTCATACACAAAATTGTCCTCGCTGCCAACTGTACAGTTACTGATGTAACACTTCTTAAAAGCTGGAACTACCACTTCCGTTTATGTACGGGATTTGAATTTTGGATAGAATTTTGAAGAAGAAAAAAGTACTCTCGACGTATATACCGATCGGCTTATATTCAGAAATATACGGTAAATACACTAAATGTTTGTGTTTTATGCACAATTCTTATCACGTTTGAAAGAAAATAGGGTTGAAAAATAAAACCCGACCAGTTTAATTTATGATCTATTTATTAGTCTTAACGAAACTAGGTTTTTAGACAAAGAGATCTTGTAAAAGCGCACTAAATGAATCAATAATAATTAGGACGAACGTAGTAACAAAACATTTTGCAATTATTCTTTCAAATAAAGTTGACCAGTGCAATCATTTAATAACAATGAAATATTCAGTGTGAAATTTTATTTTAATAAAATAGATCTAAATGGATTCAATTTGTGCACTTAATTAAATTAAAATGGTAAAATTTTTAAATGTTGAGAAAAAAATTTGGAAATTGGCCATAAAAATAAAATTATAAATTTGCTCAATTTGCTGTAGTAAGAGATTCAAAATTCAAAATTTAGTATTGATATAAAAATAAACAAATAAGCAAAAAATTTTAATTGGGTTTACTAATTTCATTTTAATAAGGTCTAACGTTTATTTATTTTTGTAAAAAAGATTATGTGTGCATTTTCATTTTCACCAGCAAAACATTCTAAAGTATAAAAAGATTGTCAATATCAACAACAGAAAAAATAAAAATGGACGATTCTGCCATAAATATCAATGATTAAACTAAATATAAAAATAAGAGCAAATGATATGTCAGTAAAGAAGACAATAACATTCTGTTCGAATATTAAAATAAAAGCAGATGATAAAATATTAAATTAAATATATCTTGGAATCTATGGGAATAATGTATATGCATCTTAAAATAAATGTATTTATTATAATCATAAAGCATTATAACGTCAATCTTTTCAGCCTAACACCATGTATCTTTTATTTTATGCCCACTCACTTTTGTTGACGCCAGTTTCTCAAAATAACAACGTGTTAGCTCATGTTAAGGGCAAGTGAAGATCACGATTTAAAATTATTTTAAAAGGTTCAGGGTTAAAATAAAAGTTAAAAAATATTACAAGCTGAACGTTACTACGACATTGGTGAAAACTATTGTGAGGTAGTCTAATAGTGTTGAATATTGTTGAACAAAACAACTACATTCTATAATAGATTTTTTTTTACTGAAGTGAAGTCACAAATCTTTCATAAAAGCTTAATATTATTGCATAGGCACAAATTAGTTGTTTGTTGTGTAACGAATACTTTCTATTTAATAAGTCACACTTTACCTGTGTATGCCTTAATGCATGCATGTATTCATATATCTAGACAGAAAGTCCCTCAATAATATTTATTAATTTATAATTCTATTTTGATATTTATGTAATTAATTTATTTTCTGTTAAACAGCAATCAAAGTGGTAAATAATTTGAATTTTGTCTTTTTTTATTTGTAATTCTAAGTGGATACACTTTGATAGATAAATGTTAAACGGGAAAATAAATGTCAAATAGTAATACAAGTATGAAATAATAAATTAAAAATATCATTACTAAAAATTACATCTTTTAATCGATTCTTCGTCGAGACTGTCATAATCTTCCTCTTACATGCGATACATTTTCGCAATGATTTTTTCATAACTCTAAAACAACCTTCATCCATCCGGGAAAGCAACTGAACTCCCTCAAAAACAATTTTAAAAACAAAGCAATCAAAACTTATTATTTCACTCCATACACCCACAACACTATGTATAACAGGAAATTAACTCAATTTCCTATTATTCCCCCCCCTTACATCTTTTATCAATTAAGCATCATCCCATCCCTCCCCTTAAGTGATACCCCCTCTCTCTCGTCGTGTCCCCCAGATGCATAATTGCCTCTTCGTCGAACAAAAATGTTCGATACGCTACACTTTCCCGCCCATTCCCGTTATGGTTTGGCAGAAAGGAATGGATCGCTTCCCAGTAGGGAGGAGAAGATGCAGAACAGAGAGAGATGCGGAAGATGAGGGATGATTGGAGGCAGAGAACTGTCAGCGGCATCCTTTCACCGGCGGCAGCAAGTGGCTTTGACATTCCACTCTGCGTATGGGTACAGAGGGGAGATGGAAGGGGGATGGACGTTTGCGATTATCGTCTGTCCTAATATTCTTCTCTGTTGTGCTGTCTTTCTTCGAACAGGAGGAGAAGAGGGTTGAGGTGGAGCGTGTGTTCTTTTGTTTGAGAGAATATCGTCTGAGAGAATGTGTAGGGGTGTGTCTGTGCTGGACTTGGAAGAACAAAAGTATCTCCCTGGAGGTAGACGTACCCAGCCCCTTCTACCCTTGGGGTTGGTTAAAATGGGAATTGAAATTTCTTCAAGGCACCTCAAAGAAGTATAGATAGAAAGAGTGTGAAGAACAGACCTCAGTTCTGTTTGAACCACATCGGTTTCGGTATTTGTTGGGTGGTAGTGGAAAAAAAATCACAATTCAAACGAAAATCGACTTGAAAAACCGATCGTGTTGTCATGGTAACCAATAACTTCAGAAAAGTTCTTTTTCTATTTTCGGTTCTGTTCACATCGATTAAGAACTTTATAATCGTATGCAAACCTTTCTATACAGTTTTATTATAAACTTTTGATTTTGTTTGTTCTGTAAATACATCTCATTCTACTCTAAAAAAGAACATCGTACAAAATTAAACTTGCAGTCTAATTTTACGCAACAAGATGATATATATATATATATATATATATATATATACATAAATTATGTTATTTTCTATTTCTTTGACTTAATTGTTATATATTTTAATGTCATTTACATAAAAAGAGGAAAACAATAACATCCATGGGCAGTTTTTTCAGTAATTAAATTTCGATATAAAAGACAATAAATACAAATATTTTTAATTAGATTATTCTATCAACATTGAGATAAATCTAAATTTTTTCTTTCCCTTATCTATTTCTGATGTTTTAAAAGTTTTTTTTAACAAACATATCTGTGCCTAATCTATATGAAAAATCCAATTGTATTTATTAATATTCTTCTCTATTCATATTTTAGTCGAAATTCGAACTAGCTTACACTGTAGGGTCTGTTTTGCGATGAAATAATTTATCCTTTTTTCTTTAAAAATTTAAAAATGCGAGTTAGAAAAGATTTGAAACAAAATGACATTTAAAAAATCAATCAAAATTTTAATATTTTCTAAAAAATATAATGTTTGAGTTTATAGTTTTTAACATCTATTACCAAAATATACATTAGAGTCATTGTATATGTTACAAATTAATCAAGATATGTACTAAAGAATATTCCAACTTTGAAGAACTGCAGCTACAAAAATGAAAAAATTATTATACCTTCGTATTACGAAATGTTTCCGTCATCTTAAATCACAAACTGTATACTTCTAACTTAAATTCTAAGTATAGGTATATCAAATTTCAATTAAATCAAAACTGTTACCGGTTTTCACTCTAACCATTTATTTATTTATGCTATATTAAGGGAAATGCACTCCATCAGTTCCTTGGTTTCTCAACATATTTACTAACAATTTTTAGATAAATATTAAATGTCAAGTTTACCCCGCTACTTGGATCCGACCAGATAAATATACAATTTTGGTTAGCTTTATCTTCAACTTCTATATGGCCATGGATGGATCCTTCATTCGAGCACTATTCAATTATTCCTGCTTCTAAGAATATGAAAAGTAAAATGATAATGATAATTATCTGAACAATCCAATTAGAATGAATTATGCTATAGTTTTACACACACCGGTTATCATTATAGAAACAAAAACGGATTATTAAAATTAAAAATTACATTTTTCAATAACTCTAAGTGCAGCCTTTAATCTGAATGTAATTTTTTCATTTTAAAATATGCTTACAAGTCAGAGACTTTCGAAAATATAAGAAATATTATCTCGTAAAGCTCTGCTGTTTCGTTCAAAACCTTAAAACTTTCGGCTGTTAAATCTAACTAACATTACGCAAATTACGATTCCAACAGATCTGCGTTTTATTCTGAATTTTTATCTACAAATGCATAAATTATTAGTTGCAACTTTTTTTTAGAAACGAACTTCAATATTTAACACAGAACAAAAACAACTTTAAAATTTAAGCTCTCGATGAAAATTTTAATCAAATATTAATGTACTTCATTTTTAAAATTCTATCATATTTTAATAAAGAGGTTATTCGTACTCTTAAAAATAAGTGCTTCGTTTCTTCGCAATAACAAATGCAATAGTTCTTGTGGCCGCAGTAGCCTAGGGATCATGATCGCTGAATCGTGCCTTGATGCCACGGAAAACTCGTCATGCAGATGGGGCTGATGCACGTTAAATCTCGAAGGGCTTAAAATCTTCCCATTGGCGTGGTGTGGAAGTTCAGAGAGGGGGTTTCAGTTCAGGTATCATCCTCATCACTTGATCGAGGCTCAAAATTACGAGGTTCGTCGTAAAAATCTTTCCTGTTGCTTCTATATATAGTGCACCGTTAATAAAATCAAACAACAACCAATCTTTTCTTTTTCCAATTATAATGCAAATAAGAGAAAATGTTATAGACGGTAAAATGATCACAATGAGAGTTTTGTCCTTTTTACAAATAACCATTCTTAAATCATTTAGATATTTTAATATTAGATACTTAAGTACATCAATTCTTACCAAAACTTTGAAATTTGAAAATCAAACAAAACTTTTCTTTCTATTGAAACTAAGAATATTGTTCGAAACTTTATTTTATTACTGTACATCAAGCATATCATATTCGCGGTTCGCACACCGCATGTGGCCCATAACGAATGTCTTTGGAGCCTCAGCAATATAATAAGGCTTTACATAAAAAAGTATCGTATCTTAAATTTAAAATTTCTAACTATACATAAATATTGATAAAGAAACATGACATTTGTATTTGAATTATTTCAACTCGAGTTGAATTAAAGCGTCACTTCTTCCAACAACAGCAGTGAAATATTTAGCTGCAGATGATGAAATAACACCTACCACCCCTTTAGCCTTATATAGTCTAACTTAATGTGTCTAATATTTAATATTCCACTTTCAGTGAACAAGAAAAACGTTTTAAACTTTACTCTTATTAATTATTGCAATTATTAAATGTCTGCTAATTTAATTTTCGCGAAAAAAATGATTTTTATATAAGGAGGCAAACGACCAATAAACACAATCAATCGAGTCTGTTTTTCAATTTCTTTGAAGATGCCATATATTCTTAAGATTTCATTGAAATGATACAATTGTTTTGTTTGTGATTGCTTATATTTTGTACTTTAATAAACTTATTTTAAATATTCATAAAAATCTTAAATAATTTATAGAATAATGCTTAATTGTAACGATTTGTTTTAACATTATTTAATGGTATATTCCTGTGTGCGTGCAGTTATAAAGAGATTTCTGTTTAAGAATGTCTTATTTTAGTTTCAAAATACAAATAATAATACAAATGAAATTAAACTAAAATAACGAATACTTAATGCAGTTTTCACTTTTTCAACCTTATTGAATATTGGTATTAAAACTTTTAAACTTATTGAATATTGGT
>BMAW01064846.1:98372-155265 GCA_019974015.1 Nephila pilipes | reverse complement strand
TTTTTTTTAACAGTGTGCTACAATGCTTATTTTTTTCTCATTGATCGTTGCACATTTTAAGTTGCTTTTCCTCGGCATTTTGTTATTAATGATAATCAAGTATTTAAAATATTAAGGCTTTTTTTAAAATTAATGTAAGGCTTTCAAAATATGTTTGCTTGTTACACATACCACGCTTGATATATATGTGCATATAATAAAGAATTAAATTAATGGTTACTTTTTTAATCCACACACTTAGGTATAGGTTCTTTTTGCTGTTTTTCATAAAACTATAAATAACACTAGTGCAACTAAACATATACACGAAATTATGTTAAACACATCCAAGAAGTTGAGAAAAAAGTTGCTTAAAATATTGAAATTTATAAAAGTAGTAGGAATTTTAAAATATTAAAATATTTTGAAAAGAAATTAAAATTCTATATAACACATCGATCAATAACTCCCGAGTCTAACCCAGAGATGGTGCTCGTAGTAAACCAGTAACCAGGTCTTTCTAGAGTACTAACCTTTGCTTGAAACGTGTCAAAATTTTAAGTCGATCGGACCAGGAAAAAGGTTTTTGAAGTGAAGTGAAAAAGGTTTTTTCCAAGTGGGTGCCGCGATTGCTTTCGATGGAACAAAAACTGCAACGAGTCGATGATTCAGAAAGCTGTTTATCGCTATTTACTCGCAACAAAAAAGATTTCTTGCGAAAAAAAAAAAAAAGATTTGGAAAAGCGTTGGAACGATTGTATCACCCTAAAAGGTGATTAACAAAAGGTGTTATGTTGATGAATAAAAAAAAAATTTGCAAAAAAAATGTTGTTTTCAATGTTAGACTCGGGAGTTATTGATCGATGTGTTAATTGGTTATAAAAAAAAGTTTCCTAATTCTGAAATTCACATTTTATGTGTGCTAACATAAGATGAATAAAAATAATTTGTAATGTTTATCTAATGTAAAAAACAGTTTTCCTTAGTGTACAATATCACCTTAAAAATTATTATTGTGTTTTAACGGTTACGTTTTATTTGAGCTCCTTGAATTCTCTACGCTTTTATTGAAATAAGGTATTTGTAAAACAGTATTAAAAACTGGTTCGATTTTTTTTTTAGTTTATATTAACGTCATACTATAAGTAACACTGGGGCTATTGGCGACGGACCTCGTAATTTTGAACCACGGTCAAGTGACGAGGACGACCCCTGAGCTGGCACCCCCCCCTCTCCTAACATCCACACAACAGGAGGACTTTGGGCACCGAACAGATTTAACGTGCATCAACCCTGGCTACACGGCGGGTCTTTGGAGACCAAGGATCGAACCCGCGACTGAACGAAAACCGCCGACCGCTAGTCCACGACCTTGACCACTAGGCTACCGCGGCCCAAAAACTGGTACGAATATCGGTATTTCCAAGAAACGGAAAGTATTTCGCAGCGATACAAAATGTAACATTATTTGCTTACTAGAAAAATTAAAAATAAAGTAAAAAATAGCATGAGAACTAAGTATAGTGCTTCACACGATTTTTTATTCGCTAACTGGAAACGATTTTGATACTCTTGGTATCATCAACTAAAAACCAAAAAGAAAAATTTCAAACAAAATCTAAGATATTAGGTTTTGCAAATAATTAAAAGGAAACTAAATATTTAACTAATTTTTCTTTTTTTATATATATAGTTCTAAAATATATAAGCTCTATGAAAGTAATTTACTTTCAGAAAACAAACCCTTTCCCGTAATTGTTTATTCAATAAATCTTTCCTGTTTTAATGATGCACTTAAAAACGTCTTACTACCTTTATTATTAAGCGTTTCGTTCTTTCATTCAAAATGTTTCGAACAATGCTCATCTTCTTCTTTGAAATCCACCGAAAAAGCATTGGATATCTGTCAGCATCACTGTCAGTATCTCTTGTCTGATAGCGTCACGAGGGATAAAAGATAAATCCCTTTCTCCGAATGTTCCCTTTTCAGAGAAAATCTAATCGAATTCAGATACTATGTTTAAATGACAATTCAGATGTCTGAATTCGAAGAGGTTCTCTTTGCATTTGAATGAAATAATGTGTATACGAATCAATGGATGTTTTCGGAGTTGAATAAATGAAAAATGTGTCGGTAAGTTTTAACTAAACTTGCTTTTATTTGTTCATGAAAAGAGATGAAACAAAGAATTAAAGATGTCTAGTTTTAAATTACATTTTAGGATGCTTTTGTTACTTAAGAATACGTAGCAATTAGGTAAGAGAACAACTTTAATGATAAAAAATATTTAACAATTACTTTAAAGCAAATTTATATTCTAATCGCATGACAAAAATGGCTTACATAGAGGCATTTTTCAAAACAGCAAACTATTATTAAGTGTGGAAAATTTTCATGTCACTTAATACTCAGTCGCATCTTAATATTATAACTAAAAAATTTAATTGAAGAATAAAAGTATTTTTAAAACGTCTATTATTATTATTCCTTTCAGTATTTTTTCAATGAAAAACTCTGTATTAAATAAAAAGTTATAATTGGTGATAAATTATGCCATTATTATGGTTATGACGCAGGTAAAGGCAGTAAAACAATATAGGGTGAACAAGAAAAAAGCATTACTGAACATTTTTATCGATACGCGAAATTTCTATTTTTGTGTTTATAATTGAAAGTTTATTCATTGTGCAGGGTGATCAATTTAAAAGAGTACCCATTCATTAGTTTTTGTGTTATCCATATCTATAATATATGTAGCGAGACTTTCAATATAATCACTTGTTTAATGTGTCAATATTTAATGTGCAGGTATCATTTTTTTCACTTTCTAAATGAAAAAGCTCCTTTTTTAAGTATGAATTCGAGTGAACAAAATTAGTAATTTTTAATTCCGATTCTGCGCAAATGATTTGAGTAAATCGTCGGCTTCTTTCAACGTTTTATTATTATTTTTTTATTTTTAAAAGCTCATTTCGTAAGATTATGAATGGCTATAATAGAATTCAACTGCAAAAACTAATTATTTGATTTTCATGCATTCCGAAGTGCACTTGGACATAGTTCAAACTTTTATTGCTTCAATTGAGATACAGTACAAGTACTGCTGGTTTCAGCAAAACGGAGCCACTCCACATGCGTCAAACCTAACAATGAAAGTGCTTGAGGAATTCTTTGATCACTGTTTCATTTCAATATGCTTCATACCATCAAGATCGCCAGACCTCACCCCCTTTAGATTTTTTACGAGGTTATTTTAAAGATAGGGTTTTCCAGAGAAGTCCTGCAAACTTCGATGAATTAAAACAAATCATAACTGAAGAAATATCATCAAAAACACCAACAATGTTTTGAAGTGTGTCAAAAAGCTTGGTCCGACGCACTGATCTTTGCATTCAAAATGGTGGCGAACATTTTCAACATTTGCTACAAAGAATGATCGTGTAAAATATTTGAATTAAATTATGTTGTTTAAAAATAAAATTATTACAGGATTAAGCAACATTGCGCGTCTCCATTTCTGTTTTACACAAATAAAGTTGCAACAGTCCAATAGTGTTGGAAATTATCTCCGACACTTAAACAAGGTTTTTATAATTATACTTCAGTGATAAAATAGTTGCCGCATCTGTCAGATTTAAGGGTAATAAGAAAAACCAACGGGTTCTCTTTTAAATTGATCACCCTGAAGTACAATATTTTCATTTTTTAAGTCTACTGGTTTAAAATTATCGTTTTCTTTATTACATATTTTTGAACATGAAAAACGTTTTTGCCCTTAACATCAATTGACTCAGTATTCTCTATAATCTGGAATGCCCTGATGTCTCAGAATAGGAGGAATTGAATCCCAATAGTCCTGTTAGAAATAAGGACTTGAACTCTACTTTTCTCTTGACTCAGTTGTAGACAGATTAATAAAAACTGATTATTAAATTTAATGCAAATTTATTTGAGTTTGATAGTAATCACGTAGCTCCAAATGAATGATTGACTCTTTATTTACAGACCCGAGATAGCCTAGTGATCATTATCGCGGACTCCTAGACAGCGTTGTTTTCGTCGAGTTGTGACTTCGAGCCCTGATGTCACTAAAGATCCGCTGTGTAGCAGGACTGATACTCTGGATGAGGTCCCATGTCCTCCCATAGGTGTGATGTGGAAGTTTGAAAAGGAAGTGTCAGTTCAAGTGTCGTCCTCGTTACTTAACCAAGGTTCAAAATTACAAGATCCTATGCTGTGATCTTGTGTTGCTTTTAAATGTGACGTAAGCAAACACTCAATCAATCGCCTTCCCCCAATTCGATTACTTATTATCATCTCAATTAGGAGCAATACAAAGACTATTAGTGATGGATCTCAAATTTGAGAACAGCGGCTAAGTGGCAAAGACAGCATCTGAGCTGACCCCCTATACTTCCACTTTATCCTAATGTGAAGACTTAGAACCTCGAATAATTTAACGTGCATCGCCTCGATACGCACGTCAACATTCGATTATTTTAAGTAGCATCGCGACTTGACTAAAACAACACCGGTCATGAACTCCCAACCATAACCACGTGGTTATCGCGGCGCCGAAATTTGGAGATAAATTTGGTATAGGGATACGTAAAATGCTTAAGATAAACTTAATGTCGTAAAATTTATTACGGTACTGTTTTTGTAAATGTTTTTGAAACGGTTTAATTTTTTAAATTTTTTATTTCATGTTTATAAACAGAAGTATTTTCAATTATTGGTTTGTAAAAAAATAAAGTTGTTATAAAATCACAACATACAGAAATAAATGCCATTTTATTTTAATTAAAATAATGATGTTTAGACTAATATCATTTTAATAATTTCTTGTGCAAGAATGATAATATATGAATGCAACGAGGATCATTTATAAGTGTTTAATTCGTTGCGTGTATAATATTACTCATTTATTTATTTTCAGCATTTGAAACATTGTCACTATGGAGAGAATATAATTTCAAATATTTTCAAAAAGGCGAATTGCAATAAATACTCCCTTAAACAAGATTTTAAGCAATAACCTTAAATGAACACAAACATCAGGATTAAAAGATTACCTTTTTCCTTTTTTTTAATCGACACAAAAACTCTGATAAATATTTAGTTATTTAACGTCGTAAAGACGAAAGAATCCGCATTTTATTCTTTAAAGCTACAGATAAAAAAAAAGTGACTTAGAGTGGAAAAAAAGTCACACGATCGCAATTTGGCCCGCCGTTTAATCTCCAACCCAGTGATTTAGAACATCTCCCTGTTCCCAAAAGAGGCGTTAACGAAATTAAAATTAAGAGAGTTCTTTTTTTTAAAAAAAAAGGCTTAACACACATCTTCTTGTTTCCCGCGCTTTAATTTAGAGATTGTTCCAATCCTCTTTTCACGAGCGGGGAATAAATAAAAAGCAAATCTCCTTTTTCCGCTGCTAACTTTCCCTTCTTACAGCTCACGTCCTAATGGCCATAAAAGCAGCAAGGTAACTGCTCAACCCGCCTCGATATTGATGGTCTCGCGACGTCACACATAATCACCTCAGCGTGGAACTTTCCTTGTACGTTACTTTTCGCGCCAAATCTTCTCTTAACCCCCCTCAACCTCCCCTTAGGCTATAAAAGACACCATTGAAAAAATAACCCCCAACCCCTGGTATTATATTCTTTTTTTTTCCATCTTCCTTATTTTATCGTTTGCGCAGAAATTCCGCTTTTCTTATTGGTTAGATCTATGGGCCATAACCTGTCAGCAAGCTGTGTGACTTAAGTAATCCTCTGTTCCGATATTTATTGGAAAGAAAATGGTGCCAATGGCATAGGGTTCTAACACGTGATGCTGTTTCTTTCCCAAGGAGTTATGACACGTTTTGGAATTGGAGAGTTATATCGCTTTAAGTTCTGGAAAGAGGATTGGCATTGTTCGCTCCGGTCTCGGTAGTTCTCAGGTCTCTAAAAAAATTTAATCTTTCCCTGCTTCATGACTTACTTTTTAAGTGACATTTTCCCCTTATATATATATATATATATATATATATTACTGAATTTTTCCCTGTTCTAATCCACATAAAGAAGTTATCCAGTATATGGATATTTCTGAAACATCGATATATTTTTTAAAAAAATTATAGAAAACTACATGATTTAAGAAATGAAAATTTAAGTAATATGTTAGTATATTTAAAGTATCTTAACAGAATGTATGTTTATGGACGATTGAGAACGAGATGAAACTCTTGAAATTTAACATGGCACCACACAAATGTAAAAAAATAAATTGAAGAAATTCTAATATTTATTATAGAAAAATAGGACGTTTTATTTTACCATAAAACTACTTTTTCTCCCCGAAATCTAGAAGAGCAAAAGCAAAAATATAGCCAAATGGCTGTTCCAATGAGAGTGAGCTTGAAGGCCAATCAGAAAGTTAGCTTCGTTTATGGGTAGCCAATTCCACTCTGAAAATTCAAACTATAATCACTTCAAGCTTATTTTTTTTCTCTTTTCTTTAAAATTTTTCTTCTTAATTACTTTCAAAATTTACGAAATCCATTATTTTTTTTTAATGTGTAAAACAATATACTTAATTTTACTACCTTCTGAGCAAGCACATACATGTATGTTCATACTATATTTCCTTAGAAGCAGACCGGACATTTAGGACCAAACGGGACCAAGAGCTTCAATAATAACTGCCCACTTTAATGCAAAAATGGGCTTTAAATAATTATTTTTGCATAAAAGTTTCACAAAACGCTTAAGGTTTAACTTCGATTAAAATATATCGTTATTAAACCATTATTATTATTTATGAAGGAAATCTTTTGTGTTTCACATATCAAATTTTTCTTTACTAAATTGTTTTAAATTTAGTCGATTTCTGCTTTTCTCTACTTTCCTTTGACACAATCATTAGTTAGTTGTCATTAACTAATCATTAACATGCACTAACTATTGAGGCAGCACTATTTAGCAGCAAATATGACAATTGAACCCGTCCATTTATCTGATTGTTTTGAAGGGATATATATATATATATATATATATATATCTTTATATAACTATGACCAAATTATTCATTTTTCTTTTCATTTTACACTCAATAACCAGATCAAAATGAAAACAAACAAAAATAATATAACTTAATTCATGTTAGAGAACATTAAAACTGTTATCGTAATAGGTTTGAAACTATGTTTATGTATATTTTGATGTAAAAAAAGGAATAATTGCTCTCTAATCAGATAATGAAAACTGTACTATAATTTAAGTTGTTCTTGTTGGCCAGATGCCCAAATAAGCTATGTAAATAAGGAATTATATCAAATCCTTTCAAAAAATTGTTTAACTGTGTTTTGCTTAAAAAAGATGATACTATAAGATTAAACGTTTGATTATTATTAATACGTTTTCTCAGTATGTCTAATAAAACATTCATTTTGCTGTTGAAGTTAAATCCTCTCTAAAACCCTAAGAAACGTAACATTTAAATAATTGACGATACTTTTTTTATATTGCAAATAAATCTTCCCACTGAACAAAAACGGGAAAGAAGATATTGAATTTTGCTTTGGAAATTTAAAATCTCTCATAAGATTTAACATCATAAGATTTATTGTCATAAAATATTCTTTTTCTGGACTCCTTCGCGGATTAGTTCTTCCTAACATTCTAAAGCGATTTATCTGTGTCTTTCAATTTCTAAATAAACTCCTCTCTGCATAAGACCTTTTTTCCTACAGGAAGAGGAAGGGGATGAAAAATCCTCGTTAAATCAGGACGACTTAATTTCTCTCATTTTCTAACATACGTCTCCATTTTTATTTTTGTTTTTTTTTTCTCTTCCCCAACTTCTACCCTCCCTCCTCGCCACCCGTAGTTAATGAAGTAGAGCATTTTATATTTAATTAAATCGCATTTTCCCAACATGTAGACATTGCAGCTTAATTCCGACGTGGCCGGCATTGGAAGATGTCAAAAATTTAGCCGTATTGGGCCGCAATGTGTTTGAACAACGTAAAATTGCTATGAAAGGAAAAGAGGGAGGGGGATTTTTTTTTCTTGTGTCCAACCAACCCCTTTCAAGTTATATCAAGTTGAGAGGTATCATCAGACATGTCGACAAACATAATGAGAGAGATTTAATCTTATGCAGTTTTTCTTGAGGTTTTGGAAGGAAATGAATACTTTTTTTATAGCCTGAAAATGTATGTTCACACAGAGACGTATATTTGCTCTCTTTTCCGCAGCTTTGCGCGATGGTTTAATTAACTTTTTATCGCTGTAGAATAATAAAAGTTTTGTGAAAAGATAAACTTCTCAGGGAAAAGTTCCTTCGGATATGTTGGCACAGTGGTGGTTATTTAATCATTTTTTTGTATGGGATGTCTCATTATGGTTTTTATCCCCCTTTACGTTATCTGTCTTTATAATAATTTAATAAAGGAGGAAATGGAGAGTTATAATAGACAGTTATTTAGCAGTTTTTTTAATGATAGGTATTCAATGATGGACAGAGAAAAAGAAAAGTATATGAACGTTTATATAAATGAGGCTAATATCTCTGAAGTGTTCAAAATCAATAACTTTGAGTTATTAACTTGTATTCGTTTGAAATTAATCAGTAAACCTTTTCCGAATTCTTATGTGATGGTAGATTTGTGAGGTATATTGCTATTTTGGCTGCTTCGATTAGTATTATTAACTTGAATTAACATGTTGTTGGTTTCAGAAAAAGACGTCAACAAAAGTGTATGGGCATAAAGTGAAAGATACATGGTGTTAGTTTCAAAAAATTGACATTTTAGTTCTTTATGATTATAATAATTACATTTGATTTGCTTGAGGTATATCTCCATTGCTAAGATATATTTAATTTAATATTTAATCGTCCGCTTTCATTTTAATATCTGAACAGAATATCATTCATTACTTTAATAACTTATGGTTGGTTCTCATTTTAATATTTAATTTTATAATTGATTTCTATGGCCCAATCTTCTACTTTTATTTTATTTTTCTTTGTTGATAACATTGGCAAGAATTTTGTACTTGGGGAAGTTTCCCTGTGAAAATAAAAATGTATTCGGAATTTGAAGTAGATATTTTCTTTTCTAGATAATAATTGGTTATGATGAGCCTGGGGCTGGGATCTACGCTTACTTAAACAAACTAATATTCATTTTTAATAACTTTACTTGTTTTGAGAACTTAACAGAAAAAAAAATTTAGAACATGTTGAAACAAAATTAGCAGAGCCAATTTCAATTTTTTTAAAAAAAATTATTATTATTTACGTGTATTATTAGTTATTTAATAACGCAAAACAACCTAAAATTTAAATAATTACTAAAAATTAAATAATATCTGAATACGCTGGAAAATAATAGCGTACTTTTTGAAAAATTTATTTTGTGTTACTAATTCCCCTGCCATGTCCAAAATCAAACTTATGGAATATGTAATTAGGAAAGATATATTAAATGATGTATTGCTTATTTAAAAAAAATCGTGCTGAGAAGCAATACGATGTTAAATGACGTGTAGTCTTTTAAAGGCAGTAATTAGTCACCACATAATTGTTTATGAATATAAAGGGATTTTCTCTACACGAACAGACAGTACATAAGTATACATATATCTCAATGTTAAAACATGTCGCTCGTTGCTTTTAATTTAAAAAAGTGAAAATTGCTTTAACATGGAATATATGAAATAAACTCATTTCTTCTTCTCGAAGATGTCTAAGATTCTTCAATATTTTAAAGGTTTTCAAACTTTTTCTGGACTATATTGTAATAATTAACTCTTTTTCTATCAATTTTAAGAGGACCAATACAATTTCAACTCGTGTAAAGTCAAATAATTACTCCTATGGTGCATTATATACGACATATATATGACAGGTAAATATCAAAATAACTAAATTTCTTAGAGCTTTTGAAAGATTTTATTTGCAATACATAGTGTGTTTGAAAAGAAAAGAAATTACACTCTTCCCGTTTTATCTTCCTAAAAAGAGTGTATTAAAGAGAGCTAAAAAAAGAAAAAAGAGAGCTACACTTGTATCATTGTTTTTAAAGATTCTACTGTTATTTTCTATTTAATTCAAGGTTTTAAATTTATTTAAAAATTGCATTAAATGAATTTGAATACCTTTTTTTCAGGTACAGCTCTCATGCAGCTTGTAGAAGTACATAAAGAAATCCATGCCCAGCAAACAAACATTGTAAGCAAAACACAATATTTTACATAATTGTTATTGAATGATAATTTTGCTGCCTAAGTCAGTGTTTTAATTTGAATCTGTTAATCAGAAAGAAATGTATTTCAATTTGTAATGTAAGTCAATAAGGTAATCAATGATCCAAACTATAATATAATCGTCTGAAATAAGTTTGAAAAAAGGGCAATTTAGAGGAGATATGAGAAAGTTTATAAATATAATAAAAACATACTCTTCTGAGATGTTTATAAATATTTACATAAATAGGTGAAAAAATCCCTAGTAATTGAATTAGTTTCTCTCTCTGTAAAATATAGGTTCCATTGGGTAATTCCGGTTTCTAAAGAATTGTGACTCCACTTTCTAGTTCTTATTGAGAATGCTATTCTTACTCGTAATAGTAATAGTGGCATAATTATGCGTTCTTATCTTATGATATTTTCCAATTTTATTTTAAAGGTTCTAAAAGAACTTTTTATCGCATTTCCCCCTTTCTTCAACTCTCTGATGTTGGGGATTTGATTTTTCGAAATTTTGAAGGAAATAAATATGCAAAAAATAAAGAAATACATATAAAAATAAATAAGATGGGAAAAAAAGTTGTTGGTTATTATACTCATGGACAAAAAAATTAGCGCACCAAGAAATAATTGCGGGATCGTAACGAAACTTGGCATGTAGGTACATGTCGGGGAGATATGCAAATGATTGGAAAGGCAGCGTGATTGCGCATTACGTATAGCCGGTAGAGGACGTTTAACATCGTTTTCCGTGGAGTATAAAACAGAAAACTAAAGCTTGTTTGAGTGTGCTGAATCGTTTACAGAGCTGAGGTAGACATGCAATTACGCCGTTTTCGAAGACAATATGAGCAGCTGTCGCAGTTTGAGAGATGGAGAATCATCGACATGATGGAAGCTGGGTGGTCAGAAGGTGAGTAGCTCGTCGATTAGGTCATTCTGATTGTGTTGTGAGGAGGTGTTGGGACCAGTGGATCCGAGAGAGATGTCATTTACACGAAGACCAGGCTCAGGACGCCCTCGACAGACTAGTAGTCGAAAAGACCGTCAAATCGTAAGAAATGCACGCGTACAGCCAACTGCTTCATCGGCCACCATCCAGACACAGGTAGCACCTTCACTAGAGCCCCCTGTGTCTTCTCGAACCATACGAAGGTGCCTGGCTGAAGGACATTTGGGATCGCGGCGCCCATTACGTGTGCTGCCCTTGACGCCTACCCATCGATGCCTCCATTTGGAGTGGTGCCGCGGAATGGAATCAGGTCGTCTTTATCGACGAATCCAGATTCAATCTCAGCAGTGATGACAAACGTGTTCATGAGTGGAGACCACGTGGTAAAGCCTCAGTCCTATCTTTGCTTTACAGCGACACATCGCTCCATTGCCTACAATACACGGTCACCTCTAGTATTGATCCATGGAGTCATGACAGCGCAGCGGTATGTCCATGTCATCCTGCAACCACATGTGTTGCCACTCATGCAACGGCTCCCAGGAGCCATTTTTCAACAAGACAATGCTCCACCTAACACGGCAAGGGTGTCACAAGACTGTCTCCGCACTGTTACTACCCTTCCTTGGCCAGCCCGATCCCCAGATTAGCCTCCAATCAAGCATATCTGGGATCATTTGGGACGGCGCGTTGGGCATCCCACAAGTTTGAACGAACTAGAGGCAAGGCTACAGAAAATATGGAACGAAATGTCTCAAGACATCATACAGAACTTGTATGCCTCAATGCCCGATCGTATCACATCGTGCATTCGCGCTACAGTGGATTCAACAGGGTATTAAATCCTCCGTTCTTTTGCCCTTTTCTCTGAAATAAATGATACTTTTTCTTTGATTTTCTAATCATTTACTTATATCAAAGTAATTACGTATGCAAAATTTCGTTTCATTTTGACGATTCCTTCTTGGTGCGCTAATTTTTTTGTCCATGAGTGTACATGTTATTTCTTACACACATTATGTTGGAAATGTTTTTTTCACTTTAGATTAATATAAATGCATATTTTAAATATTTTAATGTTGCAACAAATATATTTAATAGTTGCGTGATCACAAAAGTTGTACAAGAAATTACGAAGGTTTTTTTTACATCACCCGAAATACATGCAATAAATAGCATGACAAGTTTTGATATACTTGATATTTGTACAAATATTATTCAAAAATTCGTTTCTCCAACAAATATTCCAAATACGTAAACGTATCATAAAAATATCACCGACTCTGTTTATTTTTTATCTTAATTATTTCTGGAAAACATTTAAATTTAATGACATACCATTAAAACACGAAAATGAATCCGACTCATTTTAAACAACTTCTCGCGATAGTTAAGACGATAAAGTAAATCATTTATTCCGTTCGATTTCGAAGAAAATGAAATATTTCACCTCTTTTTGTTTGATAGGAAATAAGATACAAAATAAAAAGAGAGAGAAATATTCTTTTAAAAAAAACCAACTCTTCCTTAAATGAAAAGGATTGAAGAATTCTTAGAAAACCGATTTCGTAAAGTCTTAATGGAAAAACTGCTGCATATAAATTACGGAAATGAATTTACTCTGCATATGCTCCTAATATTCCAATATGCAATCAGAGATGGAAGGGGAGGAAGGAAAGCAAAACTGCTTGTTTCAAAGCAGCTGCAAAAATCACTTTCATTCAAACCGGAGGGAAAGGGGGAGAAAGGAGGAAAAAATGGCGTTTTGTTTCAATATCAGAAATGTCTTTCCTTTCTTCTCTCGCTCTCTTTTAGAGTTTTCTCGGTTTAAAATATTTTTCCCCAGGTGGTGTATCTTCGGGAGTTGTCTATTTATATTTGCATATCACTCGTCGCATTTCGAGATGAGAATAAAGTCATTGGTTTTCTTTTCGACTGGAGGAAGATTGTTTATGAGAATTCATTTTTAAAAATATTTCTTCATGTGTTTTATTCAAGTCAATATTGCCAGATTAAGAGAACCTGGATTATTTTATTGCTTTTTTGTAATTCGTTGGATGGATGTTTATTGTTTAGGGACCGTTAAGATTGATTTTGCAAAATAAGGCGTTTTTTTTTACTTTTAAAAATGATTGCATGAAACACGGACTCCTAAATATTTTGTCACTGTGTTATTCTCAATTGTTTTGCTGTAGAATTTACTGAGCACGATCTTTTATAATACCACGTACAAATTTTAGGGCTATTAATATAATATAAGTGAATCTGTCACTTTTTGAACATAGGTGACCCTTCCCTTATACATACCTATTAAATACCCTTCACAAATCATTTGGAGTTTTTTTATTCCAAATTTTAAGAATTTTGCTTTTCCTCTGAATTCAATTCATTCAATTTAAAATTAAGGACATCAACTATTTAAATAAAGAATTAAATGTAAATTCTTCTGAAGATTGATTTTTAAAATGACAAATATTATTTTCTTCTTGGGACAAAACAAAATAAGACAAGTTTTCATATAAATTTTATGGTAGTATACACTCTGTGTGTGTGTGTGTGTGTGTATAAGGTTAATAGTTTTATAGTTTCCCTCCACTAATCAAAAGTATAGAGATCTAAAAATGATGTTTTTCTAATTTGAAAATAATACATTTTCAAAAGTAAAGTCATTTCATAATTTCTTAATTTAAATTCTTAACAGGGCAAAAGGATATAAGTTGCTTGTATTTCAAAAGTTTCATTTTAAATGTATTCTTTAAAGCATAATTTTGAATGATTAATTTAGTCCAAAAAGACAACACTATGATCTTATTTACAGTTGTTTATAATGACAAAGAAATATGTAACTACTCGTATTATAGCGAAATGAATGAAAATATAATTAAATGGAGCAAAATATTCTTCTGCAATTATAATGGGATCTTTCAGAGCTCAGTTTTAGGGTTTCTTCTTGTTTTTCAGTACGGAGATTAAATTTAATGTTTGGTATTTTTAGTTTCACTTTTCCTAATTACCTCTGGAATATTTTTGAATTCTAAAAACATATGATTATTTCCTAAAGTGAATGTGTAACTAATGTATTTTTATAATGTAATGTACTAATGTATTTTTGTAATGCAATGTACTAATGTATTTTTGTAATGCAATGTACTAATGTATTTTTGTAATGTAACTAATGTATTTTTGTAATGTAACTAATGTATTTTTATTGTAATTTGTAGGGTGAGCATAAGCGATTCCTACAACAACACAAATCTCATCATGATTCCTACCAAAAAGCCCTTTCCATGTGCAAGAAACAGAAAAAAAGGACCAGAAGCAGTTTGCTTACTATAGGAAAAGATGTCAAAGTAAATACATTTAATTGAGTATTTCATTAATTACAGAACACATATACTCGAAACAATGTGAGGATTTCGAAACATTACGAATGTATGCAAAGCTGTTCGAACTATTCTTAGAATTTTAAAAGTATTGAGCTTTTTTGATTGAATAATTGGAATACTTTTAACATGGCTCAGTTTATCATTGAAATACAAGAAGCAGTTCATACCACTTAGTTTATTAAACTGCAAGTTCTTGGATTTTTTTTACCGTGCTTTAATTTCCAATAAGAAAGAAGACTACTTTTACATTGAACATAATCTTCTATATGAGGTCGTTTCGAAAATAAATATTTTAAATATCCTGGAAAAATCTGTTTAAATAACTCATTAAATAAATAAAACGATGTTTTCAAACTTTCTTAAAAGAAATCTGTTCAGAAAATAATGAAGGATGTAACGAAATATAAATTTTATTCTTTTTTCCACACTTGAGACAAAATTATTCTTTAGTAAGGTACTTAAAAATATTATAAACACAAAGATTATTAAGTAAAAATGTGAAGAATTTAATATAGGTTTTTTAATGTGATAGTTGCAAAATAGTTGATAGATTGTACTGTAAATCTAAAACACAGTTTATTGAAATTTAATTTATCCAGTTAGATTATTTCTAATAGAACAAAATATATTGTTAAAAATACTAAGATATATCAATCATGATAAACCATCCGTCAAATACTTTTAGTTGTTGCTGGGATTGCACTAAATCGATACTGTTTTATTACGAAATATGGAAGAGCATAATGAAAGATAAATTTAATTCTTATAAATGTAATTTAGAAAAAATTGTTCTTCAGTACGGTGTTTAAAAACATTATAAACACAAATGTTATTAAATACAAAAAATTATGTTTTTAATACAGAAATTAAATTTAAATCGAATAAAAATTTTGAATAAGTGGTAGAAATATCTGTTACAAGAGTTAAGATCTATCTGTTACCAGCGGTTTTTTTTTTATCAAAATTTTCTTAATTGATATTCTCAATTAAAAATATTTAACTTCGTTAGCAATTTAAAAAACTTTTATTGTTATTACACTAACTATTATCATTCATTTCTAATTAATGAAACCAACTTTATTTTCTTGGACAAAATACAGCTATTCATTAAGCGAAGTTTTATTTTGGACTAAAGTATTAACATTTTTCCTATTCTTATTAGAGGGGGAAATTACATTTTCCTTCTTTTCTATCAAGAAAAAAATATTTTGAACCGTATCCAACATTCCAAAACATTAAATGTCAGTATCATTTCTTAAACAAGCCTTCTCTTATTGCTAAAACAAAGACGAAACTGTTTATTCATAATTATCCTTCCATTCCCATAAATGGTCTTTTTCCCGAAATCCCGAATCCAGGAAAATGGCAAATCTCTACTTCCTCCCATAAAACGTTCGCCCATTGGAACAATACATTTCTCTCTAATAATACTCGGATCTTTAAAAAACAATGGACCATAAGCGTTCTTTATTTGCATTCGGATATAAAAGCTTTATTGTCATAAAGATAAAAGGGGCAGTCATTGTAGATGATGGTTCTTTCCCAAATGAGAAGGGAAAACCAGTTCAAACTGGAAATTACTGGAATGGGCTAGAAATGTCATTAATTAACCTGCACTCTTCATCTTTACCCACTCATTGTACGCAGATGCAACCATTAGTGAAGAAAAGAGCTACTGAAATTTAAATCTGTGTGTGAAATAGGAACTACTTTTTTCATTTTAAGATAAGCTTCCGATTGTCTCCTATTTAAATCATCTTTAAACTCCTTTTCCATTCTTTGTTTTATGGATTTTCGATACAAATAGCAATATTTAATAAAATATTGTTTCAAACTAACGAAGAAGTTGTTTAATGAAGCTATGATATGTACCAGCCTGTTTCTTGAGTTCCCAGAAAAACAAGCATGTTTCTTAAGTAAATTGGATTTCTTATTTTTTAGTAATTATTTTTCAATTTGAAATGAGATTCATCATGTGTCATTCTAAGTAAGACAATTTAATTTTTTTTTCATTTTTTCTCTAAATATTAGGCTGGTTTTATTGGTGTTAGGGTGACATTTGGCCAATTTGTGCCAAACACTCACTAATTTTCGAAAAAGCATACATTTGAAATCTAAGCTAAACTCAGCAAACTAAAGAAATAAATGAAAAATGGGGATGGAATGACAAGGAGAACAGCTGAAAGTAGAGAAATAGTCTTAGGGCATCCCGGAGGAGCATCACCTATGTTTACCAAAGACAACAAATTCCATGGACTAATTGAAGATCACTCTGGAGGTTTCGGTGTCATGAATATCCAACTCTATAACGGAAGTAACACCCTGAAGAAACTACAACAGGAGTACTAAGACAAAGTACGGTGATGCCAATTCTCTCAAATTTGAGAAAATGTGGTAATTTGCTCAAAATATGGAAGCGGATTTCTGATTGCTTCATTTTTTTAATATGTAACTCAAAAGAGCAACTAACTGCGGAACTAAAACATTGAACACAAAGTTTCAGTAATTCTATAATATTAGTTGTTTCCAGAATAGTTGCTGCAACTATAGAAATTATGATGAAGAAATATTGAGTAAATGCTAAAAGTACGCATTCATTGAAATCTCTTTAATTCAGAAGCTATCACATTAGGAATATATCAAGTCAGAACCCTTTAGAATTTCTCAGTACTGAAGCACTGTAGTTGTTTACGTGCATTATATAAAAAAGAAATTTTTGTTCTCGAAGAATTTGCTGTATGCTCCTCTCAAGCAATAAAAGCACCCAATAACTTATCATTTAGGGTATTCCTTTCTGGCTCAGTTATCTAAGGAGTATATCTGTGAACCCGAAAGTAGACATATCAAATTTATCTCAAACCATTCCCAAATTTCAAGAACCAAAGTCACATTATTGACCCCGAATTCAAACACTAGTTGGCAGCCCCTCTTAGCTTTCTATAACTAACCGAGTTTTGCCCAAACACAAAATTGCCTCTGTATTTATGCAAAACAACTCACTTATGAATAACGACCAGTGATATAAACGGTTACGACGCATGTATCAAATAATCTAGCCATCTCACCAGAGATAGTCAATGACGTCAACGAAAACGTTAAAATCGACATTCGATAAAATGATTGATGTATCTCGATTGCATTAATGGCTGGAGAAACAAACTTTCTCTAAATATGGTTCAGGAAGTTCCTCAGCAGCAAAACAAAAATGACTTTCCTTTCTAGAACAGGTGAGAAGCAGCTCTTCTCTAGGGGAAAGAACGCCATATGTATGACTCGTAAGAGAATATTAAGGCATTTTTATTTTTGTTGTTGTATTTGAAGAGATTTGCCTTAGGAACTTTGATGTCAAGATCCCTTAACCCTGCCTTCATTCAAATGCTGAAACTGTGTGGTTCTGGCATCAAACTCTTTAGCTGCATGTTTGAGTTCTGATTACTCTAAGAATCTGTGATATAGATTAAATGATTCATATCGAATATGTTCGCATTACGAAAGTATTTTGAATGGGATGTAACATCGTCCTCTATCCGTGGTTCAACATTACTCGTACAAAGCTTATAGGCTGGTGGTGGTGGAGTTCTGTACAGGGCTAACGCAAAATGCCAGACATCGCGGTAAATTGTTGATAATCTAATACTGTTGAGCATAAATAGACGATTGGAAACGTACAATACAAATCAATATGGTATTATATGTTTTTTTTAGGTTGAGGTAAATTTATGGTTGTCTTGGATCACATACAATTAGGAGTATAGTATGCTTTCAAATAGCAATCGCTTATCAGACAGTGTATCAAAAAGCTCTTTTAGTATTTACTACGATTTTTTTATATTAATGATAATATCATTATTTTAAATAGTAATTTAACTTAATCATTATCAATGAGGAATCATTTAAGTTAATCATTGTTTTCATATGAGCTTTACATAGTTACTTGCATATTTGTAGTCTTAATTACTTAGTGAATGTATTACTATAAATAGTAGATAGAAAGTACTATAAACTGCAACACAAATTCTTTAAATTATTCAATGATAACTGTTCTCAATTATTTTAAGCAATTAAAAATGTAATTTAAGATTACATTAAATTGCCTGGTTTGGGAGAAAAATTATAGGACACATGTAGCAATTACTAATGTTGTTATAATTATGGGTAATGTCTTAATTAAAAAAATTAATAGACTATGCAAAGAAAAACGAATCAAAAATTTCGAAAATCATCCAACAAATAACAGTATCAAACTAATTAAATGATTGCATAAACATTTCAAATGAATCTTAGAGTTTGATGTTCAATACACTTTTAAATCTAACACGAAATAGAGATACATTGTTTGCGTAGAAAAGTAACATTATTGCTGCTTTATGGAACAAGAAATTTGCCTCGAAACAAAATTCCTATCCTTATTTCTTCATTCGATATCTTAGTTCTGCCTGCCATTAGATCCAAACGATCCGATGTGCATATTATGCGAGTAATAACCTCTGAAAGTCATAACCGTACCTGCGAGTAACTGCCTCTTTTATCTCACGTTTTATCTGGAACTTCTGGAATCCATAATTTTGCAAATATTTATTTATCTTTTTTTTTTCTTTTATCTTTTTATTCCACTGTTCTTAATGCCAAAAGAAATCTACTCTGTTTAAGAATCTTTCGTGGTAAAGTTCCAAGATTTTGTCTAGCTGGATTTTTGTTTTGTTTTGTTTTGTTTTTGCTAAAATAATTTGTTCTTTTTTGTTCCCTTTTAAGCAACTGCACGCAATGGAAGACGAGAAGAAAAAACTGGATGGATTTTGTGACCAGAGTTTGAAACAAGTGAGTTTTTTTTTCTTCTTTATTTGGAATAATTTTGGTCTTTTTGCTTAATGGCTCACATTTAGGTTTTATGCAACTGTATTAAATGGATGATGAAGCAGCGTACAATGTCTTAAGTGATTTTAGGACGCATTCTCAGAATGATCACGTCTAGCTTTTATTGAGAATCGAATGTGATGCAATGAAACATTTGTATCCATCAAACAAGCATCACTAAGAATCCATTCCCGTATTAAAAGCAACAAAATATATTTAACAAACAGAAAGTGACAAAATACGTTTCTTAAAATAGCAATTCTGAAGCAATATTTAATGTACATAATTGAAAAATGATATTCTATGATTGGCTTAAAGCACATTGTGTATCTTTTTACATCACGTTAACAACCATTTGACGGTCAATTCAACGCTGATTTTTTTGTCCTATGGGAATTCAATTCTGAAGCTCAATTTCAAAGATTTTAACAACATTCTTCTTCGTCGTTTGATTTCAAAAATTGGAAAAGATAGTGGTTTTTGTCAGTTTACTATATCTTCACATCATGATTAATATAAAGAAAATTTTAAAATATTTTAGGATATTTGAGAGGCGAATTTATTGTTAAATAACCATTAAATTATGTTTCTTTATTTAATTAATTACAGTCTTTTCTAAATTTTATTTGCATAATAATGTCGTAGATAAATTGAACCTTACTTTAATGCCTAATTTTCTAAGATAGTACATTATATATATTGATGATTTAAGAAATCATTTGTGGTCAAAACCGAATAAAATTTTCTGTATGTTAGATGTTATTCACATTACCTTCTACAAAGGTTAAATATTGCAAGCGAATAACAAATTGCAATAATTTTTAAAAAGGCAAATTAAACCTCAGCCAAAGAAAAATGTACTAAAACACAAAACGCTATATTACTTTTTTATGAAATAATTTTAAATTTCTCTTTCTGTATTGAAGTAGTTTGAGTTCAATTTAATTTTAGATATTCTTATTACGAATCATTGAAAAAAAAACTGCATTTTAGTAGACTCTGTCTGAAGTGTATGATAAATATAAATCTTGCGAAGATAATAAAATAGTTTTTTAATCTGCAATTTTTTGTGAATAACAACTGAAAAAAGAACATTAATAAAATGAGTTAAAACAAGAAAAACTCTCCAAAAACTTTAGTGAGTTATGAAAAAAAAATACCAACCACTATTCTTAAGAAATCGTCAATACAATCGATTGAGTCAAAATATCCCTGGGGCGACTAATACCGCACAAACTCACCTCCAGAACCTTACCCATCCACAAGTGTTACTGGCAGAAGAAAACGTAAATAAATAAATAAAAAAAAAAAAACTCTTCGGAAGAAAAAAATAGTACTCTCATACTTCCTAACGGTAAGAAGAAATAAAGGTCCGGGCACAGAAAATTGAAGAACTAAGTGCAACGTCTGCCATATTTGTCTGTTTTCTTTTTTAAACGTATGAGCCCCTTGGAGCAAATGCAATTTACCAGCCACTGCTACGGAAAAAGAAATAAATAAACATTTTCTGTGTTCCCGGTGGCAGCATCGCAAGAGCCTTTTGTTTCTCTTGTGGCAATCCATTTATATTATGTCTATCCTCCTTTTCCCCACTTCCTACCCCTTCGTGATAAATAACAGATTGCTTATGTTTGTTTTCTTTTTCTTTTCACCAAGGCCATCACTCAAGAACGCAGACGATATGGGTTTGTTTTGGAACGCCAGTGTTCTCTCGCTAAGCACTATTTAGCCTATCATACAAAGGTGAGTTGTTTTTCAGCTGGTATGACTATTTTTATTTTGTTTGATGCACATCGATTTACGGTTATCGTGTGTATTAGCCATGTTAGTATCCTGTGTAAAGAACTTGTCTAGCTGAGACATAAGTACTACCTTAAAGTAGAAAATATCCAAAAGTCGAGTTATTTGAGTTTGATTAAAAATTATGTAACAGAACAGTAAATTAGAGTTTCATTTTATGTATTTGAAATAAAATGTTTTCATTCTGTCAGCTAAACGCAGCAGAATAAAATCAAAATTTCAAAATGTTCTTTTTATGGTTCTCAGTGCATGATATCATTGTTCTAATTTGTGGAAAAGGTTAAAGCAGAGCTGAGAGTACAAAAATTAAGATTGAATATTCGGGAATATAAAAAATAATATATAAATATATCTATGTGACGAAGTAAAGGGGGCTTTATGTCCATTTTCTTAAACATAATAATTAATAAAGTTTTAAAAATAGTAAGATTTAAAATTTTTTTATAATTTATAAGTTAGCAGTCCAAAGTTCAAAATGTACAAGAATTTATTGTAAAATATTTGTTAAGAAGCAAGCTATAAAGAAACCTCCAAAAAACTTAAGCTGCTGTCCTCTAAAATTTCAAAAATGGTCATTGTGCCCATCACCTCTGGCATACAGATATTATTCATACGTTTAAAAAAGTTGATCTCTGGTGAAAGTTTCTTTTCTTTTTCATCAAAACCTTCAAAATAGAAGTTCCATTAGTTCTTTCGTTTGTATTTGAAAAAATTCTTGTCTCTGTTTCCTTTCTTTCATATTATTGAAAGTCACAAAAATGAGACTGTATGCAAAATGCCTAAATTTTTAGACACAAATTTAAATAACCCATTTTTAGAATTGATTAGGATAGATAATGTTTTGAGAATTGTTTATTATGAATTTTAAAATGATCTTTCAAAGAAATGAAACAAAAATTAAGAGTAGACAAGGAAAAGTACTTCTTTACAAATTCTTTTACGAAACAGCGTTGAGTAAAACGAGAAATAATTATAAATCTCAAAAATAGACTAAACCGTAAAAATTATTTACAAAAAAAAAAAGTTCTAACTGCATTAGAATGTAGAAGATACAAATATATGTACTTCATCTCAGCGTTCATACCGAAGGAACTACTTTTTTCTCCATTTTCGGGACAAACTAAAACCTTTGCAACACTGTTCACTGTTGCCATAAAATATTACAAAAATTTCTATATTGAATGTAAAAACAATAATGAGGAATAAATAAAATAGCGTGCATAAAAAGTATTTCATATAATAATCGCGTGCATAAAAATATTACAAAAACAGATAAACTCTTTGAAAATAAAACTAAGTTAAATAACATCAACTGCCTAAAAATACGACGAAGAAAAACCATTACTAATAGGAAATATGGTGGATTTCAAGGAAGATTCAGTGAATCTTTTCATATCAAATGCGAAGTTATACTATACATCAACAAGTATGGATCTTTTCCGTGCTGTTCTTTTTTTTATCCGGAAACACTTACGTCATATATTTTGGTGACATAGTTCTGTTTAAAAAAATTTCATTCTATGTGAGACGTAGAGGTAAAATATTACTAATGCGCACTCGTATGTGTATTGCTTTATTTGAAGTGCAACGAAAGTCTATGTGGTATTGATATCATTATTGAACCTTCTGATGCAGTTTTTCATACATGGACGAAATATTATCTAACCTTTATTTTCGATGGGTATTATAGAAAAATAATAGTTCTGATTTTTTTTTTTTTTTTTTTTTTTTTAGTCCAAGCCTCGTCTACTTTAAAAATTAATATTTTTAGCAATTATTATTCATTGAAAGAATTGCTTTGCTATCATTCAATTTTACCACACTCAAAAAATAAAAACTTTACAGATGGAAAATATCATAAAATATAATAGCGGAAGGGTAGAAAATAATGATTTCTATACTGTAGTTAAGATAATAAATCAAAAAAACAAATCTCTTTCTCTCTCTTCATCTTTCAAAACTCTCTAAATTTCTGGATATATTGATACTTAATATTGGTAACAATACGTGATTAAAACACGTGACTTTGCGTAATCCACCAAAATTCAAAAACATTTAAAAAGACATTGGCTATTTGAAGATAATAATTGATTTGTTTCATGTGTACTTTAATTCGCATCTTACAAATGCGGCATATAATGCTTTCGAACACATTGTCATCACTTAGGTTACTTACTAAATGTTTACTTTGAGAATCTTGTAGCATTTATCTCAAGTCACAAAAGCGTAGAGTATTTAAAAATCGTTAAGGCCCCTTCCCACGAAACTGAAAAGCATCAAGAGCAAAAGGGAAAAGTAATATTTTTCTTACTCTTCACTTAGAGGAACTATAACATCTTACATTTCAAAACAGTCGCGTTTACCGCACACGTGTCTTGTGTCAAAATGTTTGCTTAGTGACTTCTTAAAAGTTTGCTGTTTTATATTTTTAAATGTACTGTTTTAACCACCAGTTCTCTCTCTCACTTTTCTATCATTCTGTTTTCTTTTTTTTTCTCCTTCTATTTTTTCCTTCTTTAAATTATAATTTAATGCATATAGTTTCAAGAATGTAAATTAATTTTTAGTAACATGATGCCTAAAGTGACTGAAGGAAATCACATTCCTTCAAGAAGTTTGAAATGGAAAGGCGTCCAAATATTTTCAATTTAAAGCAATCATGATGTTTACAGCTGAAGAGTATTACGCGAGAGCTTTTGCTTGATCTCTTTTTAAAATATTACTTTCTGTACTTATTTATTCACTATCTTGAGTCTTTTGTTTTACGGCTTGAGTTTTATTTCGCTGTTATTCAGTTTGCATATTTTTTTCTTTTTTAAATCATATTTTTGTTTATTTTTGAAGGATGAAAATTAACCTTTGATAATCTGTTGCTTAAAGCAGCTGAAAAAAAATCTAATAATCTTTACTTTATTTCTTTTAAAGGTTTACATTCTGACTGTTAATGAAAAGTTAGAAAAACAATTGCGCAAATGAAATAATTTAAGTTACATAAAGCATAAATAATATATGTATATAAACTTGCATATCATGAGATATGAATATTAGAGAAACTTAAAAAAGTATTAATAAATAATAACTTTTCAACAAGAATAATTGTTTCTTTCCAATATGCGTCTATCACTTGTGTCCTAAGTTCTCAACAAAGCAATTTATCTGACCTACCACTAAACAAACTGTTTCCTCCCTGACCCCTTTCATCTTTTCTCCAATTCGTCTTTGTGAAACACCGCCGAATTCCCATTGTGTCTAATCCCTTTGAAACCATCCTTCCTAAACGACGCTTACAGGTGGACAATCGGACAAAGGGGAAGGGAAGAGGGTTCACCGAACGATTAATTCTGTGCTTCCCTTCTATTAAACTGGGAAAGGGGGAGAGATTAGTCGTACGAGTGACAGAGAGGTACTGTCGAATTCTGGAGGAATTGAATAATATTCCCCGGATGTTTAAATCCATGCCTTTAAGCGGTGCCGATTAAGTTGTGTGTCGGCTTAATCTACTTTGTGAGAAGCTGGAAATGTGGGGCTCTGAACCGGAGGGGTGATTATTCACTTAGAAGAGGGACAGTTATCAAGGGTGAAGTGGAGTCGAGTGAAGATTCTCTGAGAAATGGAATGTGTTGGTGGATTTATTCTTTGGAAGCTTCTGAAGGGAGACAGTTTATTAGATTGGAACTGGTAACTTTAAAATAAGCATGGTTTTCTACTTATTTTCTAAGTTGGCTTAATGGATTTTGAAATGGTCATGAGCTTGAGAAAGAGGCTTAAAATTGATCATTAAAATCCTGATATATGAAGGAGATGCAAATTTGTTTTGTGAACATTCAGATAATTTTACGGAGAGTAGATTTATGGAATTATTAATGATTGTGTCACGCATAAGTTTCCACCTTCATTTTGCACAGAATCGGATAGTCAAGTGTTTAAGGAGATAATTGACTCTTACTCTTACTGGCAGTAAAATATATTTTATTTGATCGGTGGCTATTATAACTGTACTTCGTTCTTAACTTCAACTGCATACAACACAATAGCGTTCTGTGTTCAATCACTGTTAGTGTGAATTTATCTAATAAATTATCATCATTGTAAAATTGCAAGATTAGGCTATTGGTAATATACTTCTTAATTCAGCTTCGTTGGTGAAAAGATCATTTAAAAAGAAGGAGAGCGAAATAAGTTCTTAAAATAATATCTTACTCTTTAAATTTTCGAACCACTCTTTAAAGGCTTGATGAATTTCCTATGGATTTCTGTGTTATTGTTTCCAGGGGTTAAAAGTCATTAATCTTTGAAATCTCGTCATCACGCAACAATTATTTATATATTCTTTTTCCATGTGTTCGTTGTAACAGATCTGTGAGCTATGGTCCTCTTTTTTATAAATATTTTTTAACAATGCCACTCATTTTAATTTTGCATATATTTATATTTGTATATATTTATAATTGAACATGTCGTTTTGAAATAACCTATACAGTCCATTTGAATAATCTTTAATTGAAAGCTTTGTCTTTCATGCAATATCCAGCAACTACTTGGGATAGAAAATAAATGTTTCTATTTCTTTTATTCCGTGATCAGTTTGCTTGACACCTCTGAATGTAAAGATCAAATAAAAGGTAATTGAAACATTGATCGTTTTTCCGTGATCGCGAATTTGCGGTCGCCACTGTTTCATCGAGTCCTGATGCTACTCAAAACCCGTTGTGTAGCGGAAGTGGTATGCTCCGGTCTAACGGGTACAGAAAGAGCGTCGTACACACCTCCCCTCCCCCTCTTATCCTTTTGAGTGGATACCCGATAAGGGTGTATAAAATTTAAATTATTATTAAAAAAAGTCGAGATAGAAACTCAATTATTATTTTTTCTTCTTAAGACTTTTTTACATATTCACCATCCAGAGTTATGCATTTCTCCCCCCCCCCTCCATTTTTCTTTGACTTTTAGAGCTCAACACTGAGAACTTCCTCTTCTCCCTTCTGTCTATCAAATTAATATAAAGCACGTTTTGTCGAGGCATGTCGGATGAAAAGTTATAAAATCTTATGATGTGTGTCCTCTCGTATAGACCGACAAGATTGATTGTAAATTAAAGGTATCCTGGGTGCACATCGCCTGTGTTTAACAAATTCAGAAGGAAACGAGAAAAAGAAGAAATGTAATTCGAAGTCATAAATCCCGCGCAAACTTCAACAAAAGCAAAGGTCAATTCTGTAAAGGTTAATTTAAGTTTAAGTCTGATTTTCGGAAAGAAGTAAGTGTTTATTTACTTTTAAATATGGATTTTGCTTCATATTTTATTCATTTTCTTGTCTACGTTTCCTTTCTTGAAAATTTATGAAAAACATTGATATTCGTTAACACTGAGTTTTGAAGAATCAATAACTTTGGAATGTTTAAAGTATATACGTAAGTTCATTGATTATCGGTTTTAATCATCGGGAATGGCTAAAAGTTTAAAAGGATTTCCGATTCTTTAAATAATCTCACAACCTTTGGGCTCCGCCTTTGTTTTAAATATTGCCACATTTACATTAAATTCATTTTTTCATCAGAAAATAATATGAATTAAAATGTTTAAATTTTAACTTTTTCCCTATAATTTGAATAATAAACGTGTGAAGCACGTTTTAATGACTTTTTTTAAAGTTGATTAGGAAATATTCAGTTAAAAATGCTATATCCATGAATGAAATTCACTAAAAATTTAATAATCCTAAATAATTTTATTTTCTGAAGATAATAGGTTTTTCTGTTTTTCAATATCGAAATAAGTAATAAAGCATAATTTAATATTCACAGCTTTTGCAAAACCTTCCTTAACCTCTGATGAATAAAAATACGTTTAGTATATTATATTGCTGGTTTTTAAGTGCAGAATAGGGAGATGTAATTTTACATGTTGTTTTAGCTACTTCATCATTATATCCTCAAGCTATATTTACCACCTAAGAACTCTTGTTCTTAATTGTTTTTTTACGTAAATGTATAATTTAGACTTAGATGAAATCCGAAGTGTTTAACAGCCTTCGGGGTTCATCAAGGTCTGTAAGATATGAACTTGATTATAAATATAAAGCACTTCCCTTTATTTATTTTTTATTTCGATTCAATGAATAACATTTACTGTCTAGTTTCTAAATTTGAAATCAACACAATAAACTATTTTAATTTCTTAAAAAAAAGTTAATTTAGTTTGGATTAACAGATTCTTTCGTTAAACTAATTCAAGGAAATTCTTAAACATAATTACATTGTTGTTATTTTGCTCTATTTTTTGCTTTTTAATCATACCGTACTAAGATTCTCCTTTGGCTCTATTTAGGAATGTTTTTCCTTTCAAAGAGTTTCCTTTTTCTATGAGTAAATTAGTTTTGCTAAAACTTCCTCTCTTGAAAGTCATTTACATTAACTTTCATCAGTGTAGTAATCACAGCTTTAAGTCCTTGATTACTATAATTATTGATTTTGAATTAGTTAAACATGAAATATTATTCCAAACAGTTCCGATTAACTTACCTAAGAAGTAATTAAGTTGAAATTAACATCTCCACTAACATAACACAAATTTGGAATTTTATAATTTACTCTTTTGCATTAATTACTTTTACGAAATTCTACTTCAAGTCATGGAGAGTAAGTAATACAACTAGTCGCTATTTTTTTTTTTTAATTTGCGCAAATCATATTCTTAAGCCTCTATAATTACATTTTCTCTTTTTGATAGCTTTCAATTTTTACTAGTTAAATGACATTTTCTGAGTTTAAATCAAATATTTTTATTGGTATTCTTATTATCTTTCCAGTTAAACTTGCACTTCTCCCTTCCTTTGATACGGACTCGGTCAATAATTTTCCATTACTTTTGAGATTGAAATACCTTTCAAAATTATTTCATTTTTTTTTCAAACAAAATAAAACTGTCTGTAGAAATAATCAGAATAAAGTCGAAAAATATATATCTATATGTCTGAGTTCATGAATAGGAATGGAGTAGATATATGTGATTATTTATATAAGCAGACAGATAAGTCTACCGATGAAAATTGCATTTTCTGTTAATACTATTTTTAACGATTAGACATGTCTGGTGAGTATTCAGTTATATGTATGCTGAAGTCTTTCATTCAGAACTAAAGAATTATTTTCCAAAAGCTGAAAAGGGCGCAATATTATAATATTTATTAATTCTTCTTCCTTTAAAGTTAGTTTCAGTGATAAACTTGAAAATGTTTCGAAGAAGTTTTAAAAGCCTTTTGTGGTTAAAGGTAACGTTTGGATGCTAATAACATAAAACATGTTAAAAGAAGTGTCCTGATGATTAAAGCATAATTATTATAATTAACGTAATTTATGACTCTTATCCAGGTACGAGAGTGTATCGTATAGTTTTGATTATTTCTAAGAAATGACCGAAATATTTGCATACACTTTATTCAGCATATTAATTGATCCTTATATACATAATATTGTAAATTATATCCATTGATTTAGATTAACTTGTTTACAGGAAGCCGTACATTGAAGTAACCAGCAGTATCATTAAGTCTTAACTATTACTAAATATAATGGAGATAGAAACTTAATTTTAATTTAACATTTTCCAAACATTCCCGACATAGTTACTCTCTACTGCGATTTACTTCAGTCTACGGCTTCCCGAAACCAAACAAATCTACATCAATAGCTCTAATTCACGGCATAATGTACATAAAGATCAGTTAATAGCAAAAACATTTTATCCAGATATTTCGATTACTTCATAGAAATGATGTAACTTTTCGATACCCCTCGTATTCTAATCTGATAGTGTCGTAGTAAATTCATTTTAAAGGTATTTATAGATTTAATTAAAGTTTTAAGGAAATGAATATTGCAAAGAAATGTTTTGTTATCGTTCCGCGAATCTATATACATTATATCCTTAATGCAATTTTGCTTAAATCCAAGACAAATAGTTAAAATAATTTACGAGTATAATAAAATCTTAAACATCAAAAGTGAATGAAAAATTTCGAAAAATTCACCTTGCTTTTGTAAAGCAAAAGAAGAATATCGCAAAAATTGAATAAAAATAAAATAACTGAATACTTTTAATTGTATAACCTCGTTATTTTTAATATCTTTGTATTGAGAATTTTATTTTTACAACATATTTATTATGAGAAGGGCTCAAATGTATTAATGCTCTCAATACATTTTCCTTACGAATTTTGAACGTCCGCTTATAATGATAATTTAATGTAATTAGAAATATATTGTGATTTATATACATAAAATACTTATCAAGAAATACATTTTAAATAATATATATTAAAATGAACATTTTAATTATGAAGGTAGGACCATTGCAAGTCAGGTTTTAACTCGTTTTTATATATTTTTCTTAGCAAATTCAAGTTGCCGCAGAAACCCAATTCTCATGATCCTAAACACGCGACCCAAGTTGTTTTCGTCGTGTCGTGGATTCAAACCCTGATGCTATCAAAGAATCACCGTGTAGGGGGGGGGGGGGGTACGCACTGTATCTGTCGAAGCTCCAAGTCTTCCCTTTTGCGTGATGTAAAAGTTTGGAAAGGGAAGAGCAGAGCAGGTATCATCCTCGTCAGTTGATGGAGGCTAAAAATTACGAGGTCCATCGCCAAAAGCTCTCTTGTTGCTTTTGAGTGCGACATTTATAAACAATTACATCACATCACTCCTATTACGAAACGCAGTAGTAGAGCGGCTACACTCGTCATTTTTAAATTGGAGTTGTTTCGGTCGAGTCATGGGTTAGAGTCCTAATATCACTAATGATGTGTTGCAAAGAGAAGATGATGTTCGTTAAATCTGTCGAGGTGCGTTCTCTTTAGGTTTGGATGATTTTTTTTAAATTTGGGTAATGGAATTCCGCATCAGTTATTCTTCTCGTCACTTGAATGAGATTCAAAATTATGACATCCTTTGCCAACAGCCCATATGTTGCTTCTAAGTGTAATGTTTATAATCAACTAATCAAATCCTCCTATTAGCATTGAAGAATGAACTCAATATTTTTTATTGAAGTATCATCTTAAAATAAATAATGGTTATTTAGTAATTATACTGTATTTTTAACTAGTAAATACTTAAACTTATATGTTGTTGATTTTGCAAGCGCTTTCGCATTTTAAAGGTATTTCCATAACAACAGATAGACATTTTTTTCTTCTTCGATTTCAAACTATTTACTCATCATTAAAATAGATAACCTGTATATTATCTGTTAAATGAAAATGTATGTTCTGCTTACATAATACCAATGTTAAAGCAATTATATTAAAAGTAATCAATACTTTTTTATGTATATCATGCTTTCTAACAAATGAATAACTCGTTAATAATTACAGTAAAACTGAGGGAGTTGGAGATGATATATTCTAGTCCCATAATCGACAGAATATCTCAGCATAGGAGAAGATATTCTGTATCTGGTCTATTCAATCCCAGACATACAGTGTATTCACATTTCCCGTTAAATGCTGCCCAACAATGGATGGACCGTTCAGTGAATCCCTGAGGGAAGCGTTCATCACCCTTCGGTGGTATCTGCTATCGACCGGCACGCTATTAATTCGGGTATAAACTACTCCAAGTTAGGTGGAATAGTTAGGTGGGACAGGGCATTAGTATTCAGTCGGTGATTGGTCGGCTTTCCATCAGAGAGGACGCCATGGAAAGGAAGTGACGAATTGGTGGAGAATGGAACAAAGTGGTTTGTCATGCAGTAGATCCCTTTAAGGTGTTTATGGACGAGATTTAATAATTACAGATATGTTCTGAAAATGAAAGTGATAAACGCTATCAGAAAATATTTGAAGAGTTTTGAATTTTAAGAACTAAATATCTCATAATTAGAGTTATTACCGCATGTACATAATTCATCCGATTGCCGTGGCAATTAAATTAATAATTACCCAATGAAGACTACAATCAATGATAAATCAGTAAAATACTTCATCATTTGTCAATGTTTGACAACGTTGTAAAATAATTCAAAAGGGCCTTGTCAGCTGCTCGGTGCTGTTGGATCCGAAAGTTGTTGGCTAAATCTGGGCCCTAGCCAGTTATTGTGATTCACATTTCATAAAATAGTATTATATGAGCAAAACTGAGTCAATTATCGTTTACTAAAATCGCACTTAGAAAGAACACGAGGACTATTTATGACGAGCTTCGTAATTTGAGCTTCAGTCAAGCGACGAGGGGCTCTATCTCGATGAGCTAATTCACTGCTTTCCAAACACCCCAAACTCCCCAAAGTAAGGACTTGGAGCCTCAACAAATTTGATGTGCATGAGTGCAGTCACTTGACAGGTCTTTAATGGAATCATAACTTGAATCCATGATTCGATGAAACAAGTCTGGCCACAAAGTCGCGACCACGATCACTAAACTTCCACGGCCACATGATATTTGCAGCAGAGTTTTAAGAAAACTGATCCACAAAGACAAATATAATTAATAAACCATTTTTATCAGAAAGTAAAACAAAATATTACCTTATTTTTTACTCATGAGGACGTATTAGGGCTTATTCACAGAAGATTATTTAATTAATTTCGTGCATGTTGAGCATTTGTTTCTGCTTCTTTTCTATTATCTAATTATCATAATAATTTATATTTAATTATGTCAATCCTGTTAAATGATTCAATGCGTTAGTCTTGTAGTAATCGATTCTATAAGTGAGTATATTTAGCGACAATTTTAACAGAGATTAACTCTTATGTTAGGTCTTAAGTATGAGTATCTGAAAGGCGACAGGGCATTTTATCCATAGGTGTTTCAAATGAGGTAAACAATATAAATATGCAGCACATTCTGCAACTTTTGTGTAAAAATTAAACATGCATTATTCATGTATTATGCTAAGTTGAGAGGATTTTTTATAGATTATATTTCTCGATTCATCAAAGCAATATATTTGTCCAATTCAATTCGGAATCCAAGAAAATTTCAGCTGTGATGACATAATTCTCCATTTTGTTTCACATATCAAACATAAAATGTCTACAGAAAATGTTGCTGTTACTTTTATCGATATTAAGAGCGTGTTTGATAATATAAATTGATCTACTCTATTTAAAACTTTCAGAAATCATCATTTTCTAATCTGTTTTCAAAAGTTTATTTACTCTTACTTAATAAATAGGGAGAAAACTTTTTCTAATAATAATTTTAAGATAAAGCATCTAATTACCCAAAGCTGTCCTCAGGGTTCTGTGCTTGCGCCAGATCTGTGGAATTTATAATTTAATTCAATTTTTGAAATTAATTGAGAAAACTTTTTATTTCAAACTTTTGAGGATGATCTGGTGGTTATTTCTTCCGGAAATTCGAGAAGAGACTTAGAGCATTATTCCAGTATTTTAATTGGTCTTATTTCTGACCATCTGGCACGCTAAGTTAGGAGATTAATTTGAGAAAAACGCCTCAGGTGTGTTTAGATGTCCGTCAATCCATAACATGGTAGTTCGTGGTGGCAGCAACTTCAGTCGAAACCCAATTTTTAAATTAAACATTGCATTAAAATTTGTAAATTTTATAAGTGTCTAGGTATTCTGATTGACTGCTGCCTCTCTTGGAGTCCCCACATTAATTATGCTATAGAAAGAATTTATAATTTGTCATTAAATTTTAATAGAGTTTCTTTTGGTGATTTCAATTCTAAAAATCATAAATTATGGTACGTATCTCTTACAGAACCTATTATAGTACGCGTGGTAATCTAAACTCCTCTCAAATTTCCCATTTAAACTCTATTAAGATAATTTGCCATTTAAAAATTACCAAAGTCTATACGATGTCTCCCACTGCTGCTTTGAAGGTAATTGCCGGAGTTCCCCAATTCAACTTACCCTAAAGCTTCATTTTCTTAAATATCAAATTTGGAAGCAGCATAATTCCAACTTTTCCACGTAATTAATGATATCCCATTTGACTCAAATATTTCACTGACAGCTGTTCGTCCTGAAAAACAAATTCTTGTTCTTAACAAATTTTTGGGACCCTCCAAAAAGAAAATTTACACTGATGGTTCAGGGATTAGATCTGAAACTGAATTCACCTTGCATGTCTTCCACCAGGATATCCTAAATATGGTCTGCTTGTTTAAACTGAATTCTTATAATTCAATTTTCCATGCCGAGCTTTCGGCAATCGGATTTGCCGTATTGTGGGCGTTCTCTTAACATCAAAGCTACTATTTAGTTTGACAATTTATCATCAATATTGCTACTGAAGTGTACCAGATATAAATCAGCCTTTGTTAATACCACTAAACAAAAATTAGCAACTTATTATGATTTTTACAACTTATACTGAGTTTGGGCCCATGTCGGAGTTTATTACAGTGAAACTGCAGATTCAACTGCAAAAATTCGCTGCCATTGATGGTAAAAAGATGAATGTTCCTGCCCCTCGTTCTCATGTAATTAAAATTTTAAAAAATAAGTTTCTCTTTCTGATTGGGAGTTCTATTGGTCAACTTGTAACGCGAGTCTTAGGGTTCCATCCTATATTCCAAGACCTAATTTGAATTTTCTAATCCAATTCAGGTTTGATTACTCACTTCTTAACTGATCATGGTACATTCGTTTGTTGTTTAGTTCATTTTAATTTGAAAAATACAAATTTATGTTTTTGTGGCTCTGTTGAAAATGCTGACCTCTATGTTTTCTCTTGCCCTTTTACCAAAAGTTTTCATTTAAACTGTTATGTTATTGAAGCGAAATCAATTTGGCTGATGATTGTGTGTGAAAACCCTAATTCACTTTTCAAGTTTACGTTATGCATTCTTATGACTCGTAAAATTACCTTACAAATTTCATAATTATTTCAATTTTCTTTTCTGTATGCTTATAATTGAATTCCTTGTATGTACGAAAAATTTTGTCGGGGCTTTTTTTTTTCTGTATATTTCAATTTTCCTTTTTGTGTGCATTATTTGTATCAAAGGTATGGCCGGCCGTCTCCAGCAGTCTGACTGTGAGCGTGTGTCATAGTGTGTGCATCCGTTATTAGCTGGAAATCATGACGTCAATTGAATACAGATTGATATGTGTGAAAAATTTGAAATGTCAGAACTATGACGTCACACTCTGTAAACACATAGTTAGCTTTTATTTTCTTTGGAATTTAGAAACAAAATATTATTTTTTGGTCTTTGCTCCAACATGTACAGTTACTATTGTTGGAAAAAAAATCTCTTTTTGCTAATAAATGATGAGTACGTGGCTGACTGTCTCCCGGGTGGGGTCAGTTTGTACTCTAAGACACTTGGGTGGGTTCGGTCTTCTTGCACATTATGCAAAGTCTCTTGCGTGTCTCTTTTCTTATCGAACATAATATATTGCCCCCAACTTATTTTTTTTATGTCCAATAATGCATTCAAAAGTTTTTAATCGACTGTAACTACATAAATGGAAAATTTCGAATGATTATATGCATTCTAAATACCACATTAACATATCTTTAATTTGTTTATATATTAATATATATTCTAATTTTTCTAAGAAACATCTTTATTTTACTTATTTAGTTTCAAAATAGGGAGATTTTTTATTCTTGGAAAATATTATAGATGTTAATAAATTAATCGATTCCTCGAAATTCAAAAACATCGAAAGCTCCAGGTCAACACTTGTGGCTTCGGGAATAATGCGATCATGGTCGTGGACTCACGACTGGCGTTGTTTTTGTCGATATGTGGATTCGAGCCTTGATTCCACTAAAGACCCACCGTGTAGTGGGGCTAATGCACGTTAAATTTGTCTGGATCCCAAGTCCACAAAATTTGGAGGTCCTTCGCCAATAGTCCTTGTGTTGTTTCTCAGTGCGATGTTGAGAAACAATCACGCAATCAAAGACACTCCAAGCTGACACCAAATTAACAAAAATATCAAAAACTCAATTTTGAATTTTTCTTGGTGGTCCTTTAAGCCAACTACAACCTTGAACGAGTAAGTTTAAGTAAATTCATCAAAGTACTAATGACCAGATCCTGTTAATTCGTGGTACCTGGGGTTCATGGTTACTAAATAGTGATTTACAATATTAGTAAGTGATAATATAAATTCCGACATCGATATAAATTTTTTGCGTCCCCTTTACAATATTATAACATCATTTTTATTTATTGTGGACATCTTAGAAGAAAAAAACTCTTTATAATTCATAAAATTCGACCATTAATGATGGTTGAATGAGCAACTAATCTAAGTGGTCCTTTGTAATCCAATCCTAATATTCAAATCCAAAAATGGCAAATAAACATTAATAAAATGATTGACTCTCTCTCTCTCAAACTTTCAAGGAATGTGGTCTTCAAAGACAAAATTTTATTCGCCTCCACTTAGTTGGATTTTTATCTTCTCTCTTTTGTAACTAATGTCACCTCCTTCACATTACGATTTGGAGACTTGCAGCACATCGTTACCTCTCCGTCTTGCCTCAGATATTCATAGCGCGAAATTTCTATCACTCTTTTTTTTCAACTTTATTCTCGGTACTTTGCTGTTCCTTCATTTGGACTTAGATATCTATCCGGTTTTACCACATCGCCTCATTTGAAAACTCGTTGTCTCAAACTCTTAAGACTAATTTATTGTTCCACTTGTTCCCTCGAATTTGTGTCATCTCTTTTTCAGCTTTTGCTTCGTTACCTCATTTCTTCCAAGGTAAGTGACGGGTTTCCTTCCATCATCCTTCTCTTTTTGACTCAGGTCTCTGCTTGTTTATTTTTGAATACATTTTAGTGTTTTTCCTCCTGCATCTATTTTGTTGATTTGTTCTGGTTCCGTAAAAGGTTCTTATTCTACTCCTTGAGCTAATTTTTTTTTCTTTTTAAGTGCGAAAGAACCTTTTGATTTCTTTCTTACCTTTTTTACTACTATCATTCAGAGTATAAGTTTGCTTTCAAAAACCAGACCTCCATGACATGCTTATCCCGATATATATAAAGTATAGAAAATTTTAAAAAAACATTAATGTCTTCTCTTAACAGGAATCCCTGGCATCATATAAAAGTGATTTATCTGAATCTCACAAACGAGACCATGGTAAAATCGCGAGTTAAGACGACACGGGAATTTACGGGTTGAACTGTATTTCAAACTTTGTTTTGATATCAGATGGACTATGTCAAAGAGGTAAACGTTTCTATTTTGATTTTTTTTTTTGGAGTTACATGCTTTATTGTGTCCTGGTGTAATGGTTGTTAGAAACAAATATATTTACTGCATTGATGACGATGAATATGTTCATCAGTCTGATTCTGATGTATCAAATGAGAAAGATAAGAAATTTATAGATTTCTATGATGAATAAGAGGTTATTTTTAAATTAAAAATTATTTTTATGGATTTTTTAAGCAAATTCTTAACCCAAAAGATCGGGAAGTTTCTTGTACACGTAAAAATACGGTATATCAATTTTTCGCTATTCACAATGATATTTTTCATAATAATACCATTTTGTAGTTTATAATTTAATAGGATGTTTTCCCTTTCTTGAATAAAAATTAAATTTTGAAAGTAAAAAACAATAAGCTGATTGTTCAGAGGGAATTTTTTTTAATCCTAACGTTTAATAATTGTATACAAATGTTACAAAATAATTTCAACACAAAGGAAAATCTTAGATATCTGTATGATTTACAGAACTCACGCTTCATTGAATAATATGCAACCAAATCCTAAATGAAATTTTAATTACAACTAGTACTCTAAATTTTAACCACGGTTAGATTATAAAGAAAATGCTTGAACATGGCAGACTTTTTTATACATTCACGACAACGTAGTTGTGAGGCTCCCGTTCCGCTACTAAATTCGCTAAGTTCGCAGCCATAAAAAAATTGATAAATTTTCATTCAAGAAGTAAGTTAAGAAAAATCAAATTAATTTTATTCCGTATTTCATAATGATAACAAAGCAACTTCTATTATGAATGTTGAGCTGGTAATTAATTCGCATCTCAAATAAAGTTTTAATTGAATGATTGATGTAATGAACTCCAATCCACACACAAAGCTCAAGAAGAGAGGAAGAACGGTGTCCCTCTACCACATTTATTACAAGCTCTATGCATCAATTATATACATGAATTACTATTTGCATTATTTACAACAATACAAGATTAGTCAAATTGCCCTTAAATTTACGATCATGCTTTAGCTGTATGAAGGACAAATTACATCCAAAACATAAAAAAACCGTCTTTCGCAGTCAAGGACTAAATGTAAACATAAATCTTTCCCATGATTCCATGCGCTCTCACTTTAGACGAAACCCGACGTCTCCTGGAGGTATTCAAATAAATTATTTACTACAGGTGAATTGAAAAAGGCGAGATTCCAAAAACAGGAAATGGTTTGTAGATGGTGAGTGAAATAAAGAAAATATTTACAGAATATCATTCTTTATTCCTTCAACGACGGAAAGACTACTACATTCTTATATGAAGAAAGAATATATATATATATATATATATATTCTCTCTTCATATAAGAATATATATATATTGTAGATAATATATTCTTCATATATATATATATATATATTGTAGATAAGTGGACTATTAACAATATTTTTGACAAGAAAAGCAATTACTTTTTTCCAATTAATACAGCTCTTTTCTTTGATAGCTGCATAAGTTTATATATCTATAAAAATATATCACAATTATATTAAATCAGTTAATATTCCTTTAAATTTTCAACATAAGAATTCAAAATTTAGAATGAATCTCAATTTTATATACGTAATCAGAATGAACGAATTCGTGTCAGAATGAAACGAAATTTTATATACGTAAGTACAGAGTTGATGTAACTAAATAATTACAAAATCAAAGCAAAATTATCAGAAAGAAAGGAAAGAAGAATATTATAAGAAAAATTACAAATGAATGGAGGTTTAGTACCATATTGCCCCCCTCCCCTAGCATGAATGCAAGATGTGATGCGGACGAGAATTTAGGCATACAAGTCTCGCATGATGTCTTGCGACATCTCGTTCCACAGTTGCTGTAAACGCGCCTTTAACTCCACCAAACTCTTTGGCTGCCCTATATGATTCCACATGTGCTCGATGGGTGACAAATGTTGGGATAGAGCAGACCAAGGAAGGACGGAAGCGTAGTGAATCCCTTGCTGTGCGTGAGCGAGTAATGTTCAGTTGAAAAATGGCTCCTGGGAGCTGTACCATGAATGGCAGCACATGTGACTGAAAACGTCATGAATGTACCTCTGGGCTGCCATGGTGCCATGGATCAATATTACGATTAATCGTGTGTCGTATGCGATGGCACCCATACTATCGCACTAGTTGTGGGAGCGGTATGCCGCTGTACAGAGAAGGCAGGATTGAGGTTCCTCAAGGGACCTCCACATATGTACTCGATTTCCATTACTGCCCAAATTCAATATGGATTCGTCGCTAAAGGCAACCTGATTCCATTCGGTTGCAGGCCAACCCCTTCGAGTGTGACACCACTCCAAATGCAGGCGACAAATCACTTAATGGGCCTCGCGATAGCAACTGTCCTTCAGCTTGGCACCTTTCGATGGTATAGATTTACTCAGAAGCGCATAGTGAAAGTGCTGCCTATGTATGGATGATGGACATTAAGACTGTTGGCGCTATGCGTGCGAGTTGTATTATTTCATGGTTTTCTCGACTATTGATCTATCGAGGGCGTCCTGAGCCTGATCGTCACCGCTTATAACAGACCTCTGTCTTGTCCACTGGTCCCAATACCTTCTTACAATAGTGTCAGAACGGCCTAGATAGTGAGCTAACCGCCGAATTGACCACCTGTTTCCCATCATAATTGTGATTTTCCCCCCTCGATCTCTGAGAGTTGCTTATTTTGTTTCCGCTGGCGGCGCAATAGCAACTCTAGTTTAAAAACGTCCCCCTACAACAGATTAAATACACTCGAACAAGGTTTGCAAAACAGTTTTATAATCCAAGGAGAACGAAGTTCAATGCCCTCTGGTGGCAATACGAAATGCTAATTACGCTACATTTCTAATCATTTGCATATCTGCCTCATACGTGCCTTCCTGTTAAGTTTCGTAACAATCCTGCTCTTACGTCTTGGTGCGTAAAGTTTAATGGCAATGAGTGTGTTTTCTTGGTATTAAGTTTTTGTATTTTTTAATTTTTTTTAATTTATTATCTTTTTAAGTTTTAATCATTTGTTTTGATAATTTTGTATTTTAAAAATATTTTGTTAATAATTTTAAATTTGCATTAATCCTCTATGCATTTTATAATGTATTAATGTACTTATATATATACATACAACATACGCTCTCCCAGTAGATTGCGCAAATATTGATCAAATGGCTCTTTTATTTTAATTCGCGTTATTTTTGGAATCTAAACCTTTTTCTAGTCACCAACGCAATTGAAATATCTTTTTATATCATTTAACAGCAAATGCGGAAACGTCTTAGGAAATAACGTTTGTAATCTGGCTGTGAGCTGTATACGAGGTGTTAGTTGATCACTTAACACCTTCTTGCCTCAATATAACGTGTACATTAATCTCGCTAATCTTTTTCTATTAGTAACCATGCCAATACTTTCAGTCTCTCACTAACTGATCCTGTAGCCTCTTTCTCTTTTTTTTTTCCTATTCAATATTGTTTGATATTTATAGCGGTGATGATTTGTATAAGTAATGTTGTTTCACAAGGCAAAGTTCTAAAATCAGATAACTGCATCGGTCCGGAAGGTTAATTGAAGGAAATAACTCGGAAAAGATTAAATGGCTTATCAGATACCAGCAGAATGAATGCGTATCCGTCTCTGTACACGACGGGTGTTTAATTGAATTTGAACCCGAAGACGCGCCTCAGCTGAAACATTTACAGTTCCAAACTCGTTGTGACGACCACTATGCCCTTAGTTAATGGGTATATGAAATATATCGGAATTTCACCGCATACAAGTAATTAATTAATAATGAACAAAAAAATCCGAGTAATAAACTCTTCTTTGTATTACTAGAAAGTTTTTTTTAAAAAAAGGATTAAGAATAAATCTTTTTTTTATAGATTACTGTGAAATTTCGCAAATACAGATTTCTTATTTTAAAGGAAACATTAACCGAATTTATATTCCGGATTTGAAAATGAATTACGACAGAAATCGACGTCAAAATAAATAATCCCAAAAGAAAATCTTTAAATAAAAATACGGATTTATTTTAAGGCGCGGAGGAACAATTAAATTCAAAGCGAAAGTGGTGTTATTCATGAAAGGAGGCATATTTTGGATATTTTACGGCAATAACCAAGTACAGATCCTTTAAAATTAATATTAAAACCAAAGTTTTTCGACAGGAAAAGTCATCGTGTCCATTTCCAATAAAATGGGAACATACTTCAAAATCGCCACCCAATCCGCTGATTGAGGTTGAAGATAACCCAGAGCAGATCGCTTTCATCCAGTTTCCCAAACAGGTCGAAATCCGATCCCTACACGCAGGTACGGAAAAGACGTCCTTTAACGAGAGCTATAAATTAGAGGACGGACCTCTTATCTGATAATTAGTTGTAAAACCCGGAATTGATGGCTGCCGAAGGTCGGTAGGGGACAGGGACTCGTATGTCAAAACGATCCTGAAAAGAGTCAGAGGGGAAGGGAGTGATTATGTCTCCCACCCCTAAAAATGTTCGGAAAGCTCTCCTGTTTGCGGAAGTTATTTCTGGAGGAAGTTTGTTCCAGTGAAAGCAGGAAAGACGCCGAGAGAGTTAAGCGATAAATTTAGAAAGGCTTGTTAGTAGAGGTAAAACACCGTTTCTGGTACCGATGAAGCAGAAGGGTTTTGTCAGGATTTTATCTTATTGATGGGGGTTGCGAGTTTCTGGAAAGTATGAGGAAGTTAAAAGGTGCTGTAAGGAGTAAAGAAACAAGAGTTTATTTATCCTTAAGCATTGGTTGTTTATTGTTATATATAACATCGTACAACTAATGTTTTTAAGAGATATTTTTGGAAGATAAAAGAGAATTTTCTTGGTCAAGCATACGTAAGAACTGGTTTATTATTAGTTGTCTGAAAAATTATGAACCTTAAACTGTTGATGTTTGCGAACGAGATTTTTCAAAGGAAATAGGTTTATCCGTATTGTATAATAATTAAAACTAAATTATCTTTATTATAAAAATGCGACGTGAATCGCTGCATATATGTTCAGTAACATCACATTAAGTCTTCAAGCAAGCAGTTTTAATTGTCGTGTAGTGCAGACGTGTTTTGTGGAACATGGTACACAAAAGAGACAAAAAAATATTTTTTATTAAATTAATGATCTATAATTAGCAATTTAAAAAATATTTAAATCGAAGTACTTTTATTTCATCTATTTTTTTTTTTCAAAATAAGTGAACTAAATTTTTTAAAGATTTTTCTCAGTTTAGATTTTTCTGATTTCAACGGCCCTTCCTTTTGTTAACAAAAGGAAGGGTTAACAAAAGGAAGGGCCATTGAAATATTTTCTCTTACAATGAACTTCGTTTCTTTTCAGGATGTTTCTTGTTCGAATTTTATTTAAAAGGAGATCTTCGCTACCTATACAACAAAACATTTACTCAATATCTTAAAACTATGTTTTCATTACAAAATAAAAAGAATCACAGATGGATTAAAAATTATTTTGATGATTTATTCTACAATTTTAAAATCAAAAAAAACTGTTTTGGGTATTTTTTCCGAAAAGAGCTGAATTGCAAAGCTCGTTTTTTTCCCCCTTTTATATTAATATGCTAAGCTCAAAATTCATTGGGCTAAGCTGTTTAGTATATAATATATGTAAGGAATTTATGACAAAAAATTATTTTTAACTTTATATCAGAGAAGTTACTGAAATATTTTGAAAATATTGTGAGAAATCTTAATAATTCCAAGAACTATAATTATTGTTGTATAAATATTTCAGTATGATACACATACATATACAAGTATTCGGCTGAATTTTATTATAATCAAGAAAAGAAAAAAGGAAAAAAAAAAGAAAAGAAAAATAGAGGATTTTTAGTATTTTATGTCATATTCCTCTAGGCTCAGCAAGCGTTGGGACTCAAAAAATATATACATTTAGAGCACAGCATGACTTGCACATTTATTTTTTAAAAAATAAAATATAATTTTATTCTAACTTTCTCTAAATATAATCCAGAAATAAAATTAAATAATTATAAAAATTATAAAATCATTATTTGCCATGAAATGAGAAAAAATATTTTGAGTAAATGAACAAAAATTCCGTCTGATTTACTGTACCAAAATTCCTTATTGTATAAAGCTTTTACTGAAAAAAGTGACATTAATATTTATAAAACAGTAAAATCGTGTGTTGTGAGGCAAGAGAATGTATGTATACATATATATAACTCAATGATGCTAAATATTACAGGATCGAATTCATTTCAATAAAAATGAATTTTTTCTGTAATTTTGATACTAAAAATACGGAATTTAATCTTTTAACTATATATTTTTTTCTTTTCTGAAATGAAATGTATATCATCCAGAAACTTTCGAAATCATTATCTGAAGCAGAAAAATCAACTTGCATCTTAGCAAACATTTGCAATTTTTTTATTGATGCAAAACTCACTAAATATTTACTTCAGTCGCAGTTTTCCAAATTGACATGTTTTATTGTCATTTTCTAATCATTCACCTTCTTAAATCGAAACAAGAGCTATTCCTTGGTGGAATAAGTTCGTACCCCCTCCCCCAAAAGAGCAATTTTTAATAGGTGTCTTCTGTCGAACTTGTAAAATATTCTCTAATGAAGAGCGACGTGGAAGAAACACCGATTAATGTCGATCATTTTTCTTCATCAGCAAAGCCCTCTCGCGAATGACACATCCCAGATGCGCAACTCACTGCGCAATTCATAATTCTTCATTAAGAGCTCCTTTTTGCTTCCGGTACTCAGCCGAAGAAGCTATATTCACTGATGTGATGGTAATGACAAACCTCATTTCACACCGCCATCTTTGGTTGATTTTGATGTCATACGTCTTATCACGGCAATGTTTATATGCAAATTCTCAAGAAAGTGTTCGTTTCCACCGTTATAAATTTTGATACTTATAGTGTTGAAAATATTGCTGCGGGCATTTAAACACAAAATAAAGATTCCTAAAACCTGGTTCCTCAGCATACAGCTGTTAGATTAATTACTTATTTGTTCTTATGAGAATTGCATCACATTTTTATAATCGCTTCTGTCGGAAATTTCAAAAGTAAAATAATGTTGGAGAGGCTTAGAACAAAAGTAAGAGCTTCAATGAATTGTAACTCCTATTTTTTAACTAAATTAAATTTTTCATAAATTGCGTTCGTTAAAGAGTATAATTTTGACAAGAATAAAGTGTATTTTCCTAAATTCATCACATTAGAATACATGTTTTTATTTAGACTAAAACAACAACCGTCTTTTTACAGGAATACTAATGGTATCCTTTAAAACACACAATAAACATACTAGTTTACAAACACTATGTCAACTTTTAACAATGAAATTAATGAAATCAAACGAGTTTACGAAAACCTTCAAATCAGAATTCAAACATTAAACTAAAAACAAATTATCAAGTACTAAATTAGATAATAAATTGCTAAATCTGACGTTAATGAATTCAAATATTAAAATTAAAGTAAGCAACTTTCAATTTAAAAAAAAATGTTTTTTGATACAAGAGGAGCCACTGTATTTTTTACATCAGATGCGAAACCAATTTTAGCTTCATTGAAAGATTTATGTAAATCCAAAAGCAAAGACCTGAAAGTCCACTATTTTTATTACAAAACGGAAATTTACTGAATTACTTATGTGTCGTATTATTTTTTCGTAACCTTATAAACTTTTGAAACACGCTAAATATTTCATTCAATCGCAATTTTTCAAATTGATACGATTTGCTATTGATATATATCCTTAAATTGAAATTTCTTTGAAATAAACTAATTTTTTTCTTTTTTTGGTATTTTAGGATTTTAAAAACATTAATGTATAAACATATATCTTTATGATAAATATCATAGAAATGTAGGGCTTAGTTGACCCATGACCAGCTACCCAAGCTTAAACCACTGGAAATAGAATCTGGGTCACCAGTAAAACACATTAACCACTACACCACCGTGGTAACTATCTCTGTGCAGCAAGCATTCAGGCGAAAATATCTATTTCATACTCTGGGCCATCAGAGCATTATTTTCTGGCTTTGCCAATCAGAAAAATTGTGTTGTGTTTAAAGGACGAAGCCTGGTTGGCCGACTGCTTCAGCAAATGTAGAATATAGAGTTTTAGACTGTTTTGCATCTAGCCTACGTCTACAAAAATTTTGATTTCTCGTAATCGTGAACTGGGTATTCCGCAAACAATTGTTTGGAAGATCATCTTTCGTCGGTAGCTTACGTCCGAATCTGTATCGAATTCAGTACGAACAACGAAGAGCTCCAATGCCTTATGGGAGAATTGGACTACCGTATAGATGTCTGTCGTGTGACAGAAGGTAGAAATATAGAACATTTGCAATTGTTCGGAAACATTATTGAAAAGCTTCTCTTTTTTATGAGGAATTGTTCATTTACCTATTTGTAATACCTTTTAAAATATATTAAATTTATTCCAAGAGATTATTATTTTTGATCTCAACCCAATATAATTATAAAAAATTGAAATTGGTGGCTTTGCTAATTTCATTTTAATATTGGCTAATGCTTTTTTAAATATTTATTTGGGTTATAAAAGGCCCTCATCTTGGTACCGAGTTCATTCGACGATGAAATATTTGACTCTATATTGGATAGCCTTCATCTTCCCAATTTATATCACTGATTCACCAAAATGAATGTTAATAAGTGTAAAATAAGTGAACTTCCAAGTCCCAGACTCTGCAGAAGCAATTACTATCAAGGAAAGAAAATAACTTATTCATTTTCAAATGCATTTTTATCTTCAGAAGCAAAACATACAAAAACGTTGCCAGTGTTAATAACAAAAGAATAAAATCAGCGATTCTCCATGAAAATAGATTCTTAAATTAAATATTAAAATGAGTGGAAATGATAAATTATTAAAGTAGACGATAATATTATGTTCGGATATTAAAATAAATGAGACGATAATATATTAAATTACATATTTCTTAGCAATGTAAATATACCTCAAGCAAACTGAATGTAATTATTATAATGTCATCTTTTGAGTCAAACACAGTAAATGCTTTATTTTATGTACACGCATTTTTATTGACGCTATTTTTAACAACGAACATCATGACAGCGTATGATAATAATGTCTTTTATGATTGATTTATACGAAATTAAAAACAATTACTATCGTAAATCTAATTACTCTTTCTAAACTCTATACAAATTTTTATGTTTTGAAATTGCATTTTGTTTCTCACACATACACTCATATACGTAATTAAATATAAAACATTCCTCCTGTTTCTAGATTTTCAAATAAATTTTCCGTTTCTTCTCAGTTATAAGTTTTGAACTTAAGCTCAAAACAAATGAAATTAGTTACCTAATCGTGTCAGAATTCTTGGAATTGTTTTAACATGCTCTCTCTTCACTTTTCTTTTTAAAATTCTTAACGGAAGACTGGAAAATATACTTCTTTATTTCGAAATCTTATTTGCACGAAACAAATCTACTATCTCGAGTGTCAAACATACTTTTCAAAATGTCAGTGAACTGCTTTAATCCGCTGCTACACTTCTGTTTTCCATGAATTCTAGAACTAAAATTTACATTTGGACGTTTATAAGAGCCATAATTCCCGCCTTTTAATTCCTGTGTAACCAAGGTCTATGCAAATATTTGTATTCCATTACAGGCGAAGAGATTAGTTTGATGTGTGTCAGCTTAATGCCTAAAGGGAAAATATACGTATAAAACGAGATCTTTTCAAACGCGTCACTTGTAATTTATTTACATACCTGTAGAACTGTAGGAGTTAGTGTTAAACACATTCTTACTCACAGAGGTAGGTATGCTTAACTCCCTGGCAATAAATCAATAAGCTAATATTTTAATTTATAATAATTAGATCAAAATTGAAATGCTAGATGTAACATTATTGTGTGTTTGCAAACTTTTAAATGAAAACAACTAACAAGGAGGTTAATAAATTATATGAAAAGATTAACATTTTTCGAAAAATAAGCAATTAGATTTTTTTTTTACTTCGAAAAACATAATTTAGAGTTTCTTTCTGCGAACAACTTATTTGAAATAAGTTAAAAGAAATGAATATTATTTTTTTTTTCAGATTTTAATTAATGGTCCCGATTTGACAAAAAAATTCTTTTGGTTTTGCGAAAATAATTGAGAAAGAGGGAGAAAAAGAAAATAACTTTTCACGTTAACGAAAAAAAGGGTGTTATAATGTTTTGAATTGTTTTCAGTATGTTTGCTGTCATTTCGAAATAGAATTACGATTTTAAGAAAGTATCTTCGTTTTAATTACTTTGCTCGAAGTGCAGAAACATATGAAAAACGATAGAAATATTTTCCCTTGAAGAAGAATTAAATTAGGTAAATGAAGGTATTTTCAAAAACATAAATTAAATTTTGATGAAAATAATTGTGGTCTTGTGAAAGTGAAGTACTGATCATATTCAAAATATATTCCTTTGCATAAAATAATTCGTAGCATAACGTTGTTATTCTTATTTTTACAAAACAAAAATGTAGTTTATGAAAAATAAAGTTTAACACTCTTCCAAAGTTTTCTTTTTTACGTAAAAAAATGCATAAAAACGGAAACTGTACTTAACTTTACTTTGAAAAGTGCCCATGTGGAAAATTAAATTAAAACTTTCATTTTATGAAAAACAATGGAAATATATCTTATAAATTTTGAATTGTAATTTATATATGTGAAGTATATGTAACTCACAAACTTTTTTTTATTCACACACTTTTGATTATTTCTCAATGAAAAGCAGTAAAAATGTCTCATGATTTCATTTTATCAAATTCAAGTTGATTTACCTTTTTTTTGATTTTGTAATATTTTTTTAAAATTATTTCACAAAAATAATCGTCGATGTATGAAATTTTTTTGTACCTAACGCTTTGGAGAAATTCGCTAGCACAAAATCAATATTGTTTACTAACCAGTCATTTGAAAGCAAGGCATGATACTCCACTCACATATAGTTGGCAATCCAGTAATAGTGATACATAAGCGGTGAAAGAACATTTACAGAAAGTTTCGTTAGCCACTTTGTCTGTGGCGTCGAATATAAAAAGTAACGAACCAAAAAGCAACCTCAAACCCGATTTGATTGCTTAACAATTGACATTTTCTCTCGTGTTTCCCTAGAATACAAACAACGTTTCCAGTAATCATGGGTAAAAGACCCCACTGTGTAAATATTAGGAAAAAGAATCAAAACAAAAAAGAAAAAGTAATTGCGGCATTACTTCCTTTTTTGTTGATACACAATATGAGACTATGACGCTTTTTTATCACCTCCACCCAGACAGTGTCTTCAGAAGGAAAAGACCAACCATAGAAAGGATAGGGGGTTTAGTACGTGCCTGGAATTTCTCAAACGATACAGCAGAAATTTAACGACGGGAACGACGTACACGTGTCCAGACCACCCCCAAAAGAGACCGTCTTCTTTCGTCTGCTGGAATCGTTAGTTGCAAATGCTACCAACCGATAATGTCCTTCTAGTCTTTTGAAGGAAGAGAAGAAAAAGCGGAAAAGAGATACATGCTTGGGAATCTATTTTTTTTTTTTTTTTTATCTGCAGTACACCTCTTCCCTTCATTCTTGTTCCGCAGATATCGTCTGCATATGGGGTTGGCAAAAGGGTGGAGATAAGGTTCCCCTTCCCTTCGAAGGTTTCTTTAACGATTACGTGGAAGGTTGTTGAAGCAAAAAGAAGGGATTTAATTGCATTTGGATTCGGCGAAAATTACTTGGGGTACATAAGGGTGGACGGGGTGATGTAAGAACGGGAGTTCGGTTCTTGTAATTCGAGTTGAAATTTTCGATCGACTGGTCTTTTGTTAAGTATGTCTTTAATGCGCGTTTCGTAATGGCTTCTATTGCTTGTAGTCGAGGGGAGAGGGTACTTTCAATGCCTTATCGTTTCCGTACTTTTCATAGAAATTTCAGATGGGGGAAGGTGAGCCTATTTATTATTCACGCCCATAAGTATTCGAATCTGAAATGTTTTTTTTTTGTTCGATAATGGGTTTTGTAGTGTGCTTGAGGAAATGTGTGTGTCATTAAACTGATTCATTGATGATTAATAAGTAACTAGGTTTTATTTTTAACTGTTTGGTATTGTATTTCAATAAATTCAAGAAGATAATGAAGTCAATGGACGATAGATAGATGAAAAAGGCGTTGGTGACATCGTGGATTGATAAATCTCAAATGAAAAGAATTCAGGACAGATGGCGCAGCTATCGTGTCGTAATGTGACATTAAAACCTACTTCTGTGATTTTTATTTGTATTCTTTTATTGATGTAAAAGTTTATAGTCATTAAATACCGTTAACATAACGACAGATGACACCATGTACTTCTTTTCTAACTCAATGTATTTCTTTTCTAGATTATTCGGAATTTCTTTTGCAAGTCAGAATTTTTTATGTCTTGCGGAAACGAGTATTTGAAGAATGAAGATTCCAAATTTTTGAAATTATTCATTAAATTTTGTTCAGATATTAAATTATGTTATAAAATCATATTATAAACCACCATTTGGAGACGAGGTATGTTTTGCAAAACCGAAATCGAAAAGAAACCGATATCTAATGGTTACATTATTTGATGGTTCACCAAATTGGCGCATTCATCTCGCATTTTTAGAGTTGTTTTGTTTTCCGTCGCTAAGGCGAGAATATAATATAGGGAAAAAGTATAGAAATAAAATGAGATCCAAAACCTAAAATTAGCTCAATTATTGCTACATATCAGTTAGTTATTTTGGTATTAAATACCTAGGATCATTAGAAATGTTTTTTTCTTAAGATCCTAGGAGACTTAAAAACCACAAGTATTACATTTCATTAAAAATTAATATAACTTATTTTTATTTCAGGACCCAAAAGCTCTACAGCACATTTTGGAGAATTGCAATATTACATTTCAATTTGCATGATTTATTTTTATTACAGAGTCTAACAGTTCTCAACAGGGTTCAACAATTTGGAGCAATTTGGAGAATTATAACACTTTTCATTTTATTACAGAGCTCAACAGCTCTGCATTACAATTTGGATGATTATATTATTATAATTTAAATTAAGATATCACGTTTTATTTTTACTTCAGGGCCAAACAGTTCTACAGCACAATTTGGAACAATGGCTAGAAATAGTAAAGACACGAGAATATCTTCCAGAATCAATAGAAAAAATGTTCGAAGGTAGTAATGGTTCTAAAGTGAGTATCGCAATAATTTAATATTCTATATTGATTTTTCTTTGAAACCACAAATATTCCGTAGATATCCAAAATTTGCAATTGATTTCTAGAAGAATTTTTGAAAATGTATGAATTTTGAAAATGCATGAAATGAATTTTCTGGAATGTATTAAGCAGTTATATGAGCGTGGGACATGTGTAGTGAAAGGAATATATAGGAATGTGTAGGAATATATAATGAAATTGCAGTAAATTATTTTAATAAAGTATCATTAACCAATTCCGGGAGATTTTGACATTAGTAGTATCATTTTTTTTTAAATTTTATCGTTTGGTCTTTCAATTTATCAGATTACTTTAATGGCTTATTTATTGTAAAAAAAAAGTATTGTATTTTTAATATTTTTATAAGAAAAAAAAAACATATGTTTAGTCATATAAACTGAATTAAAAAAGGTATCTGGGAAATTGAAAGGTAAACGTAAGAGGAAGACGACAAAATTCGATTTTGGATTAATTAAATATGGTGCGAAATTTGCTATCGATTGGTTATGCATCAAGTTGCCACCATCCGTATGGGTTACTTCAAGTGAATCTGCTCCAAAGAAGGACAGTCTCACTGGCCAAAAAGCTTACGGCGACAATTTTTTGAGATGAGAAGGACGTCATACTCATGAACATTTTTGAAAAAGGAAAAAAGGTCAATTGATATTAATAGAGTGAATCATCCTATTCTTATTTCCCATTTCAAACATGGACACTTTATGAACCATCCTCATATTAGGTTTGAATAGAGTTTCTCATATAAAAAGTATGTTAGTCACGAAACTAGAAAAGTGTTTGATGATAAGAATTATGCCTTTATGTCTGTTTCTCAAAATAAATCTACCCTTAAAAAGCGCCGAAAACTTTTTCTGGACAAGAAGTTAAAACTATTTGAATCAACTGTAAATTTATGTTACAATTTTCTTCAAAAAGTCATCTGCTTGATTTATCTTCGGACTGTCTAACATGTTATATGAGTATTCTAGTCTTTTTTTCATCGCGTTATATGAGATTACACTTAATTGTAATATATTTTTAAAAAGTATAATATCGCCTATACTAATCAAAATAAGTTTTTCAAATGAACTCTGTTATCGCTCTGTAGCAGAAACAACAGTCATTATTTCAAGAAGTAACATTCGACATAACATAAGCCTACAATTCTTAAACAGTTTCTTTCGTAGTGTAAGGTTCAATTAATACTTAAAAATAACCAAGGTATCTGGATAAAATTTATTTAACATTTTAATTGGTCATTATGAACATAAAGTTTTAAATTATAGCTATATTCATGTTGATATGCTCGGTTTCAGGAAGTCGTAGATTCAAGTGTAACCGTAATATGGAGTAGGTAAGAGTTCAGTCTACTGGGTTCTACAATTAAGGCCTTTGTAAGGTCAAGAAACGCTGGGACAAGTTATAACACTGGATGATGACTATGTCTTAAAGATGTCTTAATAAAATAATATATAAATTTTTTAAATTTCGGTCCCAATTTATATTCAGTAATAATTAAACTTAACGATACTCTGGGATAATAATAAAAAATGACTATATTTCAGGTTACTTCAGTCTACGGCTACCTGAAACCAAGCAAATCAATATGAATAACTATAATCCACAACATTAAGTACATAAGGATCAATTAATATACAAAATATCCCTTTGTACCCACTATCCCCTTTACTTCTCCTCTCCAACTGAGACAAGAGTTGCTATTCCATAACTGTACGGTGGAGACTCCCCTCACCACCTGTATGCTGTATCGGAAAATAATTTCTCCTCCTTAATTTTTTAAAAAAATAGTTCTTAAATGTTTAAATATAATTCTTAAATATTTAATACTTCTGATTCCATTTAAATTTCTCCGTTTCGTTTCCTGCTTTTATACAATAAAACGTAAATTCAGAAGGAGACAAATGCACTGGGTATTTGAAGATTACAAATGAAACTCAGTTTCTTTTTGATTGAAGATAAAGGGCCGTAAGGTTTAAAAACTCTATATTTTTTCAATAATACATTACACAAACGATTTGAAGGTGTTCAATTGTTCTAGAAAACATTTCAAGAATTTCTTTTTCTCAAAATATTATCTAAAAACAGTCCCCTAAATAATTGTATTGATGTTTCACTAATGATGAATTTATAGTCGAAATCTTATTGATATTTAAGCTAGAAATGAGAATCATTAGCTTTCTGAAAGCTTCCTTAAAAGTCAAATTGGAGTAAGTTATGTTCTCTTTGTTACCAAAAGAAATAGCGAATCTTTTTTACGAGCAATTAAATCTTAATGTACAGAATGAATTTATTTGTAACAAACAAATTTTATCAAGTGAGACAGATTTAAAAATTGCTATTCATTCATTTTAACATATTTAATTATTTCTATTTTTTTTAAAAAAAAATTAAATATAATTTCAACATTTAAAATAAATGTGAAATTAGTTTTCGTTTCAATGAAAAACATCCTAATAGAAAAATCAGAGCACGTTTAAAATTCATTCTAAATTTATTAAAAGTTTTGTCTCACTCAAAATATTTCATGCATGATTTAAGTTTCTCAAACATATCAAATAAAAAAAACCATCTTTGCATGTTTTAAGATAAATATTTATTTAAGTATATTTTGAAAAAGAATCTGTAACTAAAAATCTGTGTGCGAGAAGAACAATTCTCTTTTTTCTAAATATGTTATAGGTTTCTTACTGTTTTTTATCCCTCAAAGTAAGAAAAGACACCAAAACTTCTATTTAAATATGGTATTTCTTACGCGTGCGAAATTCTGTTGATCATTTTCTCAAAACTTGGAAAATGTTATCGAACTATGATTGGATTAGTGAAACTGAGTTGGAAATGGTTAGTATAAGTTGTTATGGTTGCCCGACGAAATTATAGCGAATCTCAGATGAATAAATATTTTTAATCATGATCAACAGATACAACAGATTTAAAATCATAACTAGAGGATATCTGCTTAAACACTATTTTTTTTCCTTATACCGTACAGATTGGCAGCGAATATGCCAGTTCATCCATTGTTATCAGTCCAATGTCGTGCCAAAATATGAGTTGCAATACTTCTCCGACCATCGGTGGGATGCGTAAGACACAGAGCATCGATTCCAGCTACTTGGATCTTAGGGATTATGAAGACGCTCCTTATCCAAGACCTCTGTCTCGTGCCAAGTCGGACTTCAACCTTACATCGTCCAGCGCTAGTCTAGTATCTAGCGATTACAGTAAGTTTCTTCTACGTTATGAAGATAACAAAATGTTGTGGTATTTTTAATGCACATTCTTAAAAGTCTATACGATACGTAACTCAAATGTAAATAATACATTATATTTCTATACAGAATAAGTTTAACTATTTTATTTTTATGTCCTGTATTTAACATTCATAAAAGTCTATATAACGTGTAACTCACAAATGTAGATAGTACATTGACGCATTAGCTGTTAGATTTAATATTTTAATTTGCTTGTGCAGTAAATAACATTTTCATGTTTGCATAAAATCTATCTCAAATGCCTTAATACATTTGTAACGTTGAGCCTTTCGCTAATTTTTCACTAACCTTGGGGACTTTTTGGCAATTTGAATTGCATAAAATAGCAAATCCAAAATAAAAAGTGTTTAGGTAATTTAATGAAGGTAAGAAAGGCAATTAATTGAATTAAGGTTAGGGATGTATAAGCGAAATGCAATTTTAAGGACATAGAAGAAAGATAGAGGATTCCGACAAGCTTATAGGTATTTCTAAATTGGATTGAATCATCGTAATTAATCGTTTGTATTGCAAGTGGTTAGAAGCGACAACTGGTTATGATAATACGAGTTGAAACTGTTATAATCGAGAAGTGCTTCAATCGGAACGAGTGATTTAGTAAGCTAAAACTTTATTTCCTCACCATAAACTAGGATTAACTGGGTTAAGAGGGACTCGAAAGAGAGACAAATCTTGAATGTTCTGTATTGATAGATAATTAACTGCATTGTCCTTCTCTTACATGTCTTTAATTAGAGTTTTTAACTTATTGACTATTTAATTAGTCTTTGAAATATCCGTGAAGTTAAATAATGAGGGAACTACGTCGCACGTTGAGTTTCTCTGTAGAATGGGTTTTAATACTTTATTTTTTGTTCTGTAATTGACATTTGTAAATGTCTGAGTATTGGTTAACTAACGCACAAATGTAATTAATACATTGAATCTTTCAGTCGAGTGAGTTTTAATCTTTTTTATGTCCTGTAATTAACATTTTAAAAGTTTGCATAATATGTAACTCAAACGTGTTAAATAATTCCTTCTATAGAATGAGTTTTAATACTTTATTTATCTTCGTATTGTATGTTATGTCAACTCTGTTTTCAATTATAAGTGCTTCGTGAGATAGAGAAATATCAAATGTTAATCGATCCAAGAAATAGTTTCCTTCATTTCGTAGAAATCTCGTTTTCTAGCGAGTTACAGTTAAATATAATTATATGAATGTTTGTACTTTGAAACTTATAAATTCAAAGATAAAACTTTAACATGTACTCATACAAAAATATTTCTATTTTTGATGGAGAAAAAAAATTATTTTCGAAAATTTTACAAACTATATCAGTTGAGTAAGAATAACATTAGAAAGAAACTTCATATAATGAATTTTCCCAACGAAGAAAAAGTTAACTGCATTTGTGTTATTATTTCAGAGACCAAATATATGTTTATAATAATTAATTATAAGTAGAAAAATGGATGAAATAGAAATTGATTTTTTTCCCTAAAACTCTTGAATCCCTTGATAATTTTTTCATTTAAATGCGATTTTGATACCATCTAATTTGAAACTGAAACTGTTCTAAATTGAACACTGATGTAAAGATGTAGAAAGGATTTTTCTTAACTATCTAAAATTATTTTAAAAAATCATAAAAATCTTCATCTAATTTGTAAATGAATATTTCAGGAAAATAGCGGTGCCATACAAAAATCAGCAAATTTTCTCAGAATTTTTTTTTATTTTAACAGATACGAGGATTATTATGAAGTAAATAAAAAAAATCCAGACCCTTCCAATAATACCCACATCATGCTAAAAATGCAAACAAGTAGACTTGTCTCGGGCTCTCAAACGTTTCTCGCTTCAACTAATCTTTGGCCTTTTTTATGACGTTATTTGTTTTAATAATCTTGGCTTGTGAATAAACAATTTCCTATATAAATTAATATTTCAGTATATAAAAGTATGGTGAGAGGATTAGATAGAGATATTGGACAATAAATTGCTGGGAGGAATTAGAACCTCAGTGAAAATATGGTACACACGACATTAATGACTAAATACTAACTTGATATCTAACTAATCTTGAAATGCTACTTTCAAATCGATCTAAATACTAACTTAGATACTTTTTATCTAAATATACTGCTTAAATAGTTTAGATAAGTATCTTATTTTTAAACTGCAGCAAAATTGAACAGCAGTTTTGTGGCTACTTTGGGTAACGGCAATGGACAATTTATGTGGAATAAATGCTTTATTTTGTAAAAGGAATTTTTAAATCACAACAGTGTCAATATCTGTTACAACATTCCATCAATGTTGAGCAGTTTATGAGAAATTCTAACTTATGAACGTTGTAATTACAAAGATCCAGCCTAGTTATCGTTCTAATCATCTGATAAAGAGCTCTAAACTTTGCAGACCCTGATCAAGAATTTCTTTTAGTATTTAGAGTGACGTTAATTAAAACTGTACCAAACATTCTTCACGAGGTGGTAGTAAATATAAATATTTATGTTTTTTTTTTCTGGTTTCAGGCTCCTCCCTACGTGCCAAAGCAATGGCTTCCGTCGATGGTAAATCTACGGGCAGCTATCACGTGCGCGCCCTTTACTCGTACCTTTCCAGTGGAGAACATCAACTTAGCTTTCACGAAGGAGACGTCATCGTGCTCATTGGGGAGAGAAATAAAGGATGGCAGTACGGAGAAAACCTCAGAAATCACAGGTAAGAGATGGAAGATTCTGAGAGAACCTGTTAAGCTCAGAAGTAGTAATTGGAGAACTCTCTTAAAAAAGTAGCTGTAGCCCCTCTGATATGTATATTATGTGTGTGTGTGTGCGCGGGCGCTCGCTTATATATGTATGTTTGTGTATGATTTCGTAAATAACAGGAGGTATCCTTAAGTTTAAATTACTATTAATCAATAATAGAAGTATCTAGATAAAAGTTACAATCAGCTCAGCTCTACAATGTCGAAAAAAGTTTAGATGCGATGGGAGAAATGTATCTCTGTAGGGTCACTATGCTAAACTATTAAGAATAAAGTATATATATATATATATATATATATATATATATATATATATATAAATATATATTCACTCTCTATCTTTTTTATATTTTAATAAAAAATAAAATTTTTATATACATATTCACATACACACACACACATATATATATATATATATATATATATATATATATAGTTATAATTCACACTATAAGAATGTGAAAGAACATTGTTTATAATTTAATATATAAATAGATATCTTAATTATTAAAAGAAAAAAAAGAAGTAAAAGTAAAAATGCATATTAAATAAACAAGTTTTAAAATATAATTAAATTAGGAATCTTAGAATTATTTAAATAAGCAAATTAAAGATATCAAAACATTTTTTTGGGAATTTTATACTTTTAAGAAAATAAAGGAACAATAAATGGATATAAAGCATTTTAATATTCAATATGCTATATTGAGACTGAAATGAGAGATTAAACACTATTTTGTTCTGTCAAAATCATCCTCTCAAGCAAACGATTACAAGAGAATTCATATTAGCAACAAACGTAAAAACGACAAACAAAAATTGTACAATAAGGAGTCTTTAAAAATATTGTAAGGAAGGAAATATCTCAAGATGGCTGCAATTGATTTAATTTACCTAAATTAAATATTCACAAATGAAACATTATTAATAACCATAGAAAAGAATTAAAATTGAAATCATGTTGCAAAATTTCTCTATATCTCTCTTCCAGAGCACTTATTATAATGGCTTACTCTAAACTCTCTGGTGTGACAAAAATAAGTAGAACAATACTTATAATTAAATACTCATTTCATAATATTTTTATTGGTTTGAATTAAATTTATGAATG